>CAWUHX010000098.1:600000-1107885 GCA_963922205.1 Romanomermis culicivorax | reverse complement strand
GTCTTTTGCTTGCTGTCTGTTTTTATTCATTTTTTAAAATTTTTTTTTTGTTTCTTTCAGTTTGTTGATTTTAATTGAGAATTGCGTTTCTCTGTTTTTGTTATTTATTGACTTTGTTTTTTGTCAAGTTTTTTCATTTTTTGATTTATTTTTTTGCTTTTGTCTTTTTTGTCGGTTTAAATATGGCTTTTGTTGTCAAATTTTTTGTTGTTTTATTGAAAAATTATAGTTCAAGATGTCACACAATTATGTAATTTTTGGGAAAACACACGGTAAGCTGGCCATTGAACATTTTTCCACAATTTTTGAACGTAAAATTCGACGTTGATCCAAAATTGAATCTGAAAATTGATATTGATTCGACCACTAGAAGAAAAAAATAGAAATTAAAAAAAAATAAAAAAAATAAAAAAATAACAAAAAAAACTTTCAGCAAAAAAATTTTTTTTAATTCAAGAAAACAAAAACAGAAAACAAATACAAACGAAAAGCAAGTGCAGCACAAAAACCATAAAATTCATAACAATGCACAATTTTTCCGAAAAAAATTTCAGAAAACTAAAAAACGTAGAAATAAACTACACAAAAACGAAAAAAACATTAAAAAATTACGAAAAAAAAACATTTTTTGACGTAAAATAAACCACAAAAAAAGAGAACAAAAAAAATAAAACACAAAAAAATTAAAAAATTTAATCATAAACTATAATTTTCAAGCCAAAACACTAAAAAACTTGACAAAAGAACAATAAAAAACACAAAAAAGAATAAATAAGAAAAAGTTAAAAAAGCGAAAAGCAGGTAACACATCAAAAATGTCAGCATAAACTAAAATTTTTATTGAAAAAACAAAAACACTTTGAAAAATAAAAACAAAAGAAACAAAAAATGATCATAAATTATAATTTTCACACAAAACAGTCAACAAAAAACAACAAACTAAAAAAACGGAAGGAAAGCAAACAAAAAGAACAAAAAATAAAATCTGCAATTTTTTCTAGAAAAAAAACATAGCAAATAAAAAACAGAAAGCAAGTGAAGCACAAAAAACAAAAATGTCAGCATAGACTATCGTTTTTTGTTGAAAAAACGAAAACAGTTGAAAAAATAAAACACACATGAAGAAAAAAACAAAAAAATAAAAAAAAAAAGAAAAAAATTGGTAAAAACAGACAGCTAGGAAAAGAACAGAAGAATTTGGAAGGAAACACATAAAACCGAAAAAAACAAAAAATACGATAACTAAAAAATTAACTAAAATAACACGAAAAAATAAGAAGAAAAAACAAATATAAAAAACCAAAAAAACCAAGAAATTATAAGAAAAAACATATAAAAAATAAAAATTTTGCAAGAATATATGCGGCGTCTTACCCCTTGATCTCCCGCGGGGCATGTGGCCTGGTCCCTC
Source organism: Romanomermis culicivorax (assembly GCA_963922205.1). NCBI lineage: Eukaryota > Metazoa > Nematoda > Enoplea > Mermithida > Mermithidae > Romanomermis > Romanomermis culicivorax. The sequence goes on along the minus strand of CAWUHX010000098.1, from coordinate 1,106,474 downwards.
ACAATGTGTCGCATCAGTTAATGTTCATTTTAGTAGTCAATATTATAATCAAATTGTTGAAAAGATTCCAATAAACAGCTCAATTTGCAAGAGTATGTGCAGTGCCTTACCCCTTGACCTCCCATGGGGCACGTGGCCTGGCCCCTCATAATGTGTCGCACTTAACGCTCAGTTTAGTAGCCAATATTTTAATCAAATTGTTGAAAAGATTCCAAGAAACAGCGCAATTTGCAAGAATATGTGCGGCGCCTTACCCCTTGACCTCCCGCGGGGCATGTGGCCTGGCTCGTCACAATGCGTCGCACTTAATGCCCATCTTAGTAGTCAATATTTTAATCAAATTGTTGAAAAGATTCCAAGAAATAGTGCAAATTGCAAGAAATTATGCGGCGCATTACCCCTTGACCTCCCCCGGGGCATGTGGCCTGACCCCTCACAATGTGTCGCACTTAACGCTCATTTGAGTAGTCAATATTTTAATCAAATTGTTGAAAAGATTCCAAGAAACAGCGCAATTTGCAAGAATATGTGCGGCGCCTTACCCCTTGACCTCCCGCGGCGCATGTGGCCTGGCCTGTCACAATGTGCTGCACTTAACGCTCATTTTAGTAGTCAATATTTGAATAAAAATGTTGAAAAGATTCCAAGAAACAGCGCAATTTGCAAAAAATTGTGCTACACGCCTTACCCCTTGACCTCCCGCGGGTCGTGTGGTCGTGCCCAGGCCTCTCATGGTGGTGTCCCTGCCGTTTGACGCGTTTTTAGCTTCTTGTAGCTATTTAGGAATTTGATGAGCAAGTTAATCCTTTTGCTACAGTAATTCATAATCTGTCAAATGTACTGTACACTCATCATTATACTAAGCATTGCGGAGCGAGATCTGTCATCAATTTGATTGTCCGAAAAATTTATCGACTTCTCATCGTTTACTGTATTTGGTAAAAAACATGACGATCATTTTCAAAATATCACAATTAAAATGACCGAGTAATTAAATTCAAATTTTTAAAACGACAATCATTTTCAAAATATCGCAATTAAGATTACCAAGTAATTAAATCCAAATTTTTGAAATTTTCCTGACTGCACGCAGATTGTGACAAAAACATATAAACTGCTATGTGTACACTTCATTCTGTAGAATCAACAATTAAACTGCTATGTGTATACTTTATTCAATACATGAGAATCAACAATTTTAATACATGGACTATAGTAACTGAATCACAGAAATGCAACAACATTTAAAGTGATTGGCTGTACTTGTCCAGCAGCTTCTTTACTCTGCAGCTACTTCACTGGGCATAAATTATTTTCTTATTCTCGATGGTTGGGTTTTTTAGATGTTGTTTTTTCGTGATACTGGTCTTCCGTTTAATCAATAAACGACATTGAGCTTGTATATTCTAAATAACAAAAAGGTTTTGTAACAGAAAGTAGTTTTTTTGCTTTTGAAGTCAAGACAAAAATTGAAAATTAATAGTTACTTTGTTGGGTATAACTCGGGCCGTAGTACAATATTGTTTAGATCGCAATTGATTTTGGCCATTCTCAATATCAGCCAACATGGATTCATATTCGTCTATTTGATTGCTCGATAAAGAATCAGCAGAATTGCTCAAAATAAGTAATTTGGATCGAAAATTTTTGCGCTTTTGGCTAATATCAACTCCATCTGAAGCTTGTGGGCTATCAATGTCCATGGAAGTCGCTTAAGAGAATAAGTTGTCATGTATATGGCAGGACAAAACGCATAAGGACATAGAACCATACATGTAACAGAGCCCTGAAGACTGAAGGGGGGTCGGGCGTTCTTTTGGGGCGGGGGGTCACCGATTCCCAAAATTTTAGGGGGAAGGGTCTTAGTAGAAAAAAAATTGATTTTTTTTCACGAAAAATGGTTTGAAAACTTGTGATTTTTGTCTAAAAGCTGTAAAAATACTGAGTGCCGAAAAAATTTACATTTTTTACTATTTTTTGTTCAAAAATTGACATTTTAAAGTGTTTTCCCAACCAAAGATACGGGGGTCCCTATGACTACCATAGAGCTAGCCATGGGATTGGAAAATCCTGGGGGTGTCGTCCAATGGCTAGCTATATAGCCAAAAATTTCTGGGGGGGGACCCTTTAGCACTTCCCCCAATTACATGTATGCACAGAATAGAAATTGAACATAAAAATGGAAAAAACATACCAAATTCCGAAAAATCAACATTTGATTTTGGATATTGGTTCCCCGTCTTTGCTTTGCTGTCGACATTCATTTTAACAAAATGGACTTGTTTGCAAGCATGCGAGGGACTAATGGCAAATGGACAATTGCAAAGAAACATGTGGGCACAGACTGAACACAACCTGCATATTGCATCCCAGGGTTCCCACACAAATCTCCAAAAAAATCCCCTGATTTTCCCCGGTTTCCCCGGTTTTTCCCCAAATTCTCCCCGACTTTCATAATATGAATAAAAAGGTAAAATTCTGCGAAATAAAAAAACTGTGTCAAACTTCAAAACTTTATTCTCATAGTTTTTTTTCAAATTGGCAATCTAACTTCTATGTTAGATTTTTCACTCGAGACAATTAAATCCAGTTTTATCTTTTTCTCCTCAAGTTCTTTGATTTCTTTTTTGACCATTTTTTCTACAATTATTGCATTTTCCTTGTGCTTTTTGTATTTGGCATGACTTTTTATTGCCGTTTGTCCCATGTTACTCAGACTAAAATTTTTGTGACAATATGCCCAATGTGCTTGGTTCGAGTCGCCAGACACCGGTCGTATCCATTTGGACCATTGTGGATGCAATTCGGGGTCCATCCAATCCCGCTGGAAAGACACCTTAGACATATTCCTAAATATTGTGCGAATTCACTTTAGCAAACTTCATGCAGAGCTGCATATGAAATAGCAATTATAAATATTTACTGGAGAAAAGTTTAAAAAAACACGTGCACATACATAAAAAGTTTATTCGTACAACAAAAAACATTTGTACATTATAAACATATTACTAAAAATCAATGACGAAGAAATTTTCCCTGGTTCTTGTCAAAATACCATGATTTTCCCTGTTTCCCCGGTCATCAAAAAAATCCCCTGATAATCCCCGGTTGCCCCGGTTGTGTGGGAACCCTGGCATCCCTACTGCAAAGTTTACAATTCTCCCTCAATTTTCTGCAAAAATTAAACAAGTTCAAGAAAAAAATGTGTTACATGTAGGATACACTAAAGCAACTGTACAAATACTAACTTCATCACTCATTTTGATTCAAGAACAAATCTAGAAAATACAGCCAGAATAAAACAATAATATGAACTATTCTAGTGTGAGAGTGCTATAAACCAATCGATAATTAAGTAACCTACAGTAAACGGCGACGCTCTCTCAATCACACACACACCAGGCAAACCTACATTATCCGATCCTACTATAGACATTGCGTCAAGATTTTTCGCCTTACGTCATGCAACTCTTTTTACGACTACGCCTACTTAGATTATGATCTAATATTATTATGTGACATTATGACGTCAATGCCTAGTTTTTATGTCCTTTTTTTATGTCTTTTTCTTTATATAAATATGTCTGTTTTGTATGTTAAAATCACTTCATTTCTTTCCTAATAAATTTGGCTTACCTGCTTGTCTTCTCTGCTCCCTAATATCGTCGTAGGGTCGCTGGTAAAACGTCGTCTTTCCATCCGGCTTTTGCGACCATTGGAAACTGGAAAGAAGTATATTTTCGTTGCGAGACTAAGATTTTCCTTTCAAATTACCTTGGCGTTTTTCTTGATCGTTGCCGCTGCTGTTCGTCCCTTGACATTTTCGTTTTTCGTTGACGATTCTGAAGAAGAAAGAATAATTCAAGAACGTTTTTAGTAATCAGTCCGATCTCCAGGTTATTCAGCTACAGTAACCTGTATTTTCCATTGACCCAAAAATTGATAAACCTTACAAGTGGCAATTCATGGCAGGACGTCGGCTACAATCTTCGGATTCGATTTGATGTTGGAGAAGCCTGAAAATAAAGAAGAAATAAAGAAGCACGAAGGTTAACGATTTTTGGCAACTTACTCGACGTTTTCAGAACTCGACGTTGACGTTTTTTTTCGAACTTGACGATTTTTTCTTGGAGAACGTCTGAAGAAGAAAATTTAGAAGAAGATTTACGAATTTTGACAAATCAAGAAGATCACGTTTTAGTTGAAAATAGAGAAGCAATGGCACTACAACAAAATCGTTTTCGGCTTAGGAATAACACGAGAGATTCTCAGATTCAATCAAATGGTCCCCAAGAGTCCAACAGGATGGGAGGTCACCCAAATTGTGCGCTAAATACCAACTTTAATCGTGGCCGCTCATCAGGAAGGTCCTCAGATGGTGCCATTTCTAGTTTTAAATGTGGTAGAAGTGGGCATTATTCTTCTACTTGCCCCATGCTCAAACGAAATCAAGATTCCAGATTTTTGAGTTCCCCGCGTAGCACGTTGCGTGGTGGACCGCCCCGAGTGTCAATGCCAGCCCGAGGCGTATCGAACCCTAGGAGTCCAGGAGATGCCCTTTCTGGAACCCGAGGAGTCAATGGTCAGCTTTGTCTTGCCGAGGCTAATGGGCCCAACATGTCAGTATTTAATCCTGACACCATCGCAGAACAGTCCGATCCCTGGAATTGCAATGATTTCGATCTGTTAGGAAATTCCAATGTGAGGCCTCAGGCACATGTTTTTATGGCCCGATATAATGAAGAATTTTATTTTGGAACCGGACACTCCACATTGGTGAGTAGTGGGACAGGATCTGAAGAAATTAGCGATAATCCCACTATTGCCCCCCACGGGTATACTGGCAATTATTTAGATAATGAAGACCCAGAACATTTAGAAAATGATTATTTAGAAAATGGTTCAGATGGAACCTCTGATTTTAATGAAACTTCTGATTTTGACTGTTATGAAGATAGACGGCGCCGTCAACGATTTGAAAATTCTGGGCAAGTCCAATCAGCTAATGTTTTCATGAATACGGCTCAGACTGGAGGTTATAATTCCGACCGTCCCTCTGGAAGCCGCCCCGTGGGTGAAGTTTATTTTAGAATTTTGAATGGGCCCGCTGCAGCTAGTATTTGTAATTTATGTAATATTTTTAATTGTATGCATATGCAAGGATTTGGAAGCCAGTCACGACGAGGAGTGATTGCTAGACAAGGACCCTGGGAATTTATGACAGAAGGATGGATCAATGAGTAGGCACCGTGGATCGTTTGGAGGCCCGAAGTCACCTCCCGAGAAGATCCCAGGCGACATCAGTCAACCCAAACTGACTCAAGAATGTATCCAAGAAGGCTAGAAAACTCACACTTTCGATTCAGAGCAGAAGCAGTTCAAAGAAGCAGAAGTCGCAACAGAAGAAGAATTCCTCAACATAATTTTCAACGAATTTTTAGAAATTTAGTCTCACTTACTTCTTCCTATTTTTTGTTCGCCGCTATATTGTTGTTTTCTTTTCTCATCGGCTATTCCTTCGGCGACCCTTTCTTCCAATGTGGCGTTTGGCAAGGCCGTCGTGCCTTAATGGTCCCGATAACGACGCGATATCAATTTTCGCCACTGATCGTAGCTGAAAAACGTGAAATAAAATTGCACATTTGGTCCACGAAGGGACATTTGAATCAAATTATAGCCAGTCAATGCATTTTATGAAACCGAACCATTTATATGAACACAGAAGTTCTATTTCAAAAAGCAGAAGATGGAGAGAAACCTATTGTCCAAGCCACTAGAAATTTAACGAAAGTGGAAAGAAACTACGTAATCACGGAACAGGAAGCTTTGGCCATAGATCGGGCCGTGAGATATTTTTGTCACTATTTGTATCGGCAGCGCGTCACCGTTTCTACGAAGCATTTAGTCCTACAAAATATTTTTTCAAAACCAAACCCCTCCAGTCATTTGGCTAGATGGAGACTAGCAGTGCAAGAATCTCAAGAATTCTACATTAAACATCGTGCCGGAAAAGTCAACAAAAACACAGACGCTTTTTCAAGAAACCCAGTACGTGAAGAAGACGGCAAGAAAGGCGTAAAATTTCATATAAATGCGACTACGCGCTCACCAACTTGTAAAAACAAGCCAAATGACTCAATCTCCATTATAGCAGAAGCGGGTTCGGCAAAAACATCGACTATAGCAAGAACTAGTCTAGATGAAACTCAAGTTACACGTCCGAAAACGCCAGATAACTTATTTCTGCTTCAAGAAGACGCGAGTTTTGAAGAGTTTCCAGCTATAGAAAGAACTACTCTCGAAAAAACTCGAACTATAGTCACAGAAAGGGAAGAAAATGAGTTCAATGCGCGCAATATAGAAAACTTTCGTAAAATACAAAGAAGTGATCAATTCTGTGGTCAACTATTGGCTTATTCACAGTCTGACTACCTGCCTGAAGATCTTAAGCAAGCCGAGAAAATTGTTTCACCAGCATCTCAATTTATGATAAAAGACGAAATTCCATATTATTTGGATGACGCTGACGAAAACAAATTGAAATTAGAAGTTCCAGTTTCGAAAAAAGAAGAAATTTTAGAAGCCTGCCATGATGACGTTTTTTCTGAACATTTTGGTTTTACGAAAACATTGGCAAAAACTCGCTTATGCTACCACAGGACTACAGTATATGGCGATGTACGAGAACACTGCTTAAATTATATCATTTGCAGTATGAGAAAAATAGGCATAAAAAGAAATCGCGCCGCCCTCATGCCTATACTAGTCGCAAGTCCATTTGACAGAGTGGCTAAGGACATTTTCGGTCCTCTGCTCATGAGCAAAAATAGAAATAAATACGTTATTGTGCTCAGAGAATATTTGAAGAAGTATGTGACGGCAGTAGCTCTACCAGAAACTACGACAGAAAAAGTTGCAGAAATAATGCTACAATTTGGTGCGCCACTAGCAGATGGAAGAATAAATTTCTTATCTCATCTAACGTTATGCATTTGTGAATTACGCACAACAAGAAAAACAAACATGAATTCCTATCATCCACAAACAAACAAACTAGTGGAAAGATTAAATAAAACGTTGGCTACAATTATCTCAATGAACATCAATGAAAAACAAAACGACTGGGATTCCTATTTGCCCTACGCGTGTTTTGCATGTAAAACAGCCACACAAAAGTCAACAAAGTACTTAACGTTTTCTCCTTTTTCTGGCTGCTGTCCAAATTTCTCGATTGACGTCGCTTTTGGTTTTTCGCCAGCTTTTTGTCAAATCGATGTTGATCTCGGCGATGATGTTCAGCAACTTCTGTCCGACCCCTGGCAATCTGCCAAAGAAAATATAAAAATTACACAACATGCTCAAAAGATTGCGTATGATGAAAAAGAACATGAAGAAGAACTCACAGTAGGAGATGGAATTTTTAAGTATAGTCCTGTGGTGAAGCCCAAATACTCACCTAAATCTACCTTCTCATGGATAGGACTTTACCTCATTATTCAAAAGAAACATTCGATGAACTTATCACGATTAAAAGAAAATTCGAGCCACCCGCACGAAAAGATACATTCCGATGTATTAAAGAAGAAAAAGATGGACGTAAATTTGTCCATGACGCAAGTTTTGATCATATCATCGGAACAACCTTCGGAACATTCATTTGCATGATTCATCCATGTGAAAAAAAAAGAAAAAAAGGAAAGAAAAAATGCCTAAATGCTTGTATAAAATGTGTAATATTTTTCTGCATAAGTCATTAGGAAGATTTATCGCTCCTTCCAACGTGCGCTCCTTTAATTATTTTTACATTTATTCGGCTTAATATTTTCTTTTATTTTTTTTATTATTCTTTTTCAGGTAGATTGTTATTTTATGTACTCATTTATACCCTGTCCTTAACTTATTTTTACACCTAAAGACATGGCCTTTGCGAAGATCCCGACCATGCTAGCAGCCGATCGCTGGCGTCTTTGCCAAATGTCCCCGCCCTTGATCAAGCACGAGGCCATCGTTACGTTTGGCCAAGAACTTGGGCGATTGCTGTTAAATGGTCGTTACGCCGTATGTACAACCATCGAAGAAAGTCAACTTATGTGTGACTTTCTAGCCAGCGACCGGCATCACCCTGGCATTTATGGGCTCGACGCCGAATTTATGAATTATCATATGGATTGGGTCGATTGGGGCAAGAAGGAGGCCGGCCTGCTAGCGAATTTGGCCAAGACGAAACTTGATATCGCTCTGCACGGCCAGTGATATTCAAAAGGGCCTTTCGCCGTCTGCCGCGCCAATGGTCATATAGTCTGCCGCGCCGATGGTCATACCATCGTTTTTGATCTCTTGGAGATGGGAATCGTTCCCATCTCCTTGATCAAACTTCTTCAAAACGCCTGCGGCATTGTCGGCTTCGCGTCCAACTGTGATCTAACCGCCCTGGCTAACGTCGACGTACGGTTCGCGGACATCAAGATTGGGGCCGATACTAGTCAGATACAACAATTTCTGAAGAGTAATCGTAGCCTCGACTACCTTGGCGACATGAATCCCGACTTGTACAAGCGTTTAGTCGAAGGGACGGCCGATTTTTGTCGTACTGGAAATAGTCTGGCGGCCATAGTACAACATTTTTTCGGCGTTCATCTTAATAAAGGATTCCAAGGTCGGGAATTGGCATGGGCCAAGCGTCCCTTACCTTCCGACGCCCTAGAATATGCGGTCTTGGATGCCATCGCCCATTTTGACGTTTACTATAGCCTGAACGAATTTTACCCCCTTTTCGACGAAATTAAAACCTTGACGTCGAGGGAGCGAATAATGACGTCGAAGCGAGTTGCGAAAGGAGAACCATTATCACTCGCCATTCTTGATTTACCCCTCTGAGAAGTAAAACTAAGATCTATAATTTTAGATAGGTTAGGCAGAGAACCCGTGCCACGAAATTCGACCAGCGAGAGTTCAACTGAAGAGGAAGAAGAAAGAGAAAAATCCGAAGAAGAAACAGAAATTTCAGGAAACGATCTATTTGTTTCCCTGAAATCAGAAGAACAAAAAGAAACAGTTTTCTACACCCAGAAAATAATCCTGAAAGAAGCTGTTAAATACACCTTTAGCTTGATGAATAAGAAGAATAAACAAAGTTGTGTAAGAAATCCACCTAATCTTTTACAGGGAAAACCGTTACCGACGTCTTCAACCGAGTCGACCAAGAGAACGAGGGAGGAAAAATTGTTGACCAAATCGTCGAAATCTCCACCAAAAAAGCCGAAAGTGGGAGCCGAACTAAAACCCACTCAGGCCAGCAGCAGCCGCCGCATAATCGAAGAAAATCGAAGCTTTGTTGAAATAGCATTCGAAACGCCAAACGTTTTCAAACCGAAGCTGCCACCACCCGACTGCCATTTTTCGGCATTTAATTATTTCCGCGGACGCTTCGTTACACCGGTTGATAACCGCGAAGCAATCGATTCACGGGCACAGGCAGAACGAGAGGCCTATCCCCATTTGGACGATAATCTATCTGCCTTTATCGTTTGCTTTATGCCACCTTATCACTTGGAAATGCCGCCCGCTGCCAGAGAATTCGCCGAACTTCGCAGCATTCATCTGAGAAATCAACTACAACAGGACCCCCGGCTGCTACCCGAACAAATCGAAGCCCTAGTGGCTAAATTTTTTAATATTCTTACCGAATATTACACCAGACGCGTCATTCGACCCGCCGTCGACTGTCAACTTCGCCCGTAACTCGTCGTCCTCAAATTTTCGCCGCTATTTTTGTCCAACATTTTCGTCAAATTCGTCCATTAATCGTCGTCGTTGCCCTCAATAACTTTTCGTCGTTACTTTCGTCGTTGCTTTGTCACCAAATAACTTATCATCATCATCCCGTTATCCAATTATCGTTTCATCGCTGCCGTATTCGTCGAAATCTTCTCAATTTTTCATTGTATATATTTCGTAATGTATATATATGAAAAAAAAGAAAAACCACCGAAAAACCTATCTTAATCTTTTAGTTATTTACAAATTTGTAAAATTTAATCTATGTGAAATGGGAAAATTATAAAACAGAACAGGAAAAATAATAAAGAAAAAAACAGAACGCAAAATTGGAGAAAATGGAAGACAAAATAAAAGAAGAGAAGAAAATTATAATGAAGAAAATTTGAGGAGTGGAGAAACCGCGAGGAGAAATTTTTTATCATCATGAAAACACTTACCCGATCAATCCACCATCGATCCCGCCGCCGATTCGCCGTCCAAATTTTGCCAAACGAGGCTGGGGGCAGCCTTTTCGCCAGCGCCGGAAGAATGTGAGAGCGCTATAAACCAATCGATAATTAAGTAACCTACAGTAAACAGCGATGCTCTCTCAATCACACATACACCAGGCAAACCTACGTTATCCGATCCTACTGTAGACATTGCGTCAAGATTTTTCGCCTTACGTCATGCAACTCTTTTTACTACTACGCCTACTTAGATTATGATCTAATATTATTATGTGACATTATGACGTCAATGCCTAGTTTTTATGTCCTTTTTTTATGTCTTTTTCTTTATATAAATATGTCTTTTTTGTATGTTAAAATCACTTCATTTCTTTCCTAATAAATTTGGCTTACCTGCTTGTCTTCTCTGCTCCCTGATATCGTCGTAGGGTCGCTAGTAAAACGTCATCTTTCCGTCCGGCTTTTGTGACCATTGGAAACTGGAAAGAAGTATATTTTCATTGCGAGACTAAGATTTTCCTTTCAAATTACCTTGGCGTTTTTCTTGATCGTTGCCGCTGCCGTTCGTCCCTTGACGTTTTCGTTTTTCGTTGACGATTCTGAAGAAGAAAGAATAATTCAAGAACGTTTTTAGTAATCAGTCCGATCTGCAGGTTATTCAGCTACAGTAACCTGTATTTTCCATTGACCCAAAAATTGATAAACCTTACACTAGCAAACTCACTGAACAAAATACAAATCTGGTTGTGACTTGCACTTGACTAACCATCCATGGTTAGTTGGCATTAAATCCGATGGCAAAAATTTTTGAACTGCCTTCGCATGTGACACATGCATTAGTCGAACAAAAGATGACAGGACATTGCGATGTGAATCAACAACATATGACATCACAAAATCGTGGGAAATGCACCGTAAAACATGTAATAAATAATCAACTCGATTGTTGACTTACCGATCTAGATATTTATACTTTAATGTCCCATGAAACTGTTCGAGATACATGTTTGTATTGATAAGCAAATCTTTACGGGCCCACATAGCCCACTTGTTTATTCTGCTATCATTGTTACAATAATTTTTTTGGAAGTATGACAAAAAAAGGCTCCATGGTGTCGCCCATAATGAAAAATAATATTAACATATCACTAAACTTCTCTTTGTCAATTTGGTGAGCCAGCATGTATAGATGCATATAAAAATACCGTACTACCCCAAATAAACGCACCCCCTCGAATTAACGCACCCATCGAATAGACGCACCCTCTAGAGAGCATTTGAAAAAATAAACGCACCCCCTCGATTTAACGCACCGGGTGCGTCTTTTTTTTAATTTTTCGCGCTTGTTGTTGTTTCTTCAACGTTGAATTTGAATAAAAATTGGAAAATGATGGTTGCCTTCATCATTATCTCGAATTAACGCACCCCCGAAATTGAGGTTTGGAAGAATAAACGCACCCCCTCAAATTAACACACCCCTTGAATAGACGCACCCTCCAGCGACCGTTTGAAAAACTAAACGCACTGTGCGTTTATTTGGGGTAGTACAGTAAACTTCATTTTCTTTGGTTAATTTTCTCTTTGATGTTTTTGTTCCAGTTTTTCAATACATGCCACATGTATAATAACTTGCGTGTATTTTGAGTTGAAAACACTTGCGACGAAGCATTGAAGTAAGCTGGGGCATCATCTGACATAAAATATTGCGGCTCAAAATCGGGACACCTAAATTTTAAAGACATATTGAAGTAAAAAATACTTGGCTACACCAAATATAAAAAACAATTTTTTCCTAATCCTACAGCTAAACATATGCTAGTCATAGGGAACCTGATACTCTTGGCCAGAAAAATATCAAAAAATTTAATTTTTAATAAGAAATGCCAATTTTTGAACAAATAAAGGTCAAAAATGTCAATTTTCATGGCACTTTGAGCCATAAATACATATTTTGCATTTTTTTAGACAAAATTTACTATTTTTTAAAATGGTTTTTGAACCTTTTTTGGTGAAAAATAGAACTGACTCGAAGCCCAAAAAGGTTGATCAACCCCCAGACCTCAGGGTTCAGTTAATTATTTTAAAATCTTCAAATATGGTGTACCTATCATGGAGGGCCTTGAAAAATGGTAATAAACTTGCTTCATCTTCTTTAGGAGTTACAAACCATGCAATGGGAAATCCTTTGCGATGGTCATCATATGACCAGGACAGTTATAAGCAAATAGTTGCACTGATTAGTTCCATGCGTCACATCAATACAAATTCCATTACGACCCATTTTTCGCATCATTTCAAGCTGAGCATCAGTTCGCAATGCTGGAAAAGAGTTTCAATTGTTGTGATAAAGAATTAAGTGCAAATGAGCTGCACTTGTTATTAAAATGCACATATGAAATATCATTTTGGAGATAGTAACAAAAAACTTTTAGTCCAGTTATACCTATTTGTCTTGCCAACATGAAACCTTCCATCAGCTTGCAGTGGCAAATAACAAAAATACACCAGATTACTGGAGTTATCGGATTTGACAATTGAATCAACATTTAAGGCATCATTGGCATCTTTTTGGCATATTTTGAGATCCTATTCATTTTCAACATTTATTATATCTTGGGGCATTAACAACGTTTCAGGTCCATCAAACACAATGTTGTCTTGGGTCATCTGAATTTTGCCTATAATAATAGCAATTAACACTTGAAATACACTTTCTAATAAGTAGCATGGGAATAAATAATGTATATTATGTATCCATACATTTTTACACACTTCTACTTCAAAAGTAGGAAAATTACCAGTAAAACTACTTTTACATGATACTTCACAATAAAAACCACAAAAAATGTCCACATGTACCAGCCTAATCACCACATTGGCCTCCATGGCCTAACCACCGAACCATACCATTTCCATCCTCGAAAAACCCTACTCCCTACCCCCACAAGTAAGAACATTCTGACCCATCATACAACCCAACTTCTCAAATTCTAGAGACTGTTCAGATCACAAACCAACCAACCCCATCAACAATGTCTACACTACACTGACGCGGCGCCCGCCAAATCGCCCTGACCATAAAAAGACAACAACACACCACCCACAATAAAAACAATTATTGGTGTCTTTGTTGTCTTATATTTTGTATAATAATCCCAACATCCTGTCATGCACAATTTCAGCTCTGTGAGACTTCATTGAGCAGTCATTTGGTCAGCATACCAAAAACTGTATCATGCACGCCCCCTTCTACAATAGACAAACCCGTACAGACATTTGGAAAAATCTATATTCCCTCCACCAAACCTCACCTAACAGACCCATACAAGTGCAGCATTTGCAAATGAAAAATTTATACCATTACTGGATTTTTTAGCTCAAAAGGTATTGTTTTCCATCAAACCGAAATAGAAAATCTAACCCCACATGTTTGTAAGGCAATCATTATAGACAAGGAGCACAATAGTCAAAAATTATACGAAACAAAACCAGGATTTTGGTCCACAAACAACTCGCTAAATGTAGAATACACATGGTGTTGCACAGACTATGGCACATCTGTCACTAATGTCATTATAGAAACTGGACAAGTAGGATCATGGAACAGAAAATCAATGACAGGTACATTAGGTGACCTGGGGTCATGCAAGCCAACATCAGGTCATTGTGTAACAGCCGATGGAGCAATTATCTGCAATGAGACCACATTAAAAACCTATGCCCCTTCAAATACAAAAATACTTACCACATAAAACTAACCAAAACTCACATGATCATTGAGGAACTACAAGGTGCTTTCTCTATCAAAAATGCCCTCTTTTCCAACCCAAACTGCCCCGAAACTCAAGACAGTGTCCTAACCAAACAAGGTATTGTTGTACAGTTGGACAAAAGAACACCACACCGCAATGCCTTTTTAACCCCACAAGTTAATGAAACCCCAACTACATTATATGACTTTGATAATTTTGAACCCATCAATTCAAAACTAAATGACCTAGCAGATAAAATCCATGAATTCGAAATCAAAAATTTCAAAAATGTATGGAATGAGTTGTGCAGACAGGCACAATGTCATCTTGATTTAGTCTAGCAAATTTTGCGCCTTGATGCAACACTTGGGGCATGTGCATTTCTACAAAGGACGGACATAATAGTAGAATCTACAGGGGATGCCCTCACAGTCTGGCCCTGTAAGCAAGTAAACACATCAAAAGTCTTTTACAATCACAAAATTAATGGGACTTGCTACAAACTCCTACCTATCCTTGTGGGGACCGACATTATGTTCTCAAATCCAGGAGGGAAAGATTTGACCCTTTTCTCCGAAACTGTCGACTGCCACCACACACAAACAAAATAATACATGGATCAGTGAAACAGGATCCCCAATTGTCACTGATCTCCCCTTAGAAGTCCTATGGAATCAAAACTTCTCCCTCTTCCACTTCAACATGCCAACAATTTTTCATGACCAACTCCCAACAATATTGACAAACTTACTCTTTTTGAAGCAATACATCTACAAAACCCACACCCTCAAAGGCATTGTTAACAAACTTCTGGATTACACCGCCCAAATGTCCCTTGATTTAGATACAGTATACAACATGATCTCAGGCAGTGGTCAAGCAATTGGCAACACACTCTCCTATGCCGGTCGAGGCATAAAACATGTCATAACAGGCACTACTCAAAGCCTCATGGATGGGTTGAATAACTTACTAAAGGGGCCCTTGCAAATACTTATCAACCTAGCCATCATCATTGTTGTCATTGCAGACATCTTTTATTCCCTCCTTATCCTGTGCAAATATTTCCCTTACCCTAAGCATCATATTGCCAATGAACATACATACGAAATACCTTTACATAACAGGTGGTTACACGAGACTATCCCTCCCTCATTCGGTCATGCCCTGTTAGAATTAGCAAATCGTCATGGAGCCCAAACTCAACAGAAATACATCATAGTTGATGTCAATACTCCAAGGACCCCTGCAATCGAACTTATAAATCAAATCCACCAATCTGGTTCCAATAAACCTCGACCAACCATACTCAAGAAACATACCCCTCACATTCCAATAACACTCAATGGGAAGATATTCACCAAAGGCATGATTGACACTGGTACCATGTACTCCTTCATTGATTCTCGTATTGCTGAAGCCCTACAGCTAGACACGAAACCCCCATTAGTCCAAGCAAAAGCAGCCAACAACCTTCCCATCCACTTCCTAGGAACAACCTTTGTTACAGTAACCGCCCAAACTATCCAAGAAACTATAATAGTACATGTCCAAAAAGATTGCACAGCAGACGTACTTCTGGGAAAAAATTTCCTCAGCGGATTCTCAGAATACACCATCAACAACCAAAAGTCTCAAGTAAAATTTGATGATGTCATACTCCCTTGCGGCGGCCTATGATAGTGCCCCCTGTTGACCCATGGTGGAACCTATCTGGATGAAAAATTAGAATTACCACCATGGACTGTTACTGAATTCACTGTCCTCTTACCCAAATCATACCTATACATCAACCAATTCGAATTTACCCCAAAAGCCAGACAAAATGCCAAAGTCCATTTCACTGCTTGCATATCAGAGAATCAAAACAGTCACAAAAGCATTTCCATTTTAAGTACACAGGACACTCCCCAGACCCTTTACCCTGGCACATGCTTCGGCCCAGTTTCAGGGTTCATTCCGAAAGAAAACTCCCACACCAAACTGCCTCCTCCTACGCCAAACAAGGAGAACCATTTTGATACATTCACATGGTTCACATGGTTAAAAGAAAATGTCAATTTGACCTCTAGCAACCAGACTGAAGTGGAGAAAAATCAACTCCTATGCTTTCTGTTTAAAGACCCCACATTATATGCTAATTTCAAGATGGACATAGGTAGAACCACACTTGTCTAACATAACATTGACACCAATGGCTCCCAACCCATACGCAGACATCTTTTTTGGACATCCCCAAAAGAAAAACGAATAGCAAAAGCAGAGGTCGAACAACTCGCAGCAGCAGGTGTTATTAGCCAAAGCAATTCCCCATGGTGTACCAACACATGTTTTAGTCCCCAAAAAAGATAGTGGACATCGTTTATGCATTGACTTCAGGGGTCTAAATTAAGTGACCAAAAAAGATACTTATCCCTTGCCCAGTATAGACGAAATCCTAGACAGCCTGCGTGGAATGAAGTATTTTACATCCCTCGACCAGTCCAATGCGTACTATTCCATTCCAATTGCAGAAAGTGACCAAGAAAAAACTGCCTTTAACTGTTCAGCCAGACAATACCAATTCAATTACCTTTTCTTTGGCCTCACAATTGCCCCTGCCACATTCCAAAGATTAATGGACGTTATCCTTTCTGGATTGCAATGGAACACCTGTCTCGTCTACCTCGATGATGTCTTAGTCTTTGCCCCATGCTCAAATGTTAGAACATTTAGACATCATCCTCACTCATTTTTCAAAAGCGGGATTAAAACTTAATATACAGAAATGCAAATTTTGTCAATCCCTAGTCCAATATCTAGTCCACATTATCTCTCAACAGGGTATTTCTCCAGACCCACACAAGGTACAATGCATCCTTGACATACCTACACCCCAAAGCTCAAAAGAAGTCAAATCCTTCCTCAGTTTACCCTCCTATTACTGCAGATTCATCCCCAGTTGCTCCCAAATCTCGAGCCCACTCACTGCATTACTCAAGAAACACTCAGAATTTTCATGGGGCCCTGAACAACAGACTGCCTCCATTAAAGTCAAAGAGTTGCTCATTCGCGCACCCATCCTGCAACACCCGGATTTTACAAAGCCTTTCATTTTGCAAGCTGATGCATCAAAGCATGGAATTGGCACAATTTTAAGCCAACTAGATAGCAAAGGTCATGATCGCCCCATCGCTTTTGGGAGCCCTACCTTAAAACGGGCAGAATGTAACTATCCTATAACCAAAATTGGAAACCCTTGCAGTAGTCGAGTTCATTAAACATTTTCGCCCCTATCTCTTCCAACAACAGGTCATTGTCCACACAGACCATACTGCAGTCCAGGCAGTCCTACAAAAAAAACCTCTCCCCTCGCATTGCCCGTTCGGGACTAGCCCTCTCTGTTATTCAACTTGACATTTGGCCTAAGAAAGGTACTGCTAACTGAAATGCAGATGCCATCTCCCGTTTCCCATCTGACACAGCAAAACAATCTTTTGATATTGACCACCTTGAAACACGCCCTGAGATATCCACTATCAATTCTGTCCTTGGAGCCAAAGCCTCTGAGCAGGAGGAACAACAGAAAAATTTTGCAGAACTCCAATGCACTGATCCAAGGGTCAAAACAATCTTAGCCAAACTTACCCCAAAAAAATCCCCTTACAATGATCAAATTCACAGTTCATCACAATATTCTATTTCCTATCATTGACAAGCAACCAAAACTTTACATCCCAAAGTTACAAATCCATGACCTAATTGCATCTCATGATGACAGCTAGTTTACAGGCCATTTTGCCTCCCAGAAAATGCTATATCTCCTCCGACAAAAATACTTTTGGCCCAAAATGAGTCGTGATGTTGCATGCTACTGCAAAACTTGTCACCTGTGCCAGACCCATGAAGCCCTCAGGTACAGAATACATGCTAGTCTTGTCCCTATTCAACCCATGGGCCCATTTGACAGAGTCTGTGTTGATTGCATGGGGCCATTATCCCTAACTGAGGAAGGGAACCGATTCATTGTCATATTTATTGATTATTCCATCAAATATGTTGAGGCCTTCCCAACTCCTGACATCACAACAGCCACAATTGCCCAGTTATTTGTAAACAAAATTGTTTGCCATCATGGCTCTCCAAAAATCATCCACTGTGATCGTGGATCAGATTCTGTTTCTGATCTTTTTACCCGAATCACCGACTCATGCAATACCCAGAAAGTCCACACAACTCCGTATCACCCCATTGCCAATGGGGAAGTGGAACACTGCAACCAAACCCTCGCTGCCCGTATACGCATGTATATCAACTCAAAACATACTGATTGGGACACTTATTTACCCTTCTCCGTTTTTTTCGATCAACATTCATAAAAATGATAGCACTTCATACCCCCCCCCCCCCATTTAAATTGCTTCATGGTTGACAACCCAACTTACCATCCGATGCAGCTTTAAATTTTCTCCCCACCTCCTATATGGTCGATCTTGATGACTATGCTCTCTGTGTCAAATCCCATTTCACAGAAGCTCTCTCAACCATTCAGAAGAATTTACAAAAAGTCCAAACCCAATATACAGTTCAATACAATGAACATGCCCATGATATCTAGTACAAGTCAGGCGATCTCATTTCATTTAAAAATCATTCTTGCAAGCAAGGGCTCACTCTTAAATTTTTACCCCGCCAAAATGGGCCCTATACAGTCACAAGTTTCATGTACCCTAATGTTACACTCAGAGATCTGCTCAAGAATACCACTTTTACAGTCCATATAAATGGAACAACCTCTTTCTACCCCTGAGCAGCTCCTACCGAAACTATCCCGACCACTTCTCACCATTGAACCCCTTGAACAAGGACGTCCAACTTCCGAAGGAGGGAAATGTAATGTAGATGCTAGGGCATTGTTGTAAATACATAATGTACACTATGTGTTATTTAGCATTACATATAAATTGATTTTATAAGCTATCGTCTCAAGGATGTCTGGATTTTGTAATGAATACAGGCTTATAGTCAAACGACTTTCTTTTTCTTTATTTTAGCAGCAAACTAATTTTTATGAACAAAATACCTAAGCTAACATTTAATTAATGACAGCACATGTTTATACTTGAAAACTTACGAAAATATAATGAAATTCGCTTTTATTGCATTCCTCCAGCGAAAGAAAACAATTCATACGAAAATTTCAGAATATAAAGAGAAATTACGAATAAAATGATGAATTAATAGCAAAAGGTCAAACTAATTTTAAAAATGAATAATATTTAGAAGCACAAAGTTTCTAAAAATTTCTAGAATGAAAACAATTGTGGCAATTTATTTTTATATAAAAAAATTATATATGTAATGTAATTTTTGAAGTTCAAATTTCAAAGTCATAAATTTACTATAAAATTTCGAAAAATGGAAAAATTCTAATGCACAGCACATGTGGTAAAATTTCTAGCTAAAAAAATACACTACTCCAGCTCTCATCAAAATCACGTGAAAAAGAGAAAATTTTTGCACCTGAAATTTCCAGTAAGAAAATTTTGATTACAAAGAAAGAAAGATTTGCGTCATAGGTTACACTGTAGATTACATAAATGTTGAATACATGTAGTGTGTGTGTTAGTTTTTTTTAGTATTGAAAAAGTAGTGATTAATCTACAAACAGCAAAATTAGTCTGCTTCCTGATCCAAATTTGGAGTGGGATTAAAGGAAGCATTTCTTGAGTATGGTTTTGTAATTTTTACATGTACTAAACTAGGATTAGCATATTTTTGATTAATAGGCTGGATCCAAATGTTGGGTAGAGCCAAATCTGCTCCAAGACCTTTTTGGGAAGCATCCGTTTGGATTATAAATGGTTTTTTGTAATCCGGAAAATGTAGAATTGGCCGATTCGTGAGAAGGGTTTTTAGTATTGTGAATGATGTGTTACATGATTGTCACCAAAGAAATTTAGTATCTTTTTTTAAAAGCTTTAAAAATGGACTTATGATTGATGAGAAATTGTTCACAAAATGTCTGTAGTAAGATGCTAGGCGGATAAAACTCCTTAGTTCAATGATGTTTGTTGGAACTTGAAAATTTTTGATGGAAGCAATTTTTTCTGGATCTGGTATTATTCCCTCACTACAAATGACATACCCAAGGAAGGGTATTTCCTTCCCGAAAAAGTGGCATTTGGAGGATTTTAATTTAAGTCCCACTTTCTTGATACGATCAAAAACAATTTTGAGGTTTTCTAAATGATTTTCAAACATCTTGCCTACCACTAAGATATCGTCAAGGTAGACAAAACAAATTTCTCATTCCAACCCTTGCAAAATTTGTTCCATTAGCCCTTGAAAGGTAGCTGGTGCATTGCAAAGGCCAAATGACATGACTGTGAATTCATAAAGCCCCAAAAAAGTAGAGAAGGCTGTTTTTTCCTTAGAGCTATCCTGCAGCTCAATCTGCCAATGAACGGATGCTAGATCTAATTTAGAACCACCTATAGTATCTAATATGTCGTCAATACGAGGCAAGGGGTAACTGTCTTTCTTTGTTACCTCATTCAAGCGTCTATAATCCACACAAAATCGTGTTGTATGGTCCTTTTTGCTGACCAATAATGGTGGAAAGGACCAAGCACTGCTTGATGGTTGAACCAATCCATTTTCGAGCATTTTTGTAACATGATCCTCGATTTGCTGTCTTAGATGGTATGGCGTTTGATAAGGTCTTAATTTTATTGGAGCACTATCGCCTGTGTCAATTGAGTGCTTTACAAGGCTGGTGCGTCCCAAATCGTTTGCATTCAATGTGAACATATCTTGAAAATCTTTCAACAATTTATTATATTCACTTGATCAGATGTCAGATCTGTAAAGTTTTGCTGAAAATAAAATGACTCTTTTTTCTGATTTTCAACCAAGTTAATGGCAGAGATATTTGTGGTTTCCAAATTACATGACCAGAAGTGGCCACATGTCATGTTGGGGAACAATTTAATCGGCACCATAGTTATATTCGTAAATGTGAGAAAAAATTTAAATCCCACAAAAAATGTTAAAAATGGGGTTAAGATAAGGCCAGTTTTTGTAGAAAACTTTTTAGATGGCACAAATAAGCATAAACCATTGAGTGATTTGTCAGTTCCTACTGCCAATGAAACGGATGTTCTTGGAAGCACTGTGGTGGCATCAAGAATCTTTACAGCTTCTTGATGACTTGTCAGAGAAATGCTGCAGTGCTGATTTTCACAATTTTCTAGGAAAAAATTTGAATTTTCTTGTATAAATGGCACTACTGGTACTGTTATAATTAGCAGCGAGGTTTGGCGTTTGCATTGGCACTTAACATCTGTTCTTGTTTCATTCTTGTTCTGTTACTAATAAACCTTTTCGTACATCTCACTTTAGCTAGGTACCGTAGGTTCAGAGTTAGTGTTAGGCTAGCGTCAATGGTCGTACCTCATTGGATCTCCCAAGAACTGCAGCCAGGTAGCCGAGGGTATATGTCCACATATATTACAACATTGGTGACCGTACCAGGGGCCCACTGTTGCTCCAAGGGGGGAGGGATGTTGTACGGCAACATACAACATTCCACCCATAGGATTGATTTTGTAGCCAATCCATGGATGCCAAACCCGGCCATTTTCATTGAGCCCTGGTCAGGGACGGTTACACCTACCCCAACATTGGCCAATAAAGGGACAGCTACGGCCCCACCCAGGAAGCCCTTCAACACTTATGGTCATCATTCCAGTTGTTTGCCTGTGCATGCCTGTTGAAACGATCAACCCATAATTCAAAGTTGTCTACCAGCCTACCATAAAAGATGTCAAAATCCGAACAATGTTGTGGTCAGGCGGCGGAAATATGTAACTGTTTCAATTCCGTTCTTTGACATTCAATTTCTTGGCGTAATTCATCCATGTTTTGTTTATGTGTATCCCTACGCGTACTACCATCAAGAATAAAAGAAAAAACGTTCGCAAATTACTGGCCCAAAGTGGGTAATATCCACAAAATGGATTATTGTTCAAATAGACCCCAAATTAACAAAAAATTCGAAAATATTCAAAAAGATCCACAAAAAAAAATTTTGTTGAATTCTATGTCACAAAATCTGCTCACTATATTTTGATTGCCCCCATTTGTAATGAATACGGGCTTACAGTCAAATGACTTCCTTTTTCTTTATTTAAGCAACAAACTAATTTTTATGAACAAAATACCTAAGCTAACATTTGATTAATGGCAGCACATGTTTATACTTAAAAACTTATGAAAATATAATGAAATTCGCTTTTATTTTAATTCCACATGTTGACATTCCTATAAATTTTATTTCAAGTGTTCTGTTTTGATCGTCCCACACCCCAGTAGCTGTTATTGACCCAATTAAAGACATTCTAATTAATTTGCACATTGGCACCTGGCCCCCAGAATCCACATGGAAATACACATTCCATAGCTATATTAATTCTCCCCAAAAACCCTAAATACACCTGCCTGTAGTAGAAAGTAGAAGCCAAAGCATATATACACACGAGTAATAAATACGGAAGCGCATAGGCGTGGTTAAGTCCATCATAAGCGAGGAAGCAAGTGTAATAGAAGCGTGGAAAGCATACGATACAAGGAAAGCATTGGAGGCATGGTTAAGTAAGTGAACAGTATACAGAAGCAAAAGAAAAGCAAGAAGCGACGATTGGTGGAAAAGGAATACGGAAGTGGACCCCCACGAATCAAGGGTGTGGCCAAAGCAGGAGCAGTATATAAAGCAAAGAGAAGCGTGAATTCCTCAGATTTTAAAATCCTGTTGTTTTATGTGAGATTTGTTTTGAAGCAAAAAGCGTTTTGTATTTTGTGTGCGTTGATGTAGAGAATCCGTCGGTGAATTGTTTATCATTGTCATTTGTATTATCGTTATTGTTCATTGCCGCCCAGTCCCCTTGGACCGTATAGAAGTGCAAGCGTTTGAGATCAAGTAAAAGTATAGCTAAAATCTGGGCGTTACAACTAGGAGACCTTGTACACTACCCTATACTTGCTTATTAGTACTCAACATCCTGGGCATCCAAAAACCAAATGGATCCAATAAAATAATAAACGGTGCGCCGTTCATTGGAATAATTATGGTGCCCTTTCTTGGAATTAGAAAATGTCATCAGAAAGCAAGCACTTCATAAAATAAATGTTTACATTTTTTCATTTCTAGCATATACTTAGTGCAAACCACCGGCAGCAGGGAAGTACTCTCGAATTTAAAGTCTATTCAAAGCAAAGCGTGATAATCATTTTCATTTGCTACTTGATCAACATCTTCAAGATCAGATATTCTATCTTAAAATACATAGACATAAAGTGGAAATGAAAAAAAGACGAAATTGCAATTTTTGCGACCGCTTCATAGGTATATTCATATATATATAGTCTGTTTTTTTCAGATGCTTGTAACCGAGAAAGATGAAACAAAGTATACATTGCTTGTTCAATTACTGCACGCCTGGGCATATTATACTGTGTTACGGGGAAAAACACGGCAATAGAAACCAGACGGAGTTGAAGGCCATTTGTTAGAAAAAAGTCGGGAATAAGAAAAAATTTTTTGAACATGTTTCCATTTAATGAAAAAAATTGGAAGTTAAGATCATGATACAATTGGTGTGCTTTGGAAAGTTGAAATCTCAAAATCTGGTGCATCACTGGTCATTTGCTTAGCTTTTTCTGCGTGGAGCAAATATTTTTTTAGTAGGGCCAAAACTTTTTTAGAAATTTGTAAGTTATTGTTAAAAGATTTATCAGTTAAGTTAAGAGTTTAGTCAGTTTACCCCCGCCAATTAATCGATTCCTAACATACAGTCAACAACGATATTGTTGGCACGAAATACTGTGTCACATTAAACAGTACTGTGTCACATTAAACAGAAATTGTCACATTAACTGAGTTGGTGATCAGTCACATTGATGGGAAACGCCATACCATATTCCATAGGAAATATGGCCATGACACTGCAAGGGACATGCTGTGACCCCGTGGGGTGGCTCCGTTAATATTCTCTGTTTGGGGAACCTAACCCAGCTGGTACTACCACAG
Source organism: Romanomermis culicivorax (assembly GCA_963922205.1). Taxonomy (NCBI): domain Eukaryota; kingdom Metazoa; phylum Nematoda; class Enoplea; order Mermithida; family Mermithidae; genus Romanomermis; species Romanomermis culicivorax. Next base: position 1,082,424 of record CAWUHX010000098.1, on the reverse strand, counting down.
GTAAACCTATGGTGTACCTCCGCCTTGTCCTAGGGTTCAGCTGTAGAATAATGGACAACGCGGCCGAGTCAGGGGTCCCAATCCCTAGTCCTCATTCACTGGGAATAAGGGACGGTGCCATTCGCAGAATGACGTACTGTAGGGGACCCGATTGTTAACCTAAATCCCCTTATTGGCCCTGACCTTAAGGGTCTGAGGGCTTTCTCAACTGAGGGTACTTCTAAGGGAAACTAGCTTAGGGGAGACTCCCACAAATATACCCTCGACAACAATAACCCCTGAGAAGACTTACTAAACCTCTTCTCAAACTACTCGGCACTGGGCCAGGGGTTCTGGGGTCAAAGCCTGGGTCCTATGGATGGCGACGAGCGGGTACGGGAATCCGAGCCATTCGGCGTGGGGTAATGCGGCTGCGAATCGGCAGGCGGCGGTATCAAATGTTTCCTAGGTGAGGGTGACGGGGTTCCTTGATCAATGGCGATGAGCAGTGAGCTCCTACGGTCGGGTTACTGTAGTGGTAAGGTATAAGGAGGCCTGAGGCAAGACTATGCAAATTTTATTCGACGAGTGGCGAATGCAGTTGACAATATAAAATATAATAAAAGTTGATGAACGGCAAACGCGGAGATGCAAGGCTAAAAGATGCAACACCAGTTAGGCCCAAAAATGAGTTGAAGACAAGACACAAAAATGACAAAACGTGCCCTTTTAAAGGGCTCCATAAACTACAATATGCCTTGGGCGGAGTTGACACTCCCCCAAGCTAACTTCTGCAGCGGAAATTGTTGCAGAAGATGCCTATGGTCACATAGACATTTTCTAGTTCACAACGTTAAGCATTGGGGCGAGTTTTCACTCTCCATGCTTAACATAGGAACGTCACTAGTGAGAATTTCAAACTAGTCATTTCACATTGTGAAACATCGCTAGTTTTTACTGATAAGAGGTGCAGGTTGGAGAGCTCGGAGAGCTTATCTCTAACGGAAATTCTTGACTAGCGGGTACATACCGTAGTCTAGGTGTGCGATCAAAAATGATAAATCGAAAGGGAAATAAAATGTGCACAAATGAAACAGAAACAAAACATAAAAAATGCACACATAAATTGCATGTAAAAATTATAAAAACGAAACGCAAAATTGATGCAAATTACTGTAACACAAAACGTAACGAAAAACATAACAAAAAATTGTGATGTGAATCACATGACGTTTGACGAAATTTGTCGGCACGTGACAACTGCATGCATATTTTCTTTCAGCATTTTTGCACTACAAGCATTTGAAAAAACAGACTAAATGTAGTTGTTCTGTTCATATCTAACATCAATTTTCTAACCCACAAAACACAAACTTTTGATGAATTTAATTTACAACACAGATGAAAATTGATCTGCAGATTCGGATCTTCGCGCGTAGTTTTACGCGTGTTTTGATTCACAAATTAAATCGATATAAGCGGCCGAAATTAGTTGATTTTGCCCAATGTTTAATTTGTCCATTATTCCATTGGCTATGATTTCTCCACATTCTAATGTTTGATATTCGTTCAAAACGACCTAAAAAATTTATATCACGAAACCAAGAGAAGCTCTTCTTAGTTTTCAGAATTCTGAAACTTGGATACCAATTGAAACTTTCAACGAACAAAAAAAATTGATCGATGCGCAAAGAAGGGAACGAGAAGCGACTTTGATATACCTACTAAAGTTTAAGATTGGCTCAAGAATAACAATTTTGGTGAATATAAACCACGAATTTTCATCACAATATTCAAAATTTTGGCCGAAACGACCGATGTCATGGGAGAAGTGCAAAAGCGTTCGTCTCCTGCCTCAACACTTTTAGAAAGACCTGTAAGAAGACAACTTCCTGGAGCAAACCAGAAGTACATATTAAGCCTGTGAATACGCGTATACCTCCAGTTCTAAAAAACTGCCAAGAATTTCCACTTGATCCAGATGAATGCGTGTTTGACCCAACATGAATAATTTACGTCGTTTTTTGACGACGCCGCGAATACCGTAGCCTTTCGAAAGGCAAGTCTTAAAAATGAAGAGCTCCTCTATTTCATGTGAGGCCATTAAGGTTAGACGTGCGTCAATTTGCCGGAAGGAAGGGTTCTCGGACTTTTCATCGCCAGGGGTGGGGGATGGGTGGGCAAAAAAAAGGCTCGGCAAACGTATTTTTCATACAAACATGCATAAAAATCATCAAAAAACTGATTTCGAAAAAGCTCAGGGGGTGTTTAGCGACTTTTTCGGGCCAGGGGGATGTCCAGCGTCTCAAGTAGGAGGGTTTACCCACTACCCTCTATGTATGCATGTATGATTAAGGTTCTTTCTACTTAAGATACGGCTCTGGATATATGTAGTGATTTAATGAACCTTACTTCAAAAGACAAGGCATCGTTAATTGACGAAATGTCATACGTTGACAGCTTTGGCCCAGATTCGTCGCTCCTCGAATAGAAGATCAGCTCCCCATTCGGCTGTCAAATAATTAGGTTTGAATGAATATCGATGAAGTATGGAATTTGAAATGAAAACATTGCGAACAATTAAAAGTTATTGAGTAATATGAGTTGGTGCCACCGTAGCACTTCCAAACATTTCATTCCGAAAAATCGAGCAGAAGTTGAATTCAATAACTTTCTGGGAGGATGTTCGTCTCATTGCATGTAAACTATCACACCAACACAGTACGTAATATAGTGTAATTCGCTTGATAACTAATGCTTCATTGTGGACATACAATCATGGAACTTCCATCGTTATTCTGTGATTGTGTGCTCACAATGACGCTCTAATCCTAGAACCAAGGAAATTTTGCTTGGACAAAACGTCGTTCAACTCGACTATACGAATGGATGGATTAAAAAGAGCAGGATTAACATTTTGAGCATGAGTTCACGCTTTATATAATAGGATAAAGTTTCTGTTATCTACAATACAAACAAAAGAATCATGTCATCGTCTTTATTGTTAGTGTCTTCCAGCATTTTTCTCAAAAGAAATGTTCCGAATTTTGCAGATTTCAAAGTCGTTCTGAGAAAATTATTCAGTTCTTCGAAATGATAATTTGCTACTTGGCAATAGTTCCTACGTGAATATGAATCTGGTCATTTCAGTCCCAATTGTTTCGCTCGATTTTAGTGTATTTTAAATCACGCTCCTATAATTTGTGGTATTACCAAAGTACAACAGACGTCTCAGTTACATAAATCAGAGCAGATTATTAGAATACTAAAAGAATAATGAACAAATAATGCTAAAAATGTTCAAAATTAGTTAAATAATAAGCTGTTAAACAACCATGAAGGTTAGGTAGGATTTCGAAAACATTCACATCAGAATATAGAAATTGCTTGCTTAAATTCACTACAGAATAAAAGTATAATTTTCAGATAAACTTAATAGAAATAGAGCTTTTTATGGCTCATTTTACGCGTAAAAGACATTAATTAGGATGACTGGATGAAAAAACTCCAACTGAACAACAATACATGAAGCCAGCTATAGTCTGTTTCTTATAAAATGCTTCCAAATAATGAATCTGGAAAGCAACTACTATTTTACATTTTCAGCATTTTCTTCCAAGCCGTTCGTCATACGGAGCTTAAATTTGGTGACGATACTCAACTAAAGGCTCATCTATACTTCGGACGCAAGGCTTGCGTTGCGTGCCACTGTTGCCAGGTGCAGTAGAATTCTACTGTTTTCAGTAGAATTTTTACTCAACAGTGGCAGTGGCAGTAGAATGCCATTCACAGTAGAATTTGCAGTAGAATTTGTTGAATTGCAGTAGTAGTCAGTAGAATGTCAATTTTCCAGTAGAATTCAGTAGAATTATCTGTTTCTCAGTATAAGTCAGTAGAAATGAGAAGTTTACTATAACTAATTTGACTCAGTTTATGTTACTGTAATGAGCTTTGATTATGATTAGAAAGTTTAATTTAACTTTAAAAACTGAAAAGTATCAACTATCCAGCGCCTAAGCCTATGCTATATACGTACAACACACTGAGACCACGTGATTTTTTTAGTCGAGCGAAGTTTGGCGTTTCTTCCGTCGAATTCATCAAACACTAGAAGGATACGTTTCAGTGTTGCCAGTTTAGTGTATTCTATCTACACTGATTTAGTGCATTTTAGGCAGAGAAAAGTACTGTTGCCAGTTTAGTGCGATCTGTCTACACTAGATTTGGTGCATACTAGGCAGAAATAGCCGAGTTTTGATGTTTAGTGAAAAACTTTTTTCGTTCAATTTTCGAGCTATCGACTTGAACTTCGTCATGATAGAGATGAACCTAAGGAGTAAAGAGTAAATTTTTAATCAAAGTGCTAGCTATCTCACTCTTCACCGTCTCTCCAGTCCCCATTTTGGCTGATTTTTCTTCGATTTTAGTGTAGGTTTCGCATCTCAGTTCTGAAATCTAGTATAATTGTCTGAAATCTAGTATAACGACCTGGCAACAGTGCTAACCAGTGCAGTATAGTGTTGTCAAATGTCAAATGGGCATTTATTTTGCTCCAATTCTAGATACCATTTTTTCCCTCATCAACATTTTCAACATGAGAACCCGGGCCAAAAATATTTTCCGCATTTCAGAAAAACGTTCCTCAAAGTTTTACTAGCAGAAAAACATATTACGTCAAAGGCAGGCTTTTTTCATTCTTGGACCTCTAGCCAGTTGGCTTGTAGGTCCAAAATTTTACAAGCCATTTCATAATTTTACAAGCCAACTTTTTTTCATAACTTTTCATATGCGTTGAAGTCAGGCATTTCACAAGTTAATATCATTATTAACGTTATTTGCTTGCTTTAGGTATAGAATGTTCTACCCAGGGATGGAAAAACCCATTTTTCAAAATTTTGGCTTGGTGTTTTTTGAGTTTAATGGTTTTTTCTGGTTTTTTTGGGTTTATTAAGGGTTTTTTGGGTTTAATGTGGGTTTCATTTTGTAATCATTTTAAAACACTATCAAGATTTATATCATGGTTACATAAAAGTTAATCAAATGCGATCAAAATTATACTGATATAAATGCGAAAAATCAAAGGCAATTTTTGCTTGTGACATCATCCGCTGAGAATTTAGTTCTCAAAAGTGAAACTTTTTTGGGAGAAACAACTTTCAAACACCTAAAACGATTTTCTCAAATCAGATAAATCATTTATACACTTTATAATTCAAGTTTACGAAAAAATTTTGAAAAATTCGAAAAACTGATTTTAACGAACGCCCAAAAACCCAAAATTTGCTGGTTTTTAAATTCAGAAAACCCAAAACAAACCAAAAAATCAAAAACTCAAAAAAGCCACTTTGCCAACCATGGTTCTACCATTTGTAACACATAAAAGTTGCAGTTTTTGAGGTGACAATAGGAAACTATCATTAAATGGGCAGGATTTTACTTTATGTAAATACGCTTCTTTTCAATTGATATGAAAATTTATACAAATTCAAGGTTGTTGGACGCTTTAACAAGAAGGATTAAACCACAGAAAGGGTTTCAAACCTTGGTGTTTGGGGTGACTAACAGTGTGATTCTCCACTGCACCACTTATGGGAAAAGTGATTGGGTAAAAACATGCTGCTGTAATTTTAAATATTCTTTCTCCTAAAATTGCATCAAAATAACTAACCTAAAGGGGTACACCAGCTTCAATTCTAAAACAATAATTTCGCAGTGTAAATTATAGCAGAAAACGTAGAAAAAAATAAAAAATGGTTTTTCAAAATATGGAAAACCTTCTCTTCAAGTTCTCGCAAAGTGGTTGTTTCAAGTTTCTTATCATCAATATTCTCTACTGCATAGATCTTATGCATTATATGTTATTTACACGATGGCGTCTTCAGAAGTTTATGTCACTTCTGATTCATCTTCGAGTTCACAACAAGAAAATAATGGGAAGCGTAAAAAAAGGTCGTTGTTCAAGCAAACTTTTCGTCGTGGTTGTTGATCAAATAAACGTTTGATATAGTTTATATAATGTTTTTGATGATTTATCAGTGTTTTTCATTTACATTCAAGCTATTTTCAATGTTCTCGAGTGCCAGTAGAATTTCGGTAGAATTTTTTCTGAGTCAGTAGAATTGCAGTAGAATTTCAGTTAAACGAGATGTAGTTTCAGTAGAAACTTTGTTGAACCACCTTGCAACAGTGTTGCGTGCGTTGCATCCGTTACGGCAAAAATGCCGAAGTATGGATGCTCCGCTTGCGTATTTTTCTTGCGTCCGAGTATGAATGCTCTATTGCGTTGCGCTCCTTACGGCCGACGCTAGCATACGCAAACGGTACAGTAGGATTCTTGACTTGACGCAAGGAACGCAAGAAACGCAAGGATTTTCGCTCATGTTTTCTTCGGATTTCCGAACTTCCCATTTCATTATTGATGCTATTCATGCCTTCGTTGAGTTTTTGCTTTCTTTTTTTCCAGCGAGTCGTCTGCCGCGGTTATTTTTTCGTAAAAATGTCGTTATTTGGGGGAAGCTTGGTTTGTGGGCAATCCAGACTTCTGCAATGTTGGATCAGCCCGGGTTTTTGGCTTTCTCAGGGGTTGTATGGGTGCCACTTTGGCATACCTGTAATTGTGTGGGGATTGGGAGAGCCTCCAACTTGGTGGAACCCTATACCCAAATGTTGCGACTCCCCCCAAACACCGTTTTTTTCCCCGAATATTTTTTCCACATGAGAACCGGACCCAAAATTTTTTTCCTCATTTTGCAAAAATTTCCCACATTTTCAAAAACGTTTATAATGTGTCTACGGATGCTTTTTTATGCATTTTAGGAGCATACCCAAGCATTTTGATGCTTTTTGATTCAGAAATCTACAAAAATTGGGAAAAAATTGAGAAAATTCTGGTTATGTTAGTCAAAATGAGCTCATGAAGAATATATTGGTGTTTTACAAGAGCAGAGAAAGCATTTTAACGACAGAGTTGTCATGAATTTATCTTTTATTTATATTTCTGTGGTTCCAATTAGGATTATCCAATTTTATTTAATTTTTTCCCCGGCGCGGAGCGCCAGAAAAAATTTTGGATTTTCACTTTCTAGAACGCTGGAAATTGAACCTTCACAACGTTGAGAAATAAATTAAAATCCGACTGATGAAGTATGATTTGTTCCCCATTCCAGTGTTGACTGTTAACTATTAGAAAATGAGATGAGCTAATTTGATTGATAGAAACTGTTTATAATTAATTAGTAAGTGAAAGTAGATATGCTGACGGCCGCGCCTGATGAAAAATAATCATTATTATACCCGTAACCGGCGCGAAGCGCCCGAAAATTTCGAAATTTTGATCTTTTAAAGTCCACCAAAACGCATCTTTTCGATTTTGAATTCCCCAAAGTTTTTTCTACAATGAAAACCATACCCAAAATTTTTTTCCTCAAAAGACCCCATTTGAGGAAAAAAACGGTGCGGCCCGAATCGAAAAAATTTTAAAAAGAATGGCGTTTTTGGCCTTTTTTGGGGTAAATTTTCGAAATAAGTATTTGGTTTTTTCCGACTTTTTTGAGATTTTTCGGGACTCCCCAAAGTTGTGGAAATTTCGGGACTCCCACCCTTTTAGCGCCGTAGGAAACTGCTTGAAGCGCTATATTATGGAGGAAATTAGGAATGTTGGAAAAAATCTGCGTTCTTTTCATACAAGTGAAAAAAATCCATTCATCAAGACAAAAAACTAGTATTTTGATGCATTTTAGAATGTCGAAAGTTACCGGCGCTCATACCTGTAATTGGGGAGGGTTTGGGGGTGGACCCACCAACTTGGCCAATCCTGTACCCAACCCCCCCTGATCTTGCAAAATTAGAAAAAAATTGGGCAAAAAGAGTCTTTTTTGGTTTTTTTGGGGAAAATTTTCGACTTTTTTTAACCCCCCCTCCAAAATTGCTGGTTTCTCCCCCGAAACTGCTCAGAGCTCTTGCAGGTATGCCGGTGCTTTGCGCTAATTTCAAGCTTCGTTGGCAAAAACCCACTTTTCAAAATTTCGGATTGCGAATTTTTTGGGTTTCCGTTACTTCTGCATACTTGTAAGACCTTAGGTCGGTTGTAGGAGGTAAAAATCAGCCTAAAAGTCGAAAAACCCTGTTTGTTTGCCGCAATCACGAAAATCTTTTTTTAAAGCCAGAATGGCACCTTTTTATCCTATTTTTGATTTTTTTGCATGCTGAGTCAGTCGGGGCTTAGAGGCTCCTCAATTACAACTGTTTTTTTTCTGTTTGATAAGTTGTAATTTAAGTTCTTCACCACATTTTTGACAAATTTTGATATATTTACAGATATTACTCATAGGCTTTTCTAGGTATGTTCGGGTTTTCTTTGATTTGATTGCTAAAAATTTTTAAACATAAGATCATTAAGCCAAGTCAAAAAACCTGAATTTTTTAATTGGCCTACTAAACATACCTGTAATTGGCCCTGTACCCAACCCTCCTCCCAGACTGGGAAAAATTAGAGAAAATTGGCAAAAAGTGCCTTTTTTGGGAAAATTTAAGAATTTTTGGACCCCCCCCCCCCCACCGACTGGTCGGACTTCTTACAGGTATGACACTAAATTCGCATGAATTGAATACTATTTCTGCTATGACGTGCAATCAATGTCACTGGGAATACAAAAGAATGTGAAAGTTTGTTACTAGTCCAGGCTCAAAATGTTAAAAAACCGTGGTGAATAGAAGAACGTTATCCTAATGTTCTAATTTTACCTACCTGCTTCACTATTTAACGCAATTCAAGTCACAGTCAGGGCCGTTTTTAATGTTTTAGAGGCCCTGGGAGAACTCCGGTTCAGAGGTCCTCGATTTTTTTCAATAATTATTATACACCATGCCGTTTTAGGCAATAGATGATTCACTAATTTCTATACTTTAAAATATCTAAAAACTACGTTATTACAAGATTCTAACTATTCACTTATCAAAATACATGTTATTTGACCTTCATAGCACCCCTCTCCCGTATTTGTCAGTTGCATATCGTCCTCCGTTTAACAAGGCTTAATTTAGGATAATATTTGTACTACGGTATCAGAAAAATTGTCCGAATTTTATTACCCGTTAGCATTACAAAGCGATTTATTCTATAGAGCGCTATTAAATGATCCACTTACCTCGTGAGACGATCCAGAATCAAATCCTGACTTACTTATGCAGGAGCTACTGGATAGTTGAACCTTTGCTGAAGCTAAAACAGGTAAATGAAATTTTTCGTCCGTATGTTTTCAACTTCCGACTATCTATAAAGTCATTAATTATAGATTTTTAATTTTTGCATCATTTTCATCCAACTAGATTTGAGTCCAGAGGTGCGTGCCGATTGTCCAGGACCATGGGAATAGTCCGAAGTTTCCTCATACGCCGCTAATGTTGAGATTTGAAACGAACCTATAGGTCATTTCACCCTAATCGAAAATATTCTAGTCGATACTTGTCGCAATTTTGATCACTCCGCAAGTTAGTGGAATGATAAACAATATCTGATTTATAATCCTCAAGAATTAAATTGTAAAAGATTTATTGTTTCTCAAAAATTTGATTATTGATTATTTTTGAATGTCAAAATCTATTATTTTCCATGTCTCACGTCTTAAAAATTCAGAATTTCAACAGAACAAAGTTTTATTTTCAGCTGATCTTGCTCGACGTTTCGACCGGGGTCACCTCGACTGGTTTTCTAGCGTCAATTATTCCTGTGTACATCAAATATGTGATTTTCAGGTGAGGTTAAAATGCTTATCACAGCTTCCTGTAGAAGAATCTAAATTTTCATAGAAAGTCTTTCTTGTAACTTGTTTTTCGTTTAGAAAATTAGACTTTTTGAATCATTGTTTGAAAAATTGTGAAAAAGCTTATATTTTGTGGAATTTTTCTTCAACATTTCCCAAATATAGTAAGTATTCAAAATTCTTCACCTCCGAAAATTTGTTCTCGTATATTTGCATTCAGAGTTTATCTTCTGTTACCAGAAAGTCTCGACAGGGCGAATATGTAATTTGTAATCGCGAAGAAGAAAGATGAACGTGAAATTTTGTGTCATCATTATGTAAAATTTGTTTTCCTTAGTAAATGAATAAAACTCAAGAAGCCTGTTCCATTTTCATGAGATTTCTCAAAATCCTTTCGAGAGAAGATGGTTAATCATTTAATTTAACGTTAATTCTGCTAATCTCAGTTTAGTTGAAATGTTTTTGTTTGAAGAGGCGTACTATTTTTGGCTCAAATACTTATGAATTTGCTGGACAAAATTGTAATTTGATTCGCAAGTTTTTGATTGCGCCATAATTCTTGCGTCTGTTGCGCCACAAAGTCGGAGTATGGATAATCGGCTTGCGTTGCTTACGTCTCCTTACGTTGCGTGCGTTGCATCAGATTTTTTACGCAACGTAAGCAACGTAACGCAAGCAACGCAACGTAAGCAACGCAAGCCTTGCGTCCGAAGTATAGATGAGCCTTAACACTTAGAAATTTTTTGAGTGAAAAAATGTAGAGTAAAAGCTTCATGTGCAGGATTTTCAAGTCACTTAATATTTGTGTCATTTTTCATTTTAGTAGCATTTTATAAAAAACAGACTATAGAGTTTTATGAAAAATGCTGTGCATTAGGAAGAGAAGTGAATGAATTCCCTATAACCTGACTATATCGATAAAAATCTTTTCGAACCATTACTGTCATGGAAGATGTAGGACACAAGTCTTTGTTTTTTTACCAGAGCCGCTACCCACGTTGGCATGCTTGTTGAGTCTTACTCAAAATCTTGTAAGCATGCTTTGTTCAATGCTTGCAAGTGCTGTACCTTTGTCTTGCTTATGACTTACAAGATATACAGTAAGCATACATCAGATCTTATGATTTCAAAGCAAGCATGACTAAAATCTTGTGGTATGGAAGCAAGCATGACTAAGATCTTATGATATGAAAGCAAGCATGACTAAGATCTTATGATACAAAAGCAAGCCTGATTAAGATCTTATGATACAAAAGCAAGCCTGACTAAGATCTTGTGATATGAAAGCAAGCATGACTAAGATCTTATGATACAAAAGCAAGCCTGACTAAGATCTTGTGATATGAAAGCAAGCCTGACTAAGACTTTATGATATGAAAGCCAAATAGCGAGCACGACTAAGATCCTGTGATATGAATGTAAACACAACTAAGATCTTATAATATGACTTAAGCATGACTATCTTATGATACAAGTGTAAGCATGACTATGAAAAGATGATGCTAGAATCGAAGAAGAGCATATAACCTTGAGAGATACATGTAACATCATGTTTGGCAGTATGATATCTTAATCTTGCTTAAAAAATCGCCATCAAATCTACTTTAATGAAATTTTATTATAAAAAATTTATTTGAACCTGCAAAACAAAAATCGTTTCAATCATATATAGATAACATTGATGCATCACTTGTGACAATATTTTTTTGTTGGCATTTTCGACTTCTCTGAGTGTTCTACCTTCCAGAATTTTATCAGCAGCAGCCAGAATAGTGCTGCACATCTCCTAAAAGATGACCAATGAAAATGCTAAAAATTTTTAATTTGAGAATAATTCTTACTTTTGAACCCACACAAATGAATTTCACAACAATCAATTTCGTTGTCATTTCATATTGCTGAAAGACGAATAAAAAGATAACAGCATTTTTCATTCAGAAGAGAAAATAATCATATGACAGCAATGGAAATCACAAATTACTGTCAAGAAAAAAATGTTCATTCACAATTTTTCTTAGAAAAGTCATTTCTATCTGTTTCTACAGTCATAATTATTCAGAATACTATCAGAACAAGGAATGCATTTACTGAGAGAAGTTCTCATCACTAATACAATCAGAACAATTTTCCTTTTTCACAAATCAGATAAGGCAGAGAAAATAAATTATTTCTGCCAGTCGGACTAAGTGAGTCAGATGATGTGAAATATCTAGCATAACTAAAATCATTTACCTGGTTTGCAGCACTCATTGAGGATCACTGAACAAATTTCTTGATGCATGAATCTAGAAATACAGCATCATCGATTGGATGATCTGAAAAATTCCTGATTAATATTATATACATATATCACAAAACAATAACTTACCCCAAGAATAATGATGAAAGTTTGTGACAATTTCATGAGTATAAATATAAATAAATGAATATGTTGATTCCTGGAAAAATTATAAAGCAATACATAGAGTAGGAAGGCACACACAAACAAACAAAGCTCAATTTGACCACCCATTACCAACGATATCGATTTTTCTATTTGAATCAATCAAACACGTCCAAAAGTAAGAATTTCAGTTTTAAATTCGAATCTGACTGGATGAACAGAGAATATTCAGAATTTCTTCTCACTCATCAGTCATTCACGGCTTATAAAGTTTGCTGCAACGACACTAATACACTGTTCATAGAGGAATCATTCGCGTTCGGGTCAAATATATGAATCGGAAATATTATGTTCATTGATTCGGCACGTTTTTTTGCGTTTTCAGCCCCTAAAACGTCTAAAAATCAAGGTAATGTAATGTTTGACCAGCCAAAAATTTTGTCCCAATTGGCACAAAGGCCCAATATTTTTTGTGCCATTCCAAATTTTCTGTGCCAAAAACCATGTTTTGGCAGTTGGCACACAAAAAAACACTGGATCGATCGATCCCATTTCGCTACTACAGTAATCATTATGTCCAGCGAAAACGCAGAAAAACTAATAACCTCTTCAATAACGTTAAATTGTCGTCACTATTTTAGAAAATTGCTTCAAGGAATCGCATCAAATCTGCAAAAACAAGTAGAGATGAAAATAAAAAACTTTATCTAGATTTTTACAGCTTTATTATGTTTGCATGAATTTTTTTCAATAAAAAATTATTTAAGAATTCATGCATTCATAAATAAATTTGATTTTGCATGTTATTCGGAAGACTTAGATTCTTGAGTTGTAAGATATTACAGTAAATGTAACGCAGCTTACCCTAATTCACAATGTTGATCGAAAATACTGCCCTAATGCTGTGAGATGCATACAATCTTGTCTTGCAGGATCTTGCAGTAAATCTTATCCGTGCTTGCTTATGAGTGCTTGTCGGAAAAAATTCCACAATTCAACTTATGAACTTGTAGTATGCTTGTCATGTGCTCACACATCACTACTGTAAGATCGAAATAATTTGTCGTATAAGCACTTAGAAGCTTGTTGTCGTCATGTTCACTTGCTATATTTATGGATGAATAATTTCCATTTTTTGTAAGGCAGCAATCCTGACTTAAGATTTTGCATCACATTTTATCCATGCTGGAGAGCGAAATTTATTTCTTACCTGATCTTGTTAGATCCCTATCTTTATCTTACAAGAAACTGTACGTGCTTAACACGTGCTTACGATGAAAAAATAAATAGTAAGATCAAAATATATCTTATAAGCACCTGGAAGCATATTTTTCTGCTTGCTCAAATATTTCCGAGATAAAATAATTCTTATTGTATGCTTACAATTAGTAAGCATCTGTCAGATAATTCATAAGATTCTCAGTTATCTTATAAGATTTGGTAAGTGCTTGATGTTATAAGCATGACAACGTGGGTAGACACCTTGAATTAGTTCAAATCAAAGTGAAAAGGCCCACCATACTATGAACTTTCGACGGAATTAGCAACCTTCTAAAAAAACTTACCTCACTGTTTTTCACTCTCAACTTCAATCTACCATTCGGACAATTGAAAAACGTATCCTTCTGGCACATTTCAACGATAAAAGAAGCCCCTAGGTCTTTTATATTCTTCAAAAAGTCGTTGACATCGGAGACTCTGGCTTTAATTTCTATATTCATAGGCATTTCCTGGAGAGAAATCAAAATGGCGATCCGGGAAAATAAACCTCATAATTCGCATGAATATGAACGGAAAATTTGGAGATTCAATTGCAATAGTCGGTTTAGGAATACAAATTTTATTATAAGTAACAACATGCAGTAAAAACAAATGTGACAATTAATACGCGTGAAAAATATACAGAGCACTAACTAGTAAGCACGCATCAGTTGAAAAGACCAAATCCGGACTGGAGCATTCCTGTTTGAGTAATGGTTTGGAATGGGCAGAAAAATCTGAAAACTCATATTTACACCTTCACCGAACTAGCCAGAAATTCGTGTAACAAGACAAAAAGAACAAGTAAGTGCGAAGCCGTTTTTCTTTTTGGAGCAAACACTCGGATGATTAATAGACTCCCTAAACTCAACAGACCGTGTAGCAAGACTTGAAAGGGTCAAAAATAAAAAAATAAAACACTATAATTCGTCTATAATACATCATGAGTTTATAATCATGACCAATGCGAATACGCTACAAGAACACGAACTGAAAATATAATTCAATACACTTCCGAAGAAAATTAACGAACCCTTATCTAAAATTGTAGTATTTTTTGCAAAAAGATTGTAATTGAAAAACGTAAGAGAAGAAAGATTAATACCAAACATTACAGCGATAAGATTCAACAGATATAAAAGCAGTCAATAATTCACGAAGCCAAGAAATAAAAAAAAACCGATTTTGTGAATTTCCGGAAGAATTTATAATGTCCAAAACTTGGGCAAAATTAATTTTCGGTTGTTTTAACAGGGCGAAAGTGTCTATCTCGTATTGAAAATATAATCGAACATTAATCCTGAAAAATGTTAGAAGCAAAGCCGTCTCATAATTATCTTTCTTTCTGCTCTTTAAGTTTCGGCTTTCTAATATTGTGCGACAAAACATCATATCCCACTGATTATTTAGCTTTGATGTATTCGGAAAGAAAAAACTGTAGAAAAACAAAGTGGAAGAGAAAGTAAACACCGAACAGGAAGCAGGCTTTTTTGGCTTGAAAATCATGAGCGAAACAGCTCCTAAGTAAAAATTTTTAGGAGCCAAATATAAATTTTAAGTTCCAAATATTTGTAATTGAAGAATATCGAAAAATAGGTTTGCAACACACTGTTTAATGTAATCAATTTATATGGATTATTTAATTAGTTGATACGTGTTCAAAAAATGACTGTTCCAAACCTTATTTCCAACCAATGTTTATCGTGTACAAGCCTCTTAGTACATATAGTTACGAGGATCGTCCAAAAAATCATTGTACAAAAAGTGTGTTTGCGATATTTCGAGTATTTTTACACACACCTTCCCTCCGGGATAGCACCAGAGTTCATGTTCTTCTAGAACAGAAGTACAGGCTACTGAAAAATGCACCTTCTGTTGCCTCATATCCTTCCGGCGCGCAGCGCCGAAAATTTTTTCAAATTCTAACGTTCTAAAATGTTGGAGAATCAATTTAAGGATAACTTATTCAATAAACATAAGGTTCAAATTTTCTGTTCAACAAAATGTCTTTATCATTTTAAAAATTAGAAAATAGAGTCATATTTTCATGAAATTGAAAAAATTCAAATCAAACTTGAAATTTTAGACAATCACTTCTGTGATGCTTAGGAGTTTAAACACGGCTTCATGTTTGAAATTATAGCCCCAAAAAGGTGAAAAAATTGAGATTTTGACCTCTAAAATCAAGCAAAATGTATCTTTTCCGTGTCGAACTTCCACGTTTATCCGTTTTTTCAAGAAATTTTTTCACCAAAAAGTTGTTTGTGTTAAGACAGTAGACAGACCAATCCGAGGAATTATCGAGCCTGCAGAACACTTCAAATCTAAAATTGAATGAAAATATAGATGTAACGGAGCCCCAAGGTCTGGTGGGGGGGGGGAGCCGGTCGACATTTTTGGGACCGAGGATCACTGATTCCCTAAGGGGGGTTCTGAAAAAAAGCTCGATTTTTTCACAAAAAAAGTCCTAAAACGGTGCAAAAATTGTAATTTTTGCCTAAGACACCCGTAAATGTATTCTTGGCGCGAGGCGTCGAAAAAATTGACGCTTTTGACCATTTTTTGTTCAAAAATTGACATTATTCATCAAAGGATTGACATTTCGCAGTATTCTTCCGACCATACGTATGGGGGCCCCTATGACCATACATGGAATTGGGGGGGGGGAGTGCCATAGGAACCCCACCAGAAATCGTCGGCCATATGGCTAGCCATTGGGCGACCCCTTCCAGGATGTTACAATCCTATGGCTGCTAGCCATATGGTAGTCATAGCGAACCCCATACTTGTGGTCGGAAAAATACTGAAAAATATCAATTTTTTGATGAATAATGTCGATTTTTGAACAAAAATGGTCCCAAACGTCAATTTTCTCGGCGCTTCGCGCCATGAATACATTTTTTACGGTTTTTAAAAACAAAAATTACAATTTTTTGAAATGACTTGCGGACTTTTTTTTTTTAGAAAAAATCTATTTTTTTCCTTCAAAGACCACTCCCCTGAAATTTTGGGGAATAACTGAACTCCGGCCCAAAAAGTCGCATGACCTCCCAGACATCGAGGCCCCGGTACATGACCAGCGCCGTAGCCAGGAATTGTTCGAGAGAAGGGGCAGATCGAGCAAAAAAATTTCCGGCGCACAGTGCGGGGAGAATTTTAAGGTTTTTACATTCTAAAACGCTGGAAAATGAATCTTCATAACAATGGAAATAAACTGGAATCAAACTAATGAATCGTAATCATAGGTGGCGCGACAGCGTCAACCTATAATATACTTGGCCCCCAAATTTCATGTCCCCCCCTAGAGCCAAAACGGTAAGAGCTAGAACCTTCGGGTTTTTTGCATAATATCGGACATAGGGGCAAACTATGGGGTGCCTTTTGTCATTTCGCCTCTATCAGCAAGTGGTGCTCGGTGGGGCCCCAAAAATAGGTAAAAAACGCACTTTTTTAGGCCTCCCAGTTCCACCATGCCCAGCAATCGGTGTGCCATATCCAACCTCCATACTTCGGCCTAAGCATCTTGGGGGTGTAATCTCAAACGGGAATTTTTTTTTTGAAATATGGCCTCAATTCAATTATATGGTTGTCCAAAGTCCCGGAAAAAGCCAAATTCCCCAATTTTGTTATATAATACTTATGGGTTCAAAAAAAAAGTTTTTGCAGTATAATGCACTATTAATTTTTTAGCCGTTTCAAATAAACCTGTAGTCTTATTGGGATTTTTGGGCTGCAAGGGTTTTCGACCATTGGGAATTTGATGGACGCGGTCACTTTACACGAAAAATTATCCCGGGTGTAAACAAGCGTATTTCCGTGATTTTTCAGTGGAGGGAGTTTTCGACTGCGGGGAATTCAATAGACGTCCTCACTTCACACAAATAAATTATCCACGATGTAAACAAGCGTACTGCCGTAATTTTCTTGTGAAGGGGATTTTCGACAACGAGGAATTCAATGAATGTGATCACTTTACACCAAAAATTATCCCGTGTGTAAACAAACGTATTTTCGTGATTTATTGATGGAAGGGGTTTTCGACCATGGGGAATTTAATGAATGCGATCACTTTATACAAAAACTTATCCCGGTTGTAAATAAACGTATTTTCGTGATTTCCCGGTGGGCGGGGTTTTCGATCACGGAGAATTTGATGAATTCGATCATCTTACAAAAAAAACTATCGCGGGTGTAAACAAGCGTATTTTCGTGATTTTTATGGAAGGGGTTTTCGACTACAGGGAATTCAATGGATGTGTCGCTTTACACAAAAAAATTATTCCGGATTTAACCAAGCCTGTTTTCGTGAGTTTTTTTGTGGGAGGGGTTTTTGACGACTGGGAATTTAATGAGAGTGATCACTTTACACATCAATTCATATTGAGTGTAAAAACAAATGTATTTCTGCGATTTTTGAGGGAAGATGTTTCTGACCATGGGAAATTCAATGGATGGAGTCAGTTTACACGAAAAAAGTCATTTGTGTAAACAAAGGTATTTCTGCAATTTTTTGGGTTGAAGGATTCTAAACCATGAGGAATTCAATAGATATGGTCACCTTTCAGTATCTTTACACCGTTTTTTAAGTACTATGCGGTTTACACATCCTTTACTTTTGCCGGAAGTGAGAATTCGTTGCTTGAAGTTTTTTTTATTTTTTTTTGAAGTGCAGATGACCAAATTTAAGACTTCAATGTGCTTCTATGAAAGTTTTCGTGCATGGTTGAGGCCCACTAAAAAGAGGTGAACTTGTTTATTAGAAAATGCCCCGATGGGGCAGGAAAAAGGAGAATATACTTGCTTCGACAGTTGCCATGGTAGAAAAAGAAGTGGACTAGATTTTTGAGAACTTGGGTCAAAGTTAGAAAAAATTCACTTCCTTTATATTGGATTTTCATTCTTTCCCAAAAAAATTGTCTATGTCTGTGAAAAAGTATATTCTGCAGCTGAGTGCATCAACACACTTTCCAACCAAGCATGTGCATCTCTGAAATTTTTAGGAGAGTACAGGGGTAGACCTTGGTGTTTTAGCATTTTGTGAGACAAAAAATTCAAAAAAAGTTGACCAAAAAATTTTTTGCATAACCAATTTTCCAGTTTCAAAACCCTTGTCGAAATTTGTACCCCTGTGTCTCCTCTCACACATTTTTGCTTCGAATAGTGTTAAACATTTCACTGAATTTGGTGTCAACAAAAGGAATCAAGTGACATTTTCGCATAATTTTCTTGTCTCTAAAGCAAATAAATATGAAAATTTCTGTGATCCCCAAACTCGAACTTAAACCTCAGTTTTAGCTAATCCTGAAGTGAGTATGATTTGTGCATTGGAAGAAAATAATTTGGACATTGTGAATAGCTTGAACTCAGGATCATCAATTTGATCCCGATGTTGAGATTATCCTCATGTTGGGTTAGTGCAACGAACCTCAGGTTCCTTTATAGTTCTGAAAATGACTATAATATGCCTCTCTCACTATTTTTCAGCTAGTGTGAAAGGCAGGAGTTTTGAATTGGTCGGAAGTTAGAATGCTATCGGTTACCATTTCTTTACACTTGAAGTCAGGTGCATATAATTTTCATAAAGAAAAATTTTACCGTAGTATGCCAGTTGAAGGACAAAATGCACGATGCTGCAGAATATACTTTTTCACAGACATAGACAATTTTTTTGAGAAAGAATGAAAATCCAATATAAAGGAAGTGAATTTTTCCTAACTTTGACCCGAGTTTTCAAAAATCTAGTCCACTTCTTTTTCTACCATGGCAACTGTCGAAGCAAGTATATTCTCCTTTTTCCTGCCCCATCGGGGCATTTTCTAATAAACTAGTACCTTTCTTATTTCGCCGCGCGGTAGCGCCGGAAAAATTTTCGGATTTTTGTGTTCCAAAATGCTGGACATTATTCCTGGATATAAGCTCTAAATTTGCAGTCTTATGATGACGTTTTTATCGTTTTTCAATGCGGATTGTTAAAGTTCACGTTTCAAAACTTTTGGATCCAAATGAAGTGGGAGAATAAATTTTTAAGAAGTGATGAAAAACCTCAATTAGTAGGAAAATATTGGCTCTGAACTAATAAAAGAAGAGATTAAGTAATTCAATTAATAGAAACTGATGAAAATTAATTAGTAGGTGGAAGTAGATATGCTAATGGCCGCACCTGATACAGAACAATGACAGTTATACTCATGACCGGCGCGAAGCGCCGGAAAAATTTGAGGTTTTGACCTTCAGAAGTTCACTAAACTGTATTTTTGCGGTTTTGAAATCAAAAAATTTTTTTTCCACTATGAGAATCACACCCAAAATTTTGACTTATAACTAATAAAAAAAGAGATGAGGTTATTCAGTTGGTTGAAACTGTTGAAGGTTAACTAGTAAGTGGAAGTGGATATGCTTAAGGCCGCGCCTGATAGAAAACAATGACTGTTATACTCATTGCCCGGCGCTTGGCGCCGGACCATTTTGAGATTTTTCTCAGTGGTAGACACAAAATGGACATATGACAGAGTCCCAAGGATTGGAAAATCCCGGAGGGTAGCCCAAATTCTAGCCATATGACCAACGATTTCTGGGATGGGGTTCCTATAGCACTTCCCCCGCCCATTTACGTGTATGAATGAAAATAACTATAATTCGCTAAAGTATAATACATAAATCAATGTTTTAGGCGCAAAAATGGCTCTTAGACCTAAAATTGTAGGAGCTATTTTCAAATTCTAAAGATCCAGGCCTCTGAAATGGATAAAAATGCCCGAAAGGAGTCTAGCAACCCTAACTTCAGTCACATTCGGCATATTCTGTAATTTATATAAAACATATAAAAGCAAATTAAAGTCAACAAAGAAAATGAGTGTTTGCTGTAAACGCGCTTTCAATTCCGTATTTGCGTGTTTTTAAAATATTCGTGTAGGTTACTAAATTAGCGAGGCTATCTGGCCCACTACAATATTCATAACTTTTTAGACAGAAGAAATATAAGTTTTCTATTGAGAAAATTTTTGAAGACTGTATGACTGAGAGAATGTCTTGAGAGACTAGTCAAAACCAATTTACAAACCTAATTTTGGATTCTAGATCGTGAAACTTTTAAGCCTTCTCGCTCAAAATATTCGGTACTAAGATCCTGATTTTCACCCTATTCCTACTAAATTTAAAATGCGAAAGATTACTTACGTAGTTCAAAGTAAATTTGGAAATTTGTGATCAACTGCTATTTTTTTACCCCGCAACAATAACGTTCAACAGCCGTCGTAGAATTAGTATTCCAAGCCTCATTCTCCAATAATAAATCCCAATCAATGTTAGCTTTATAAACTTCGGTTTCCAACCAACGCTTATAATTTAGTTTGAAACGTTCGCCTAATTCAAATTTGGCGCCCAAAACTGATATAGCATTCGAATCTAATGGTTTAAAATCTTCATCATCTAGGAAACTTGTCGAAGGAGCCGTTAAAGACGATGCTAGAAAAGACGGACACAAATGCAAGAGAATGTGGAACGAAAAACAAAGATTTACGAGTAAAGCGGGTTATTGGCAATAACATCGGAACCATTCAACAGCAAGGGAAACCTGTGGAGTAAACCCAGGAATGTAACAACTCGGAAATCTGTTTGAGTAATCGGCTTCTCGGATGATGGTAAGGGATAAATTATATAAAATGTTCAGAATAGAGCTAATGAAATAAAAATTGTGTATTTTTCGTCGTATTCCGGCATGATCATTTCGCTTGAATAAAATCAAGTTGCCGTCTTTGTTCATTTAAAAGTTAGAAATCCTAAACGCTCTATCGCAATAGTCGACAGTGAAATGACGGTGCCCGCAGGTGGGGGTGGGGTAGCAACAATTTGGGCTCCGGGTGAGAGGGCAGTGAGATATTTGGTGGGGCCGGATGCGTACTACCTCATCACTATTACATATCTGGCACAGCATAGTTCAAACCAAACTTTGATAACACATAACTCTATCAAAAAAAGAGATGAAGCATTGTGAGTGGTGTTTTTAGATTTATATTCCAGCATGTTCAACCTCTCAAATCTGTCGGAACATGAAACAGAAAAAGCATTTCATTCTAGACGCTGCAATGTTACGATATAAATATTATAACTGCGATTCTTCTAAACCCTATTTGAAATGATCGATGCAGTGGATAGAGTTTCGGCAAACGTAACCTTGCTAGAGATCAGGAAATCAATTTTAATGATTTTGAAATTATTAAAGAGAGTGATCATAAGGGGCCCCGTATCACGAAGGAAAAACGTATTGGTTAGAGTCAATGAGCCCTTCATAATTTTAAATATTAGGTTGGCTGCGATCTCGTTGCATCGATCATTTCAGAATCAATGGAGTATAGAAGCACTATATTTTTATAGAATATTGAAATTAATCAAACGTATTACGACTGAAAATGAATCATTTTTAACGCAAGAAAAACCACAGAAAACCTACCTAGAATGCCTCCCGTGCTACTAGCAGCGCCCGACAATTGTCCACATTTGAGAATGTCCTTGTAGCGCCTAGTGTTAAATTGTTCGACAGCTTCTCGTAAATTCGCTTCCTCCAGTTGAAAATCCCACGGTTTAGCTTGCGTTTCGTTACCGTATGCCCAATTATCATTTAAGCTGAAAAGCCAAACTTTCTAAGAGTAGAACGGTATACGTGGCTAAAATCGGAGTTCTTCAATCCACGGAAATTTTAAGAGTATATCAAACTTCACAAAAAAGACATCAAACATCCAAAAAGAACAACAAACTACGTACAGTCGAAGTTCGTCAGTAAGTATCTTAATTAGTTGATCTAGCACAAAGCATGTGACTTGGCATGGTTCTACCCAAGTTTATATACTTAACAAAGGGATAAACGCTTTAGGAACGAACTAACTTTTTGGTTGGCTGGTACCGGATGGACCGATAGGTCCAGACAAGCCCATAACTAGTAGAATAAGGGGAATTCCCTCTCCTGAAATAAAATCAAAATTTTTTTTGCCTTTAAGGGCGCTATTCCGAACCTCTCAGACCGACATTAAAACGTCCAGTTTCGTCTATGTTAAACATTTTGGAATTCTCCTCCGGGTATCACTAATCGGCGAATCCGCGTGCGGATGCGGATGGCGGATATCGTCTAATCGGCGGATGCAGATATTGTAGGCGGATGAATATCCGCTCTTCTTTTGCGGATATTTATGTCTAATCGGAGGACGTGGAATCCGTTGTTTCCATGTCTAAAAGGCGGATATGTTTTATGGATTGCATATATTTTGTCCGAAATTTTCCGAATGTGTTGCCAGAGTTGGAAACTTTATTGGCGGATATGCATGCTTAAAAGGCGGATTTTGGAGAAGAGGGCGGATAAATATACGCCATACGCAGAATGTCTGATCAGTGGAAATGTAAAGCGGACATGGGGATGTAGATTTCCGACCATTTGAAATTCAATGGACACATTCACTTTACACAAAAAATTGTCCTGGGTGTAAACAAACATATTTTCGACATTTTTTGGGCCAAGGGGTTTTAGACCATGGGGAATTCAATGAATGCACTCACTTTACACAAAAAAATTATCTGGTGTGTAAACAATCATTTTTCGTAATTTCTGGGTGGAAGGGATTTCCGACTGCAGGGAATCTAATGTATGCATCACTTTACATCAAAAACTATCCTGGGCGTTAACAACTATATTTTCCAATTATTTGGTGCAAGGGGTTTTAGATCATGGCAATTCAATGGATGCACTCACTTTACACAGAAAATCAAGCTGGGTGTGAACAACCGGTTTTCAAAATTTCTTTCGGAAAGTGTTTTCAACCATGGGGAATTTATTGAATCCAATCACTTCACACGACAAATTGTCATGGGTGTAAACAAGCGAATTTTTGTGATTTTTTTTGGCAAGGGGTTTTGGACCACAGGGAATTCAATGAGTGTGCTCACTTCACACAAAAAAAAATTATCCCGCACAGGGCCATGCAGGCAGCATGCACAGGTAGTATCGCTTGAAATCAACATTTTAAGGGGCTATTCAGTAAAAAAAAAATTTAGTCCGCTCCTCCCATGAAAAAATCCTGTGCACGGCCCTGATCCCCTACGTAAACAATCATTTTTCGTGATTTTTTGATGTAAAAGGTTTTCGACTGCAGGGAATCCAATGGATGCATCACTTTGCACACAAAAATATCTTGGGTGTAAACAAGCGTATTTTTGCAATTATTTGGGACAAGGGATCTTAGACCATGGAGAATTCAATGAATGCATTCACTTTTGGCAAAAAATTATGCTGGATGTAAACAATCGTTTTTCATGATTTTTAGGTGGAAGGCATCTAAACCATGGGGAATTTATTGAATCCAATCATTTTACAACAAAAGTTGTCATGAGCATAGACAAACATATTTTCTTCATTTTTTGATGGAAGAAATTTTTGACCATGGGGAACTTATTGAATCCGATCACTTTACATGAAAAATTGTCCAAAATGTAAACAAGCATATTTTCGTCATTTTTTTGTAGAAGGGGTTTTTGACTACAGAGAATTCAATGGACACTGTTACTTCACACAAAAAATTGTTCTCTGTGCAAACAAAGGTGATTCTGCGGTTTTTGGGGTTGGGGGGGTTCTTGATCCTAAGGAGTTCAATGGAAATGGTCACTTTACACACTTTTACTGAATGTGAGAATTCAAAACCTTGAGATTGTTTTTTACTGTTTCTTTCATGTGAAGATGACCAGATTTAAAACTTCAATGTGCTTCAACAAAGGTTTTCATGCCTGATTAAGAAGAACTTGGTTTAAAGTTCCAAAAATTCACTTTCATTATATTGGAATTTCATCCATTCAAAAAAGAACTAAATCTAGTCCACATTTTTCTCTAGCTTAGGAACAATCAAAGCAAGTCTATTCTTTTTTTCTGCCCATTGGGGGCATTTTCGAATAAACTAGCATAACAGGAGTCACAAATGTAAAAGACTAGCAGCTTTAGTCAGTTCAAATTTGAACTAACTTATTAAACTACAGTTGAGTAGTGCACTTCCAATGTCCATTTTTTATAGACTGAGAAAAAAACACATAGATTCAGCTACAACAAACAAAAACATGAATATTTACAACAATAACACAGAAAAACAATTATGACAACATATGTTAATGACAAATAAAAACATTTATGTACAACAAACAGGAATAAAAAACATGTATACAATGGACCACGATTTAATAAAAAAGATTTTAATTCAATCAGTAGATATAAAAAGCGGAAATCACTTAAACTCATCTCCTGAACAGAATATTGACTTTTGGAGCACAGGATTGCTATCCTAGCGTCTGATTATGATTTTGACCCAAAATTCTGAAAAGTTTCAAATTTTGAAAAAAATTTAAAATTTAAAATTTTTAAAATTTTGATAGGGCAAGTCCTACAGCCTCAAAAATACCAAAAACACTGTTCTAATTGCATTTTGAATCGTTACACTCCTCAAATGTCATATCCGATGATTAGGACTGCAAAACCCTAATCAGCAGATATAGAAGGCATCCCTTAAACTGATATCCTGAACTCAATATCCACTTTTGAAGCACAGAACTGCTATCCTAGCATCTCAGTCATGGTCTTAATTTAAAATTTAGAAAATTTTAAATTTTTAAAACTTTAAATTTTTAACATTGTGATATGGAAAGAAACACAAACAAAACACTAAATGAAGACAAAAGAGTTCAAAGAGACAAGTCTTCCAAAACAACAGAGAATAGTATGATGAAGTATACAACAGCAAGAAAATGAAAAAAACTGTATACCATAACTCCAATACCATGACCCATTTTCCTTTTATAATCATTACCCTGTGCCTCAATCATAGAATGCTCGCCAATGATTCAGACAATTTCTACATTGACATTGTTATTTCTTCAACAATGTTCAATTGATCTTTGTTGTAAAATGGATGACAAAGCAGCGTGCTGCTGCAAAACATGATCGATTCTTCGCCTTTTTTGTGCTGCTTCAATTCTAGGCAGGTTATCTGACGGAATTTTTTGCCCCTACTTGAGTTTTTCAATTTTGCATCTGACTCTACGTTCCTAGTGTTAAAGTCGACATTTGTTGAGTTAGTATGGCAACTTTGTCTACTGAAAAAAAAAATAATTTTTTTTTTGAAAACGTTTTTTTTGGAAAACAATTTATCATGATACGAGAAATTATCAATAAACAATATAATATCCACGAGATTATAGGTGAGAAAAAATTTTTTTTTCATGAATTTTACATATATCATATAACAACGAAACTTTTGAGATTGGATATTCGCCAAATTTGTTCCCGAGGCGTCTTTAAAACAGAAACATACAATTCTGAATACAAATTTAAATTATATACTGAACTAGTTTGAAAAAAACAAAGAAAAAACATAACTCTAAATGGAGGAAATAAACTTACCAAAAGATGCACAAAAGAAAACACCAAAAAAACGATTTGCTAGGAAATTGATGAAAAAGTTTATCCTGAAAGTATTAAAAGGATGTTCATAACTGATTAAATAATGAGAAAAAAGAGAAAAATTATTACAAACACATACAATATTTGGGGTAAGTGGCCTACATAATTAGTGTTATCTTATACCTGCTTTTCTTACAAATTTTATTCTTCAGAAAAAACGATTCAAAAGTTTTGTTTTCTAAAATTTCAGATTGGCTCATAATCAATACATGAAAATTTTTCCTAAAAATTTCCCATGGATCTTTCAATTCATTTTTCTTTTTGTAAAACATTCTTGACTGCAAAATACTTTTTTGAGAAGTACAAATGATCAGATTTAACACCACAATTTTCTCACGACTTGCATACCTAGGCTTTACACCAAAAATGAAATTTTCAAGATTCATATTCAAATCCTTGTCTATGCCCTTCAAGGCTATAGCAATTTTGATCCAAAAATCTGTTATCCTAGGACAGAGGGCAAAAACATGATAAACATCTTCTCTTTCAGATCTGCCTTCATGTAAACAAAACTTACAACTTGCAACAAAGTTTGGATCCATGTGATTTATTTTTGATTTGGTCAACAGAAACCTGTGAATAATTGAAAATCTAATGTTTCTCCCATATCCATCTAAAAACTTAACTGGACTACAAGTTAATAACTCCAGAATTGTTTTCCTAAGTAATCCAATTTTATGTTCCCAATATTCAGTGATTTTTGGTTGGCACTTTTGTACAATTTTGTCTAGGATTATAAGATAAAATACTTTTGTAGAAACATGATCCAATTGAAGAGATCTCCCTCCTACTTCAACTACATTAGTATTTAGGAACTGGAACTTAGTATCTATCTCTGCAGTTCTGATCCTCTTATATAACTCAGGGACTTGCATTCTTGCCAACTGTCTTTTTGACTTACTTCTTACTTTATCTAAACAGAAAAAACTAATATCAAGATTCCTTTTTTCCATCTTTATCAGAAGCATCAAATTCATTGCTTCAATTTTTGAAATGACATCAACCATACCTATACCTCCTGCATTGGGGGGGGGGGTAATTTTAGCTTCTCAGTTGCTACTAGATTCCTATCAGATCTATTTGACCAGATAACCTTTGTGGAAAATTTTTCAATGTATTTAACAAAATCTGTCTTTATATCACAAAACAAGGCTGAATACCATAGTTTAGACAAAAAATATGTATCAATAATTTTAGCTCTGGCATAATTTGAAGTTTTACTTGATGCTAGGTTTCCTCTAAATTTACTGATTTCTTCTTTCAATGCTTTAACATTTTCATCTTGTTCAGCTCCCTGCTTATTGAAGTAGATTCCATAGATTCTCATCTTTTCAACAAGGAAGTCTTTATATTCATGTGGAATATTTTCTTTCATGTCACCAATGCAAAGAATTTTAGTCTTTTCTTTTTTCAAAGTAGCCCCAGAGGCTTTTCTGAACATTTCATACACATCAAAAATTTTCCTGACTGATTCATAATCTTTCAAGAAAAAATTTGTATCATCAGCATAATAATTTATCTTGAATGCTTTCCCTAGAACTTGTAATCCTCTTATTAGACTATTTTTCTTGATGTGATTGCATACTGTCTCTGATACAAGCACATAAATCAAAGTGATAATGGACAGCCTTGTCTTATTCCTCTGCTTACATTAAATGGAAAAGTTTCATAGCCATTCACCAATAATGATGATTGCAATTCCCCTAAATAATAAATTATTTTTATCCATTGTATGAATTTTGGATCAAAGTTGAAAAAAACTAGAGTATCAAAGATATAGTCCCATTCAACAATGTCAAAAGCTGACATGTGATCTACCGATAAAATTAAAGCTTTTTCTTCTGTTTCATTTTGATAATGAATCAGATTGTAGATGGACAACAATCCATCTCTGATATCTCTTCCTTTCACTGCACATGTCTGATTTTCATGTACAATGTCAGGCATGATACTTTTCATTCTATTAACCAAGATTTTTGCCAAAATTTTATAATCAACATTTAACATGGTTATTGGTCGCCAACTACTTCTTTCAGACTTATCATGTTCTCCTTTATATATCTGAGATATAATACCATGATACATTGTATTAGTCATTTTACCTGAATCATATATAATAGAGAATAATGTCTTCAATATATGTACCAAAGAATCAATAAACTTTTGATAATACTCAATAGGAATTCCATCACTTCCAGGTGATTTTCCTTTCTTGAATGATAAAATTGCCTTTCTAATTTCTTCTTCTGAAAATTCTTTTCTGAGTAACTTGTTTTGATCATCAGAAACCATTTTAGTTGATTTTTCTTCCAAGAAAATTTGTTTGTGTTCTCTACTTGGGCCAACTGTTTTGAAAAGCTTCTCATATTGTCTTCTATACTCTTCTAAAACTTCTAATTGATCCTCGAATATATTACCACACTCTGTCTTGACTGAAGTTATTATTCTATTCTCAGCAGACCTTTTTTGCAAAACTTTTGCAGTTGCAAGTGAACATCTATCAGCAAGAATGTCTTGGTAATGAGTTTTACTCAGCTTTTCATTAATTAGACCCTTGATCACTATTTTATACTCATTCTTAACTTTTCTATATTCTTTTCACAATCCCAGATCCTGATTATTACATTTCAATTTTTCTCTTATCTCATTCATTTTGTTTTCACAATTCTTCCTTATTCTAAAATTCTTCTTATAAATTTTCTTTTTGAGATATATAAAATCCTGCTTTATGTTTACTTTGAAATTTTCCCATTTATTAATTAAGGATTTGCCTGAGGTGTCCATAAGATCTTCAAAATTTTTCTCAAAAGAATTTCCAACTTCTTTTATGATCTCATTTTCTTTTGTACTAAGATAACTATTATTTATTTTCCAAAAAGAAGGCCCAAATGTAACTAGCAAAAAATTTAATTTGATAGTTACCATAAAGAGCTTGTGATCACTCATTCCTAAATCAAATACTCTGTAGTTTTTGAAAGAGTCACACAAAAATCTTGTTGTGTAAATTCTATCAATTCTTGAAGCAGACTTATGAGCATTGGAAATATGTGTAAAAATTTTCAGCTTTGGATGGTTTAGTCGAAAAATATCATACAATCCCAGCTTACTTTTCACAGCCTCAAACTCTTCTTTTCCTTTTTCCTCTTCTTTGAATCTGAATGAATCTCTGTCAAGAAGACCACACTCTGTAAAATTGAAGTTACCTAGGATGATTGCCTCATCATGATGCCTGAAAGAATCATTAATTTTTTTTGTAAAGACTGTCATAAAAATTTGCTATGTTAGCTTCTTTTGCAGTAGCATAGATTACCATAATATAAAACTTTTTCTTTCCAGTTCTGCAAGATATGCTAGTACACTGCCTTTCATTTCAAAAACTTTACTGTATAGCTTTACTGATATACAAAAACTTTACTTTACTGTACTGGTATAGCTTTGTTATTTAACCAGTTTGTGTCAGCAGAAGAAAGTTTATAAGCAAAATATTTCTCAAAAGTACACTTGAAAAGGAAAGAATCTTTTTTAGTTTTAAAATGTGTTTCCTGTAAAGCTAGAATATCTATATCTTTTGTTTGCTCATAAATTTTGCTCAGTTTCAAATCATTCCTCAATAACCCTGCACAGTTCAGAGTCGCTACCCTGAGCATATTCCCTTGCCTAGCAGTTGTTGGAAGAAAAAATAAAAAAAGCTAAGTCAAAGAGTTTAAATCAATGCAGGGTTAGAAAATTCTGACCAGAATGCTTAGATTGTAGGCCGCTTACTATCCTTTACATCAGGTGATAAAACTTTTGGGCCCCTTTTAACTTGCCCATTCAAAAAACGAGTTGACGGCTCTGCTTCTTTTTGAAAATCAACATTCGATCGCATCTGGTCCTGTAACTTCATCAAAATTTAGCCGAAAATATTTGCTCCCCAATTATTGCGGTTGTTAATACAAGGATTGTCCATTTGTATACCGATACCCCAATATGGATCAAACGGGTTTGTTTCCACTAATTTGTAATCGAGCATATTAAATAAGGCACGACGTAAATGTTTCGACTGGGAATATTTATATCAATTTGCCTCGTACAATGTCCTAGAAGCAAATTCGGCCCAATGTGTTGTTGGGTTGCTCCAATCAAATTGTTCACCAAGTCCCTTCGCTATGGCTGCATTATCACAATTTATAATTTGATTTTCTTTCTCAGGAAGATTCAATGCGCTGGCTTTTTGGGCAAATAAATAATGTTCGGTACTCTTATAAGTTTGACCATGGACGGTAAATTTATACGCGAAATGGTTGGACAAAATACATTTGTAGGTATAAAATGGTATGTAGTCCCATTTTTTTGGACATTAATGTGAAATTAAATAGATCGGGGTAATTATTCATCGACGTGTTTCATTTTTCTAGGACATTAATTTTTGAAATTGGTAAATCCGAGTTTACACTTGCTATTGATGAACTCCCTGAAGTTGTTAGATTACATACTTGTGTTGTCGCAGTAACAGATGCTTAGGATTTGATGCTTGTTGGTGGTTTAGGAAGATTTTCGTAAGTAACACTGCAATCTTTTCGCATGTGGCCTGGCTGCATACATTTTCGGCAATAAGTCTCCATGCCATAAAACAAGAGTTGTCATTTAATAGGTTTAATCATTGGTTGAACGTGGAACCAAAGAACACCGGGGATTTTAATTTCTGGTGTAATCTCGATTTTAATAGCTCGAACATTTGAATGGATCAATTTGCAGTCTTTGATTGGCAAAAATTTTGTATTATTATCCTCAGCAATTTTAAGGCCGGGAAATTTAATCTTTAGCCAATGTTCTACTTCAGAATGTTTAACATATTCGGGTATGGTATTACCATATAAGTGTCCTAAATTTAGAATTTTTGTAATTCGAGGTGGACGTGGCTTGATTACTTTTACTTTTAAGTTGAATATATTATATTTCATCATTATGGCTTGATCACGCTTTACTCGTGTCTCCAAATGGAGTTTTAATGTGTTGTTATTTAGCATGGATATATTACTAGGCAAAATATCATTAGCATTTTTCATTTCGAGTTCGACGCAAATATTAATTAATGTCTTTTTCTTAAAAATTTCATTATTCAAACATATAAAACCAATTTTACCGCTTTTGGACTCGTATTTTTCTCATGGGGTCAGTGTATTATTATCCACTGGACAAATTTCATCTCAACGCATTGGGGCTTGTTCCCCGTCTTCTTCATCGCTGTTGTCAGCCATTCAACATAAATCCAAAAAATAAGTAGTTGAAGAAGAATGAAGGTTCGATTCAATAATAATTTTTCAAATCAACGTAAATCAAAGTTGATGCCACAATCAGCTGTAGATCCTTGTGGCAATAATTTTTCAAATCGACATAAATCAAAGTTGATGTTGATGCCACAGGTAGCTGTAGATCCTTGTGGCAAATAAATGACTTGATCAGCAAATAAGTTAGGATCGGAGTAATTCAAAGTTGATGCCACCAATAGCTGTTGATCCTTGTGGCAAATAAGTAACCTGATCAGCACAATAAATTAATGTTTTTCCGATCTTAATATTTTAGGGTAAAAAAAATAAATAAAGAACACGAAAAAGAGTAAATTCAATTCATTAAAATTGTAGCAGGGGCTGAATATCAAGTATTTCCTAGGAAACTCTAGTAATCTCTTCAGATTCAATCTTCTCTAATTACAAAAAGACAAATACTCTACACCAAAATTCCAAATAAGGCCTTTTTCTACAAGCCCTGTCAGTTTATTCTGGAATTCCATGGAAGATTGACTACAAAATCTTGAATGGGAACTAACATTCATTCCACATTGAAATCCAATAGAAAATGAATTTCAATTTAATGATATGATACTAGGGATGCAACGGGTGCCCTGACCCGGACCTGTTTTCTGTTATTACCCGGTATTTTCGGCTACCCGGACCTGGACCAGGACCTGATATTCTATTTTCAGACCCGGACCCATTATAATTCTGAGGAAATTATAATGGGTATCTGATAATGCAATTTTTATCAATCAACCACTGATGATAATATACTCATGATTCAAGCTTTCTCGTTTCTAAAAATAATTAAAATAACTTCATCAAAAATTTATTCAACCTTCAACTTGCATTTACAACTCCTATTATACTATTTATTGTTGAAAGAATACAAGTCACTCCTGCAATTTACGGGAAATTTTTGTTCCTTTTATTGTATTATGTATAATATAATCAAGCTTATATGTAGCTTGTGTAAACATGTGTATATATCATCAATTTTTAGAGATTGGACCTGGACCCAGACCTGATATTTTTTTAAATAAACTACACAGACGCGTACCCCGTATTTGAAAAATTACAGACCCAGACCAGGACCCCTTATCATTAAAAACTTGGACCCATTGCATCCCTATATGATACCATAAAAATACCAAAAACACTGTTTTAACTGCATTTTCAATCATCGCAACTATATCACATATTTCAGTAGAAAATTTAGGTAGAACTTGTTTTCTAGTTTCAGCATGCAAGATTATTGATCTTATCAAAAGAGCTACAGTAAACTGGTGAGAAATCACTGCTTACACTAACCCTGATCATTTGGATTTTTCTCAAAAGCCAAATTATTGCCAATTGTGGGATAAGAAAATACTGTGCAAGAAAATAGTTCAGGGCCACTCTAAAAGAAATGGAATGCTGATAAAATTCATATACTCTTAGAATTGTTAAGGAAGTTCAAATTGATTCAATTTTTGACTACAAATATGACTCATCTACATATAATGTATTTAAGAACAATGAAAAGATTACAGAAGATAAACTCGAAAACAGTGTGCATTTTCAGTAATGATATAGACTTTTCTATTTGGACCAATCAAACAGAAAAAGTAAGAAATTCAGTTTTGGATCCTAATCAGACTGAATTAACAGAGAATATTCAGAATTTCTTTCCATTCATCAGTCATTGACAGCCTATAAAGTTTGCTGAAATGATACTAATACACTGCATGAAGAGAAATCGTTCAGTTATTTAAAAAAAAATCGAAAATCAGCCTCAGCTAGATCAAATATACAAATAGGAACCTTGTTTCGGCACAAAAAAACACTGGTTTGAGCCACTATTTTTTTCCATGAACTTTTTTTGACAAATGTGGAAAGGGGTTTTCCAACACCTGGAAAAATTTTTTTTGGTCTTAAAATCCTTGTTTTATCACTTCAAAATGCTCATAAAGGCTTTATTCAAGTGTTATTTTTTTAAACATTCTGATAATCATTCTGATCATATATCTCAAAAATTAGGCTCAAATTTTGTGTTCACAAATCATAATTTCTAGAAATTTATCATTCCAAAATTTTGAAAACCATTAATTTGTTTGTAACCTTTCATAAATTTGGCCTAAAAGCTATGAGTCAGAAGCATAGAAATTTTCCAAAAATACTTCCATGAAGCTTTTGAATTGATTTTAGGTTAAGAAAAGAACAAATGCTTCAAAAAGTTGAGAAAGTTGACGTGTTGATCTTTCTCAACAAATTTATGAAGGAAAAAATGTGGATCTCTGTTAAATATAAAGATATCATATGCAAGGTTGCCAATTAAACATGAAATAATACGTTTAATATGATGAAAACTAATAAAAAATGGTAAGTGAAAATAGACATGCTAAAAGCTGCCCCTGAGCTTGGTAATAAATAAATGATAATTAAAGTTATAACCCGCGCAAAGCGCTAGAAAATTTTGAGATTTGGACCTCCTAAAATGCACCAAAATGCATCTTTTCAATATGAAAACCCCAAATTCTTCTTCCACATTTGTGAGAAGACCCCAATAATTTTTTCCACATTCAAGATTTTTTTCCACATTATAGTGCCTGCAAATGTGGAAAAAATCAGTGGTTTGAGCCAGAAAAATACACGATTGTTACTTTAAAACCTACAGTAAAGAAGGGGTTCTGTTGTTCTTATGAAGAGTATGAAGACAAACATGATGTGTAAACTACAATGTATTCCAGATACATATCATGTGCACTGAGTTCATGTTTTAGAGGACAATGTTACTTAATCATATCATAACGGATGTGATTTTGATGTGCCCACAGGTCATGATTGTTCATAAGAAGTAACTGTTCACTTGATGTGATTACTCTAGTATCCGAAATCTAGATTACAAGCACAGGTTTTTCCTCAAATGGGATCCACCATTTTTTTCTACATTTGCACTATAATGTGGAAAAAACATCTGGAATGTGTAAAAAATTTGTTGAGGTCTTTCCACAAATGTGGAAGAAAAATTTGGGGCTTTCATATTGAAAAGATGCATTTTCGTGCATTTTAGGATATCGAAGTCTCAAAATTTTCCAGTGCTTGGCAGCGGTTATAACTTTGATAATCATCATTATTCATTATCAAGCTCAGCCGGGGCTTTTAGCATGTCTACCTTTACTTACCATTTAATATATTATAGTTTTCATAATCTTAAGCATATTATTTGATGTTTAATTGGCAATCCTGATTCCTTTCCTCCATAGATTTTTTGAGAATGATCACACATCAACTCTCTAAACTTTTTGACGCATTTGTTCTTTTCTTAACATAAATTCAATTCAAAAGCTTCATGGACGTTTTTTTGGAAAATTTTTATGCTTGGCTAAATTTATGGAAGGTTATGAACAAATTTATGGCTTTAAAATTTTTTGGTTGATGAATTTCTAGAAATTACAATTTACGAACACAAAATCTAAATCTAATTTTTGAGATATATGATCAGAATGCTTTAAAAATTTCAAAAACACTTAAATAAAGTGTTTATGACCATTTTCAAGTGAAAAAACGAGGATTTTAAGACAAAAACAAAATTTTTCCACATGTGAAAAAAACTTGACCTCTTTCCACATTTGTGCAAAAAAAACAGTGATGGGGACTTTTGAGAAAAAAATTCTGGATATGGTCCTCACCATTTTCTCATGGGGGGGGGGGGCGGAATAATTTTTTTCACTAAATAGCCCCAGAAAATGTTGATTTTAGGCGATACACTGTGTGCATACTACCTAAATGGGGGGGGGGGGGGGTTGGCCACCCTCCTTGTGCAGGGCCCTGTACATGTAAGGGGTCTGACCAGTTGGGGGGGAAGTAAGCCCAAAATTTTGAGGTCGGGATCCGAAGATTTCCAAAATTTTGGGAGGTGGGTCAAAAAAACCCAAAAATTTCGAAAATTTACCCCAAAAAACCACTTTTTTCTTGCTTTTTTCATATTTTTCTAAGTTGGGGGGGAGGGGGTTAAAATTTTGAGGTGGGGGTCCCAACATTCATACCTGAGCAATGCTGGGCTACCCACCAGGTAGCTACGTTTTTGTGCCCCATAAAACAGTGCCTGTTACGACACAATAATAGTGAATATAGGAAAAAAGCAAATCAAATGTGTAATTTAACGTTAAATTTCAATGAATTTATAGTTTTTTGACTTGACATTTTAAAGTCTTAAAATAAGAAAAATAATTGATTTTAAAAGTTCCGAATCAATGACTGACACATTATAGAAGAATTGTGATCAAACACATTACTCAAAAAATTCTCCACCAGTGCTGAAATCACAAAAAAATTCTGCATGAAGCCTAAAAAGTCTGCACTGTGCAAAAAAACACTGGCTCTGGGTATCATTCACTATTCTCTAGCGCAGGCATGGACTTGAGCATGCTTTACTTTCATTTTTGTTCAAGTTTTGATTGTTTTCATTATGCAAAACACTTTATTTGATTTTGTCCATAATCTTCAATATTTTGTTTGCACTTGCATTATTATGAGCAAATGAAATTCATTATCTAGTATTCGGGTGGTGCTGTGCACCAGAAACAAAGTTATGCTGACAGAAATGCTGAGCTTGTAGGAAATTCGAATTATTGCACTTTAGATTGTTGTTGATTTCGCCATATTCAGCGCTATCTGACCTTGAATTCAAAATCTTTACTCTCGCCCTTAATTTACACAAATTACTGACTAATAGAAGAATAGAATGCAAAACAAGGTTCATAGCATGCATATAAAAGATGACTGGGCATTTTGAAGTGAAAAAGCATTAATGAAAAATATTGAAAGAACCTTTTTGAAAAATGACAACCAACCTAAATAAATTTGGCACAGGTAGCTACGTACAAAATGTGCTTTACCCAGGTATGCCTTTTTTAAAATTTTGATGAGGCGGCTCCAAAAAAACCCAAAAAAGTCGAAAACTTAATTTTTTCACATTTTTTTCTGAGGGAGGAGGGTCGAACAATTTGGGGGTGGGGGTCCCAACATTTGGGTATACGGTTTGATCAAGTTGCCAAATTTTTGCAGGTTTCCCAATCTGAAATCATCAAAATGCTTGGGTATGGTCCTAAAATGTATACAAAAGCATCCATAGGAACATTATAAATGTTTTTAAAATGTTCCAAAAATTTTTTAAAAATGAGGAAGAAAATTTTGGGTCCAGTTCTCATGTGGAAAAAGTCTTTGAGGAAAAAAAAGGTGTTTGCAACCTGCATTGGAGTTTTTTGCACACAGCAACCAAATTCCAGTTTGTGCAACCAAATTTTTCTGACTAAGTGGCATGGTGCAACTTGGGGCCTGACTGCCCTTTTGATCAGGCTATAGGGTTTTCTGTCACGATGCATTTTTATCTCTTCTAAACTCAGGAAATTGTGTTTTGAAAACATAAAACTGACACAAATCGAATGATATACAAGAAAGCCAATTTTTGATGGTTTTTTTGATAAATTTAAGCAAATTAATAATCAAGCAACCAACAATTCATCTGTGAACCCGAAATTTTTCCTAAAGTTGCACATTCCAACCTGGTCTGTGCCAGAAAACCTTAATTTTGTGCAAACAGCTTCACTTTTGTTGTACAAATATTATGCAATATTATGCTTCATTCATCCTTAACTGGGGGTGAGGTATAAGAAGATAGGCCTCAAATGAGATGAATGGAGTTCTATAATGTCATCTGTAATGCCGTGTTTGGCACCACTATTCTCCATTTGTCCTTAGCTGTGGGTGAAATATAGGGGGCCAGACCTTGGATGGGATGAATGGAGTTCTAATAATGTCATCTGTGATGATCTGTTGGTACCTGTCATAAGTTAATTGAGAATTTTGAAAATCGATTGATGTAAAGATTATGAGGTATACACAGGAGTGGTACCTGAGTTTTTCCTGTGAATAATCAGACTTTCGTAACAGCTCCAATTTATTCAATTTTTGATCAGTTGAGCTGGAATTCAGTTAAAAAGATTCCTCATTATCAAAACTTCCTGCCATGAGTTTATTTAGAATTTTCAAAATCCTGTCAAAACATACTTTTTACATATGAACCTGAAATTCAGATTTGAACTTTAAAGAATGCTCAGAAATTTACAAGATTATGTTCAATTTAGCAGGATTCTGATTCCTATTTTGTAAATCAAGAAAGAAATTATAGTATTATGGTGTACATTTTCACATATGAACCTGAAATTCTGACCTTATCTTACAATATAGTTTGACTGAATTTACCTTTTTTTGCTCTATCCTTAGTAACTTCACTGATTTGGAAAAACTCGCAAAACCTGTTGAGAAAATTCCTAAAAATTCGTATCTTTAGGATTGATAGGTATATTTTTTCTGGCCAAAACCTGAAAATCTAACTTTTATCTATTTTCCTATAGTATGCCGGGGTTCATTGACCTACCAGTTGGCGCTTGTTAATTACTGATCTCAACCAGCCCTAAACGCCCAATGCACTGCCTGTTCTTGATGCAGGACATCAGTGATTTATCGACCACAGCAGCTGCCACTGCTTGTGGTGCATGTTTTTTCGTCTACAATGAAATGCCAGCTAAATTGGCTGGTGATCTTGATAATGTCCCCAATCAAGGCAAAGAAATTTGGCCAATGAATTAAGGCCTGTGAACCATTCGTATTTGGGACACTGGACCAAAGGGAACAATTGACATGGATATCAGCTGGCAATGAAGACTCTCCTTTGGTGGAAACGACCACCATTGGTAATAATTTGGCTTTTGAGAAAAATCCAAATAATCAGGGTTAGTGTAAGCAGTGATTTCTAACTCTTCTGATAAAATCAATAATCTTGCTTGGTGTAACTAGAAAGCAAGTTCTACTTGAATTTTCTACTGAAATATGTGATATAGTTGGGAAGATTGAAAATGCAATTAGAACTGTGTTTTTGGTATTTTTATGGTTGAAGGACATGATGCCCTATCATAATTTTAGAGAAATTTAAATTTTTAAAATCTTAAATTTTTTTAAATTTTGGATTATGGCCATGCCTGAGATGCTAGGATAAGACTCCTGTGCTCAAAACTTGATATTAAGTTCAGGACATAAGTTCAAGTGATTTCTTGATTTTATATCTGCTGATTAGGGTTTTGCAACCATAATTAGCGGATGTAAAAGGTGGATATGACATTTGAGGCAGTGGAATGATTGAAGAAGCAATGAGAACAGTGTTTTTGGTATTTTTGAGGTTGCAGGCCCTGTTTCCTCAAAATTTTTAAAAAATTAAAATTTTTTAAAATTTTCAAAATTTGAAAATTTTCAAAATTTTGGATCAGGATCATGACTGAGATGCTGGGATAGCAGTCCAGTGCTGCGAAACTTGATATTACATTCAGGACTTGAGTTTAAGTGATTTTCACCACGTATTTGCAACCCTAATTGGTGGATATGACATTTGAGGCAGTGGAATGATCGAAAAAGCAATGAGAACAGTGTCTTTGGTATTTTTAAAGTTGTAGGACCTGCCCTACCAAAATTTTAAAAAAATTAACATTTTTGAAATTTTTTTGGATCAGGACCAAGATCGAGATGCTAGGATAGCTGTCCTGTGTTCTGAAACTCAATATTACATTCAGGACATGAGTTTAAGTGATTTCCATTTTTTATATCCGCTAATTAGGGTTTTGCAATGCTAATTGGCAGATATAAAAGACTGATATGACATTTGAGGGGGTGCAATGATTGAAAATGCAATTAAAATGGTGGTTTTGATATTGTGGAAATTCGAGCCATCCCCTAACCTATGTTTAAAAAAAATTTAAATTTTTAAAATTTTCTCAAATTTTCGAAATTGAAAGTTTTTTTTTGAAAATTAAATTTTTTTTGTTAAATTGTGGTCCATTGTATACATATTTGTTATTCGTGTTGGTTGTACATAACTGTTTTTATTTGTTATTAACATTTGTTGTAATAATTGCTTTTTTTGTGTTATTGTTGTAAATATTTGCTTTTTTGTTTGCTGTTGTTGACCATATGTGTTTTTTATCTTTGATTATAAATAAAATGTACATTAGAAATATACTACTCAATTGTAATTTAAGAGGTTAGTTCAAATTTGAACTAACTAAAGTTGTCAGTCTTCTTCATTTTCAACTCATTTTGTGCTAGTTTCATTCGAAAATGCCTCAATTGGGCAGAAACAAGAAAATATACTTGCTTTGATAGTTGCCAAGCTAGAAAAAGAAGTGGACTAGATTCCCTATGATCAAGAAGCCCCCAACCCCAAAAACAGCAGAAATACCTTTGTTTGCACACAAAACAATTTTTTGTGTGAAGTGACTGTGTCCATTGGATTCTCTGTGGTCAAAAACCCCTTCCACCAAAAAAATGACGGAAATACGTTTGTTTACACCTGGGACAATTTTACGTGTAGAATGATAAGATTCAATAAATTCCCCATGGTCAAAAACCTCTCCCAATAAAAATTGACGAAAATATGTATGTTTACACCCAGGACAATATTCCGTGTAAAATGATTGGATTCAATGAATTCCCCATGGTTGAAACCCCTTTCCAAAAAAAAATCATGAAAAACGGATGTTTACAACCTGCTTGATTTTTTGTGTAAAGTGAGTGCATTCATTGAATTCCCATGATCTAAGACCCATTGCGCCAAATAATCGAAAAATGGTTGTTTACGTCCAAGATAGTTTTTGATGTGAAGTGATGCATACATTGGATTCCCTGTAGTCGGAAACCCCTTTCACCAAAAATCATGAAAAAAGAATTTTTACACACTACATAATTTTGTTGTGTAAAGTGAGTGCATTCATTGAATTCCCTGTGGCACAAAAAATGACGAAAATGTGCTTGTTTACACCCAGAACAATTTTTGGTGTAAAGTGACTGCATCCATTGAATACCCAATGATCGAAAATCTACATCCGCATGTCCGCTTTACATTGCCACTGATTAGACATTCTGCGGATGGCATGGTGGATATTTATCCGCCCTCTTCTCCCAAATCTGCCTTTCAAACATGCATATCCACCATTAAGTTGCCAACTCTGGCAACACATTCGGAAAATTTCGAACAAAATATCCGCAATCCGCAAAACATGTCCGCCTTTTAGACATGCCGATGGCGGATCTCTGCATTTTCATATCCGCCGATTAGACATCAATATCCGCTCAAAAAAGCGGATTCCGTTTTTTCATCCGCCAATTAGGGAGTGGATATGCGGATTCCGCATCTGCCATTCATATCCGCATCCGCCGATTAGACCATATCCACCATCCGCATCTGCATGCGGATTCCGCCGATTAGTGGGTCTGAATCCAAGTATGTGTGCAATGCAGTTTTTCGAAAAAAATGAGTTTCTCATATCAATGACAGTTTTCTCAAAAATTTAATCTTCTTATCTACAGTACTCAAACCCTTTCTACTTTATCAGTCAATGCAGTATGGTAGCTGACATGAAATGAAAAGAAAAAGAATCGCCATAAAAACTTTTCAATGAATGATACATGAAGTATTACACCAATGGTGCCCCGGCAAAGATGCCGACAGGGGCATAACCCTAATGGAAACTAATCTCGCTCGAGATGCAGTCGGTTAGTATGCACCGACGTGTGAAAATTCTTTCGGGATAAATATTGATTCTGTGGAATACAGCGGAATAACGATGTTGATATTTTGGAATAAGATGACATGATGGCTATTCAGGTGGTCAGGGAAAACCTGAAAAATTCACGACTGCTCAAGATGCGAAAACTACATTACAGAATGATTGGACATTGTTGTCAACTCAAGAAAAGTGTGACGACCAGTTATTTGCGATTTCGGAGATTTTTTTGATTTTAAATGCCCGGAACCTTCGAAATAAACTTAATTAACGAACTTTTTCGCTCGATTTTTGTGATTATGTTATTAGTCACAATAAGTAAGCGAAAAAAGAGTAAAGTTATTTTACTTGTTGCAGTTTCAATGATGTCTGAAAGATGAGTAAAAATTAAGTAAACTCAGTTAGTATAAGTAAGCACGGTTAATACATACGGCAGAGTCCGGCCCCTTAGGGGTACCTATCATCCGAGTTTGACGGTATTTTACTTTTTTTATGCGAGAGCAGTAAAAATACTTCCTTATACAATGCGAGCCAAAAAAATGGCGACAAGTAATGACTTTCACGGCTTTCAAATGGGTGAAGCTTTTTTAACACGGTTTCATGCCGTCGATAGATAAAACATCTGGCATAAAAACGGCAAGGTTTCCGCCAGATTGCTCTATTATTGACTGACTAGAATCAGAAATAGTAAACTTCGGTTTTTTGCAAATAAGTTTTGAAAAATTGACAAAATCAACATGTCTTACAACATGAAAGTACAATAGATCCAATCATGAGAATTATATAACAGCTGGAAACTACAAGAGAAATGTTTTAGTGTGTCCTACTTTCTGTTTCACCAATAATTTTAATCGTTTTTCGATCTGGCCATTGGGAGAATTGATTTTTTCCAATGTTGAAACAAAAGCACTTGATTTTGGCAAAATTTTGCCCATATTGAAACAAGAAGTTGATGACTTTAAATCATACATGTAATTGGATGAGGGGAAGTGGTATAGGAACTCCCCAGAAATCGTCGGTCATATGGCTAGCCATTGGGCGACCCCCTCCAGGATTTTCAAATCCTATGGCTAGCCATATGGTAGTCATAGGGATCCACATACTTTTGGTGGGATAAATACTGGAAAATGCCAATTTTTTGATAAAAATGTCTATTTTTGAGCAAAAAATGGTCAAAAACGTCAATTTTCTCGGCGTTTTGCGCCATGAATAGATTTTTTACGATTTTTAGACAAAAATTACTATTTTGAACCTTTTTTCGGACTTTTTCGATGAAAAAATCCAATTTTTTTTCCTTCAGAGACCCCTAACCCTAAATTTTGGGTGACCCCCGATCTCAAAAATGTCGTCCGACCCCCCCAGACCTCGCGGCCCTGTTACATGCAAGGCCGTATTTAGGGGGGGGCGGCCGCCACCGCCTTGGAACTTTGTCCAATGTCGATTTTGTGTCTATCACTGAGAAAAATCTCAAAATTTTCCGGCGCTTCGCGCCGGTCAATCAGTATAACAGTCATTATTTTCTATCAGGCACGGCCATTAGCATATCTACTTCGACTTACTAGTTAAACTTCAACAGTTTCAATCAACTGAATTACCTGATCTCTTTTTTTATTAGTTACAAGACAAAATGATGGGCATGTTTCTCACTGTGGAAAAACTTTTTTTGATTTCAAAACCGAAATGATGCATTGTGGTGAACTTCAGAAGGTCAAACCTCAAAATTTGCCGGCGCTTCGCGCCGGTCCTGAGTATAATAGTCATTGTTCCCTATCAAGCCCGGCCATTAACATATCTACTTCCACCTTACTAGCTGACTTTCATCAGTTTCTTCAACTGATTCACTTCATGTCTTCTTTTACTAATTAAGAGCCAATATTTTGCTGATAATTGAGGTTTTTGATCGCTTCTTAAAATTTTATTCCCTTACTTTACGTTTGGAGTTTTCCATACATTTCGAAACGTGAGCCTTCGCAATTCGCATTGATAACTGATAAAAACGTCATTTTAAGACTGTAAATTTAGAGCTCCTATCTAGTAAATTGTTGTGAACATTCATTTTCCAGCATTTTAGAACACAAAAATCCGAAAATTTTTTCGGCGCTACGCGCCGAAATAAGAAAGCTATTACAATATATTAGTTTAATTCCAATCTATTATCATTGTCATGAAAAGATTAATTTTCCACCTTTTAGAGTGTAACACATCCCAGACATATACCTTTTCATTAAATCATCATCGAAATCTAGAGCAATTCCAAACCCTGAAAATATATTTACTCTCCATGTATTATTGCAATTCATTGACCAGGACAACGAGCTTGTGTTTACACAGTCTGTTAGGATTTGCAACACTTACTCTATCCAACACGAAAAACATGATTAGCTATTCCAAACCAGTCAACTGCAACTCGCTCAGAGGTAATTCAGTTTGCTCAATTACTGACGTCATTAATACTATGCAGATAACATCGCACCCTTTCGACCAACTAGAAACTATAATTAATTACTAAAATTTTTTTGCTTATTACACATAATTTCACTCAATTCACATCAATTAATTAATTTCTTCCACATAATTCAATCACATAATTTTGCTTAGAAAAAATTGGAAATAGATTTTTCTAACTTCCTGTGTTGAAAAATACATATACACTAACAAACTGATAATCCTCATTCAATTTGGTTACCTTCGCTTTTGCTAACACCGAGGAAATGTTATACGCAGATAAAGTTCTTATCGTAATGATAACTTGAAGGTTGTCGTATTCCAGTTGCTGGCTCATAGCTGATGTCTTTTCTATTATTTTAGTAGCAGCAATATCATTAGACTTTCAGCAGTTGATGCAGGTTTTATCTGAATTTTCACTTATCTATTGGATGTGTAAAAGCTCTAGTTCCGTTATACAGTGACTTTTAAACAAGGCCTAGGAGCTTGACAAGAATTATCCATATGCCCAGTTGTAAGACTAT
Source organism: Romanomermis culicivorax (assembly GCA_963922205.1). Classification (NCBI taxonomy): domain Eukaryota; kingdom Metazoa; phylum Nematoda; class Enoplea; order Mermithida; family Mermithidae; genus Romanomermis; species Romanomermis culicivorax. The sequence continues at coordinate 1,038,713 of CAWUHX010000098.1, read as the reverse complement.
AAAAACAAAGTTTTGGTACCTAGATTTTAGCTTTCACAGGTTGAACAGTACTGAAAGTGGTGCACTGGTCACGATAATGACTGCTTTGACAAAATGCACACAAAATACTGTACTTTTTCGATTGAGCAGGATTTCTTTAATCACTTGCAAAGAAAAAGGCAACCATGGATGAAACCTGTACTTGATTTTGGAAACCAATTTTGGGTCTCTTTAATTTTTCACAAACAAGTGACTGTTATCTAGTATGCTCCCTCCTTATCAGAAATAATACCGTGCAAATTTTTGAGAAGTGTGTTCATTTTCTATTCTTCAGTTAATTGTTTGAGTTGTGCGAGTTCAATGACAATGGAAAAATGTGGCTTCTGTTTAGGAGATGGTAATGGAAGATCACTGTGGCACTCTTCAAGAAATTACGCTAGTAGCAGTCAAAAAAGTTTACATGAAAACTTGCATATGAGCAAGGTTTCTGCACATAGGTTGCCTAGACTGTTGGGAGCATAAATAAATAACATCAGAGCCGATACATGCAAGTTCTTTTTGTTGGAGTTGGATGTCATCAAGCTATAAGATTTTTATAGGTGCCTGATTACTGTTGGTGAGAAAACATTACACTGATACAATCCTGAAATAAAGGCTTAATCCATGCAATGCAGAAAAGAGATGAGGGCACACCAGTGAAGGAAAAAAACCATTTGTCAGCAGAATTTTGGACAGTTGGTACATAAATGAAAAGTAAAAACAAAGCAGAAGTCAGAACTAAGAATTGAAAGGAGAACAACGTTTTTCGGCGCGGAGCGCCGAAAATTTTTGAGGTTTTTCCGTCAAAATGAATTTCACGCCATGAACTTTGAGAAAATTCAAGGACATTTATCTTTTTTTCAGGATTCAAGGACAATTCCAGGATTTCAACGACGGCTTTCAAAAATAATGACAATTCAAAGATTTCAAGGACGCGCATGAACTCTGCGCATTGAAAAAGCTTCATCCGTTTGAAAGTTATCAAAGTCAGCACCGGTCGCCTTTTTGTGGTTCACCCGGTGTATAATGCACTTTATACCGCAATGTTTACCGGTGTCTAACTTTGTTATAAATTGCCGACATCAATTCCATATTTGTCTTGCGCCATTGCCTACCCAGATACTTGGCTTGCATTTTGAGCAATTTCAGGGCGTACAATTGTATCAGAATGTGTTTAACCCGCAACGATCTTTTCAAAACGGGCGCCGATTTAAAAACAACCAACATCATCGTTCGGGCGTGTTTCCACTTAGTCAGTTTGTTCAAAATTCGCAACAAATTTACCGACGTGAACATATTTCGCCACAAGAATCGTTTTTTAGGCCTGTTTGTCAAATCTTCGATTAAAGCGTCGGCCAAAGAAAGAGTTGCTTCGAGTGCATTATCGACCCTACATTTATCACCTGAAAAATGGCGCGATCGAATATTTCCCTCATAAAGATATTATGCAGTTACTGTGGCACAGCAGTTGAGACCATTTTTGACGAGTTATTTTTTAATTCTCAACGATCGAACATAGAATTAAGCATACGAACGACAGGATTTAATGTGCAAAGTAAAAAATATAAAGTAATATCTTTTTGGTTACCAAGGACTAAATCGAAGAAAGTGGAGTAAGTAAATTTGCGGCAGTTTCCAAGCAATGTTGGAGTACATTCATAAACCTGGAGTAAAATGAATTTTTGAAACTAAAATTTTCGGTATCACAGAAAGCGAAGTTAGGAGCATTCTCGGAACACAGAAAGTACGAATGAGGAACAAAAACAATGAAAAATGTATCGAGATTTATTCCATTATAGATGTAATTGGGAGGGGGAAGTGCTATAGGAACCCCCCCCCCAGAAATCATCATGGCTAGCCATTGGGCGATCACCCCTAAGATTTTCCAATCCTATGAATAGCCATATGGTAGTCGTAGGAACCTCCATACTTTTGGTCGAGCAGAAAAGGCTCAAAATATTCAAGGAGTCAATACAGAAACTATATGCAGAAATTAATCTAGGACCGATCATGGTGTGTATTACATATTCTTCCAATATACTCTGCCATTATATTACCGAAAACTGGAACAGTCGACCACAAGAAATGTGTTAAACAGGCTGCGGCAAATATGAAAAGATTAACGATGCTGTGGACATTAGCTTTTTATGCTCGAAATCTACCTCTACTCCGGAAAGAAATGTTGTGACACAAATTTCTGTAACTTTGCTCCATTTTTGCTCCGAGAATGCTTCGAACATACTTGCTCTATCTTCTGTGATACCAAAAAATTAAATCTTAAAAATTGTTTCTGTTTCACAATGCTACGACACATAGCAAAACAATCTATGAGTAAAAGTGCATCAGATACTCCGAGGCTGATCCTGCATTTACTCATACTCCAATCCTGCTTTGCACTTTGATCTGCCTTTTGCGGTATGGACCTAAATATAATATTTTACTTACCTTGCGATTTTCTTTTAGCATAGACTAGGACGTTGGCTGGAAAAGATAAATTTTTCAATTCGTTTTCTGACTGTACATAACTCAAGACGTTTTGGTCAAAAAATTTCAAAATCAGCGGTATGCAGTTGGCGAAAACTAAATGTTGGCTCAAATATTCGGCCTGATATACGTGATTCGCCTTGAAATGCTTCAGCAGCAGTAACGTCAAAGCCGAAATCGCTTTGACTAAAATTTCTTTGTGCCTGTTGATTTCCAACGTCATATGAGCCATTTCTTCAGATATGCTGCTCGACGGCGTCACGTCTTGGGAAATAGTATTTCCGGCTTCAGCGGCTGAATAGGCATTTAGCGAATTGGGCGTCAGAATTTCACTCAGAAGGTTGACAGAATCGGTTTTTGGCTTCGAGGTCGGCGCTCCGGCCAATAAAATTTTCAACAAACCGATTACATATTGAGCGACGTGTGGTAAAATCGAACGATAGAGATTTTCTACAGTTTCAAACTCGCTCGCGTAATGCTCTTTGTGCGAAAATGGATATTGATTCAATAGCTTTTCTCGTTCGACTTGTTTGTCGGCCAGAGAAACATAAACATGCTTTTTTAATGTATCTAAATTGAGAAAAACATTTGAACGATCATGAACAGTTATTGAACAATGACAATACATATTCAAGAAAAATTCCAACAAGATACGAAGGAATATGATAAAAAAGTTACAAATAGATATAGAAAGAGTGAATCGAAAAAGAAAAATAGATGGACATGCAACCTACCAACACAATCCAAAATCGGGTTAGGCAAACCAGTTAGCGTTGACGTATCATCTTGCAGTTGAAATTTAAAAAACTTGGCCCTTTCTCGTTCTAAAAAAGAGCCAATTTCTTGAGGTCGGACCTTCAAAGACCACGGTAAAACATTCGGCGCTTGATGAACAACCGGAGGAGGTACGGGCGTCGGTGGCTCTAACTCCGGCCGTGGACTGTCCGACCGTTTAGTCGTCGTGGATTTCTCCGCATTTAGAAAAAGATGTGCAGAATCGTTCGAAGTACCCGGAGCTTTATGTGTTTCAGGCGACGAATCGGCTTCTTTACGACTGTCCGGATCTTCAGGGACATCTTCAAAACCTTCTGAATTTGAAATTAAAAATAAAAAACTGCAAGTAACTACTCAACTGCTTTCGAAAGAAGATAACGAAGTAAGCGATTTTGAAAGAAAGACATTTTCGTTTTGAAAGTGAAGTGGACAATGATCAAAAAATCTGAGTTTAAATGAAAAATTAGAACACCTGACACACACATATCTGAAATATAATTTTGAACAATACCAACATCTAATTTTTCCGATCAAAAAAGGCGTAACGTCATTTCAGATTTTTCGCAGAAAATACTTGAGCCGAAGTTCTTACGATAGGCGAACTTTTGACAAAAATAGTCACTTCTGAAATTCACTACGTACGTAATGTAAAAAACCATGAAACGTAATTGAAAAATCACATATTATATCAGATGCCAACACAATTGGGATCACTTTCATTCATGCATAAACTAGGCAAAGACGTAGTGTCGTAGGAACACCCCGATCAGCCATATACCCTAGGATTTGTAAGTTATATGGCTGAATTAATTTTTTTTATTTTCTAAATTTAAGGTTGAAACAACAGCATTTACAAATAGTAGACAAAATAAAATTTAAAGGGAGGCGGATCTAATCGTAATTTGTTTTTTGCTTGTATTTCCCTTGTGCGGAGAAAACAGTTAGATTTGAATTAAAAATAAAATTGCACGTATTCGTACTTTAGCGGAAAAACAATCCATTCAACATTTCGGACACATTTTTCATATTTTCATCACGCTGCATTATATTCATTTAATATTTAAGAAAATACATAAATACTTTCTGGAGTAGATTTCCTTCTGCACTTCTTGTTCTGTATATGAAAATATTTTCTTACATGATATAATCCTAAAATGTTTTGATCTAACCTTGCTTTTATTATGGATCCTAACCTTTTCCAGAAAATTTTCACTTGTTGACATTCATAGAATATATGGATCGTATCATCATCCGACCATACATGTAATTGGGGGGGGAAGTGCTATGGGAACCCCCCCCCAGAAATCGTCGACCATATGGCTAGCCATTGGGCGACCCCCCCCAGGATTTTCCAATCCTATGGCTAGCCATATGGTAGCCCTAGGGACCCCCATAGTTTTAGTCGGGAAAATACTGAAAAATGTCATTTTTTTTCATGAAAAATGTCAATTTATGAACAAAAAATAGTCAAAAACGTCAATTTTCTCGGCGCTTCGCGCCAAAAGTACATATTTTACCATTTTTTTGACAAATATTACTACTTTTTGAACCGTTTTCCGGACATTTTTCATAAAAAATCGAATTTTTTTCCCTTCAGGGACCCCTCCCCCTAAAATTTTGGGAATTACTGACCCCCGGCCCGAAAAAGTGCTCCAACCCCCCCCCCCCCAGACCTCGGAGCTCTGTTACATGTATGCATCCAACTACATTGGTAACAAGCGCTTGAGGATTCAATTTGGTATTTGACTAATAGCTGTGGGGTAATTATTGTATTGTGTAAAATTTTATACGTTATTTCTTTGTGTTTATTACTTATTGAAATTTTATAAAGTTTTTTCCACGAATTACAAATGGTGTCGTAGTTTATACTAAGCCTTGATTGCCATTTTTCTTGTCCCTTGATTTTGTCTCTTTTAAGTGTTTCTTCAAATTTTTGATTTGTTGAATCTCAATTCAGTTTCTGTTTTCGGGTGATGATGCGTCTTGACAAGAGTTTTCCACTCTCGTGGGACTGCATACTGATATATGGCTAAACTAATGCTGGCAATATGAGTCCCATCCTTGAACGACGAAAGCTAAAAAATTCGTATTTTCTGTTAGAAAAATAATCAATTTTGGGCAAAAAATAGAAAATGACAATTTTTTCGACGCTTCGCGCCATAAGTAGAATTTTTCAAACAAAAATTTATATTGTTCAAACCATTTTCGGGCTTTTTAGGCGAAAAATTCCCACCTCCTAAGATTTAGGCGATCGATGACCCACCCATAGAAACGCCGTCTGATACCTCAAAAATCTGGGAGCTTCGTCACATGTATGGTAACCACTGCCCCATATCAACAAAAAGCAGTTAGAATTTTTTCAATTTTTCCGAAGAAAATTGCTATTTTAAGCCACAAATACTCAAATTGTTCATTTTTTCGGAGTTTCGCGCCTCGAGTAGCCAATTATATGAGTCTTAAGGTCAGCATTCTCGCTTTTCGAAAATATTTCTTACGTTTCTAGGACAAAACTTAGACCATACATTTTCAACGGACCTCTTCGCCCAAATTGTGGCCCAGTAGCTCCCACCCCTACTAGAACCTACTCTCCAGCCCAGAGAGCGCCGAGCGTTGTTACATGTTTGATCAAACCAATCTCACCATCAACTCCTTCGCCGGGTTTCTTTTCCTCATCGTCGACAGCCATGCACGCCAACTGGCGTTTGGCTAACAACGGCCTTTCTCGTTTAGGATAGCCAAGCATGTCGCCAGGGTTAGAAGGGGCACTAATAAAATCAGCCAAAGTAGAACACGTTGTTCCAAACGCCGGACTGGGAAATTGAACCGGCTCCATGGTGCAGGCGACGAGAACTGTGTCATCGGCTGGAGTCAACCCTAGTCTAAATAATGTACGCATGCAAGTAACGAAAACTCCATTTCGAAGTGAGCATAAGGAAGAGAACCTGCTGATGAGATCTTTCAAATGGCATCTTACTTCATCCTCAAGCCATTTTTCTTCCTCTTCAGTTGATCCAGATCGCCCAGCGAAGTCAAAACTGTTTTCCACAAAAGAAGCATCAATTTTTTGATTGGAAAATGTGGTGCCGAAGACGTACAAAATCGCGAAACTGCGTCAAATATTAAAGATGCAAACGAAGCATGCTGTTCGAGCCCATATGAGCCGGACACACTCACGCCACTACCAAAGCCGTTGACAGGAATAGGGTGATCAAGTTCCTCTAAATAAAAAGCCTTACAACGGTGAAGGGTATTGGAAAATCGAAATTCGATATATGTGTAGAGTAAGATCATGGAAGCTTTCATCACGACAGATTCACACATAACAATACAAAAGGTCAGCACATAAAAGAATTACCAAAACAATGAGCGAATTATTGAAACAGCGATTTCCCGAACATTCTAGGAGCAATTTGAGATTAAGGAGATACAAATGATCCTTACATGTAAAGTGTACTTCTTACATGTAAACAGCTAGAAACCAAGCCGCAAAAGTTTTAGGATTTGAAATTGAATTGATTTTCTATAAATATCCAAAATATGAAAAAACCTATTTTTTGGTGTTTCAAGGTAACGTTTGTGAATACGGTCCAACAAGCTTGGAACGTATTCACAAAAGCGGGTTGGCACTACCCCGGAGTAAACACGTCATTTTTTACCCGGCGTCGCTATGTTTTGTGTGGAAAAAAGTAAACATGTGCCGTATTCACCCTAGGATAGTGCTAACCTGCGCTTGTGAATACGGTCCCCCTAGCCTAGTGTACGGGTTTCGTTTATTAGGTAGCCTGCCAACTCTAGTTTCTTACTTTGAAATTTCATATCTACGTGTATATCTACAATGCAAATGTCGTCAGTAAGATCACAAAATTTCTTGTGTCAGATTTTCACTCGATTTCTGATAAAACTCAGAAGTGGTGTTTTGGGTTTACTGTTGTGAGAATCGCTTTTTTTCGCTTTCGAGTAGAGTCGGGTCAGAAAATATCGGGTTGTATCTGTATCGGGTAGCATGCTGGGTCAGAAGGTCTGATACATCCCCAGTAAAAATTATCGAAATTATTGTGTTAGTGATTAAGAAACGGTACTTGACATGCTGAGAGCCGCACTGCATCCAAATTCAAATTAATGATAACCAAATTAAGTCTAAAACTAGCACGAAGCGCTGTGAAATTTGAATAATTTGACTTTCTAAAACGTACCAGCTTTTTGTTTGACCGACTTTTTCTTTCACACTTGTGGAAAAAGCTCAAAGTTAAAAAAAGCTACAAGTGTAAATATGAAAAAATCGTGCCTGTGTTTGGCACGTCCAGTCAGTTGTGCCACAATTTGGCGCCCCGTCGTAACGTAACGCCTTGTATTTTACTTTGACGCCCATGCGAAAAAATTAATTTTTAAATTTCAAAGTACATTCCGTGGTCAGATCGATGAAAAAAATAATTAAAAAAGAAGAGAATATAGTTTACACGAAGTTTTCAAAATCTGCTTAAGTAGACAGAGTAGAATACATGTAATTGCGGGAAGTGCTAAAGGACCCTCTCAGAAATCGTCGGCCACATGCCCAGCGATTGGGCGACTCCCTCCGGATTTTCCAATCCTATTGCTAGCCATATGGTAGTCATAGGGCCCCCCCCATACTTTAGGCCGGAAAAATACTGAAAAATGTCGATTTTTGATGAACAAGGGCAATTTTGGAACAGAAAATGGCCACAAAAGTCAACCTTCTCGGTGTTTCGCACCATTAATACATTTCATACGGTTTTCTTAGATAAAAATTACAATTTTTTGAACCATTTTTCGAATTTTTTTTGTGAAAAAACCGAATTTTTTACCTCCAAAGAACCCCCCCCCCAAATTTTGGGGAAACACAGACCCCCGACTCCCCAGACCTCGGAGCTCCGTTATATTTATGGTAGAAGATGAAACTTGTATAATGTGATGGGTAAACTTGAAACCACTGATCTTTTTTTTAATCTCAATTTCTACTCGACAAATTTCAAGTACAACATGAGAATTATACTAGATAACATAATAGGAAATTATATCCGTATACGTCTTGAACTGCAAGTGCTGAAAATTTATTACCTAAACAGCAGACTGCTCTTCGAGTGGAATTAGATAAATTCCGAAGAGTCCACAAAGACAGCCAAGCAGGGCTTTTTTTGTACATGACCCATTTTTACATGTACAAACGGTAGCCGACATTTCATTTGTACAATTTGTACATAGCGAAAATACGTAAAATAAGAAATGGCCAAAAACTAATAACCAAATCGGTGTAATTTTCAAATTTTATTTATAACTCAAAAAATGCCGTTAATTCATTAAAATTCAGAAAAAAATGGAAATTTTCGAGTTTCAATTCTAATTTCCAAGTATTGTGAACAAATTTTGTAGAAAACTATCCAATAGCATATTGAGTTTGCATTAGATGATAAATTGATGGTCAAGTCCTCTATGATGAGAAATGAAAGCTCAAAAAAGACGTCAATCTTTCCGGCGCGAAGCGCCAAAAATTTTTTTGTGTATTAACATTAGGTGACGTTGGAAAATTAATTTTCCAAACATTTATTTCAAGAATTAGATTCGAATTTAGTGTTCAAAAGTCGTAAATTTTAGAATTTTATCATCTTAAAAATTTTGAAAACAGTAATTTATTCGTTAACTCTCATGAACTTGACCGGAAAGATATGAGTGGAAGAGTAGAAATTTCCGAAGGCTATTTCCATGAAGCTTTCGAACTGATTTTATGTCAAGAAAGGAATAATCACTTTGAAAAGTTTAGAGGCTTGATGTATTGATCTTCCTCAAAAAATGTTTCAAGGAAAAACTACGAATCTTCATCAAATATCACGATAAAATATTGAAGATTACCACTGTAAAAATGAGATAATACGTTTGAGATGATGAAAACTTTTATACATTAAATGATAGGTGAAGGTAGACATTCTGAAAGTTGCGTCTGAGCTAGGTAATAGATAATAATGATTATTAAAGTTTTCGCGCCGGAAAATTTTGAGATTATGAACTTCTAAAACGCACCAAAATGCATATTTTCTGTACCTTATCCCCAAAATCTTCTTCCCTAAATGGGAAAGAGCCGTTTGTACATGTACAAATGACTACTCCAATTTCGTTTGCCCCAAAAAAAATTCATTTGCCTCCGGCAAAAAAAAGCCTGCAGCCAAGTATAAAAATTTAGTAGCAGAAGTTCTCTGGGTAATACCTGAAAAATGGTACTGTTAATGCAGTCAGATGAAGGGAATCAAAATAAAAAATCTAAAATAACAAGCATAAAATGTCAACCACATGAAGGAATAAACCGAAAATAAAGGCGGAAAAATGTGAGTTTGTCAGTAAAAGCATTCATTAGCTCTGAACTTTTTTAGTTGATCACTTCCAGGGATTTTTTTTCCGCACAGTGCGGATTTTTTTGGGGTCGTGCGGAAAATTTTTGGGGTCGTGCGGAAAATTTTCGGGGAGCTTTCCGCACAGAACGGAAACTATTTGATGTTTTTAGTGGTTTTAATGGTGGTGCGGAAATTTTTCTGGCCGATTTCCGCAGGATGCGGAACGACCGGTGCGGAAAAAACCCTGATCACTTTACATTTGTGTCATCTGAAACTTGATTTGATTTTATTTCACTATCGCGTGTTCAACGAATCTATTTAGTGCTCTGACTTATCATTAGTCCTTATTTGTGTTAAAAGTTTTCCATAATATGTTCAGATGTCCGGATATTTTTTTCATACCCGGATATCCGTGTTGAGAGTGGCGACAACAGACACCTCAACTTCGAACCGTTGCAAATTATCTACCTTCCAGAGAGCGCCTTTCCCGTTGCTTGGTTGCATGCGCGTAGCCAAGATTTTTTTCAGAGGGTGAAGATTAAAATTTTAATTTTTTTTTGCGAAATAGTGGCAAATGGTGTATTTTTTTATGTATTTCAATGCTTCCTGTTCTGAATTTGTGCACATAGAACTTTATTAAGCATAACAAATTAATCCTGTGATTATTTACTGCAAAATGACCTACAATTTTTTCAACATTTGTCTTCTGAATGAAGCGATTGTTTGATACAGTGGCGGATTCAGAAATTTTTTCAGGGGGGGGCGGTGCAAAATTAAGTATTTTTCCAAAAAAAATTTAAAAAATTTTCAAAAATTTTTTAAATTCGCCTACAGTGTCAGGAAGCAAGCGCATTCTTAGTTTACTGTATATTGTATTTTTAATTGTAATTTTGTTTATTGTTTATCTTCATAAGCCAGGTTCATCCAAGCACTGACCACCACAAACTTAGCTTTAATCATAAGCAAACACAAACTCAAACCAGCTAATCATAACATGGACCAACACACAAATCTTCACAGAAATCATGCAACAAAACCACAAACAACCTTATCAGTTGGCCCGGACTGTACCCCAAAAACCGTAAACAAGCAGTCTATAAGAAGGCTCGCTCATCATGCTCATGGTCAGTTGTTTCTACCTTAAATTATTCATCAACAACAATCGTTTACGTCTTTCGCTGGATCGTTAACTATACAAATATTTTATTACTAGTTTATTAGAAAATGCCCCGATGGGGCAGAAAAAAGGAGAATATACTTGCTTCGACAGTTGCCATGGTAGAAAAAGAAGTGGACTAGATTTTTGAGAACTTGGGTCAAAGTTCGAAAAAATTCACTTCCTTTATATTGGATTTTCATTCTTTCTCAAAAAAAATGTCTATGTCTGTGAAAAAGTATATTCTGCAGCATCGTGCATTTTGTCCTTCAGCTGGCATCAACTACAGTAAAATTTTTCTATATGAAAATTATATGCACCTGACTTCAAGTGTAAATAAATGGTAAACCAATAGCATTCTAACTCCCGACCGATTCAAAGCTCCTGCCTCTGACTCTTGCCGAAAAATAGCGAGGGAGGCACATTATAGTCATTTTCAGAACTATAAAGGAACCTGAGGTTGGTTGCACTAACCCAACATGTGGATAATCTCATCATCGGGATTAAATTGATGATCCTGAGTTTAAGCTATTCACAATGTCCAAATTGTTACCTTCCAGTGCATAAACAATACTCACTTCAGGATTAACTAAAACTGATGTTTAAGTTCGGTTTGGGAATTGCAGAAATTTTTATATTTATTTGCTTCAGAGATAAGAAAATTATGCGAAAATTTTAGTGCAACCCGAAAGCTCGAGCTGGGGATAATCTCGACATTGAGCTCGTTATGATCCGGATGACATTCAAATTATACCGAACTTGAGATCAAGCCGAGTAGCCTTTTTGTTCGAGATTACCTTGAGCTTGAGCTCAGACCCCTTTAGTGCAACTGGGATTTGGTTACAGTCATTGGGCACCGATCTGTAAATGGGATTCAGCCATGCATATATTAGGTGTGTGCGCCAAATCCCATATCCGGTTCTCCCCGACTCTAATCGGAGCGACAAAGATGGGTGAAATTGCTTCCCATTTGCAATCCCGCAAAAAGCGCTCTTTCTGCAAATTTCAGTTTAAATCCAAAAACTGTGAATGATGCTATTTTGTTCAATAGTTAAATAGAAGAAAATAAATTTGTTTGTAGCTTGTAATCAGTAGAACTTACGGAGTGAATTCTATATGATATGTTATATAAAATGAACGTATTTTGCACAATCGATTTAGTTCCTAGAAGACTTTGTGCTGTATCTCTTTTTTCTAAAAAAGCTGAATGGGATTTTATGTGCTACTTTCCCTCAGTTGATTCCTTTTGTTGACACAAAATTCAGTAAAAATGTTAAACACAGTTTGAAGCAAACATGTGTGAGAGGGGACATGAGGGTATAAACTTCCACAAGAGTTTTGAAACTGGAAAATTTTTTATGCAAAAAAATTTTTTGGTCAACTTTTTTTGAATTTTTTGTCTCACAAAATGCTAAAACACCAAGGTCCACGCCTGTACCCTCCTAAAAATTTCAGAGATGCACATCGGTTGGAAAGTGTGTTGATGCACCCAGCTGCAGAATATACTTTTTCACAGACATAGACAATTTTTTTGAGAAAGAATGAAAATCCAATATGAAGGAAGTGAATTTTTTCCAACTTTGACCCAAGTTCTCAAAAATCTAGTCCACTTCTTTTTCTACCATGGCAACTGTCGAAGCAAGTATATTCTCCTTTTTCCTGCCCCATCGGGGCATTTTCTAATAAACTAGTTCATCTCTTTTTAGTGGGCCTCAACCATGCACGAAAACTTCCATAGAAGCACATTGAAGTCTTAAATTTGATCATCTGCACTTCCAAAAAACAATGAAAAAAACTTCAAGCAACGAATTCTCACCTCCGGCAAAAGTAAAGGATGTGCAAACCACATAGTACTTAAAAAACGTTGTAAAGATACTGAAAGGTGACCATATCTATTGAATTCCTCATGTTTAGAATCCTTCAACCCAAAAAATCGCAGAAATAACTTTGTTTACACAAATGACTTTTTTCGTGTAAACTGACTCCATTCATTGAATTTCCCATGGTCAGAAACATCTTCCCTCAAAAATCGTAGAAATACATTTGTTTACACTCAATATGAATTAGTGTGTAAAAAGATCACCTTCATTAAATTCCCAGTGGTCGAAAACCCCTCCCACAAAAAACTCACGAAAACAGGCTTGGTTAAATCCGGAATAATTTTTTTTGTGTTAAGTGACACAACCATTGAATTCCCCGCAGTCGAAAATCCCTTCCATAAAAATCAAGAAAATACGATTGTTTACACCCGCGATAGTTTTTTTTGTGAGATGATCGCATTTATCAAATTCTCCATGATCGAAAAACCCCGCCCAACGGGAAATCACGAAAATACGTTTGTTTACAACCGGGATAAGTTTTTGTGTAAAGTGATCGCATTCATCAAATTCCCCGTGGTCGAAAACCCCTTCCAGCAAAAAATCACAAAAATAAGTTTGTTTACACTATGCATAATTTTTTTGTGTAAAGTGAGGACGTCTATTGAATTTCCCGCGGTCGAAAACTCCCTCCACTGAAAAATCACGGAAATACGCTTGTTTACTCCCGGGATAATTTTTCGCGTAAAGTGACCGTGTCCATCAAATTCCCAATAGTCGAAAACCGTTGCAGCCAAAAATCCCAATAAGGCTACAGGTATATTTGAAACTGCAAAAAAATTGGTAGTGCATTACGCTGCAAAAAAAATTTTTTTTGAACCCATGAGTATTATATAACAAAATTGGGGAATTTGGCGTTTTCCGGGACTTTGGACAACCATATAATTGAATTGAGGGCATATTTTAAAAAACAAAAAATTCGCATTTGAGATTACACCCCCAAGATGCTTAGGCCGAAGTATGGAGGTTGGATATGGCACACCGATTGCTGGGCATAGTGGAACTGGGGGGCCTTAAAAAGTGCGTTTTTTGCATGTTTTTGGGGCCTCGTCAAGCACCACTTGCAGATAGAGGTGAAATGACAAAAGGCACCCCATAGTTTGCCCCTATGCCCGATATTATGCAAAAAACCCGAAGGTTCTAGCTCTTACCGTTTTGGCTCTAGAGGGGGGGGACATGAAATTCGGGGGCCAAGTATATTATGGACGCTGTCGCGCCACCTATGATTATATTTTCGTTAAATCGTTTATTGTTATGGCCCCGATCACATTCGTAAACAGCAAACGTATCCCGAAATTGACAGGTTAATTTTATTTTATTTTATTAATAAAGTTTTCATTAAAAGTGTTCTGGTCACTGTGTCTCGCTCTTACAACAGAAAAACAATCGTATTTCAAAAGCTCCGGGAAGGGGGGCGGCCGCTTCCCGCCCCCCCCTGAATCCGCACTTGGTTTGATAGTACCAAATTCGAGCATCTTTTTTTCGGTCATGGTGGACCGAAAATAGTCGAAGTAACTGTGAAAAAGATCATACAGATGAGGAAGTTGTTACAAGGACATTGCCAAAATTCAAATAAACATAAATTATATTTATCAGGCAAATCAGTCAAAGTCTTCGTGAACTAATCTTTCAAACAATTAAAAGGCTGGCAGGACTGATATGTTCATGCGTAGAACCGAAAGAATTTTGATATGGAAGCTTCTAAAATGTCATTTTTGTTGACAGATGCTTCATGCCTTTTGAGCTTTTTTACATTCCCCAGTAAAGTACAAGTCATAATTATACATCAATCGAAAGATACTGTTTAAAATGATTTGAAGCATAAAAAAGGGTCCAACTAAAATCGCCTACTTACTTACATTGTTAAGATAGTTCACTAATTTTTACTGCTTGGCGTAAAGGTCAGTTTCCATAGAGAATAAGTAGTACAAGGTCAATTAGGTCGATTAAAGTTTTATAGTCACGTTTATTGCACAACCTAGAATATGCTCATTCTTTGTATAATTTGTCTGTTTGGGCGGTTAGGTCAGTTTGGACGGCAGGCCACTTCGGTCCGTTAGGTCAGTTTTGGACAGTTAGGTCGCTTCGGACGGTTAAGTCAGTTTGGACGGCTAGGGCCCTTTGGTCACTTGGCCATGTTGGACGGCTTGGCTGATTTGGTCGGAAAGGACGGTTAGAAAACTTTTTTGGACGGTTAGATTATTTAAAGAACTTTTTTGAAGGAGCAGAACGGTTAGGATAGTTTGGCATTTCAATCATTAAAACGTCGGTTTGGACAGTTAGAGCGGTTTAATGATTTTTAACAGGAATTAGTAAGGCGTCACAAGGGCATCTTTCTTTCAAAAGTTGCATAACAGTCACCTTATATGAATGTTTTGTACACATTAATCGTTTGGTTCACATAAAATTAGAAATGCTCAACAAGATCAAACGGTAAATACAACAAAAGCGTTAATTATACATATAAATGGAATAGACCAGTCAACAAAAGCTTAAGAGCCAATCGACAAATACAAGGAAGTGACAAAGAGAAACAACTTTTTCTCCACGAATTTCAATATTTCATGCTCCTAGCTTACTTGACCCCGAAGAGTCATTATGGTGTTTTGTCAATGGTCATTTGGACTTTGTTGCATTTATTTTATGTACAGGCGAAATTCCACAAAACGATTCAGCTCTTATTAACCTCATCATATGGTCGACAAACTGACTTCTGCTACAAACGGTTGACGAGGGGACATTAGGTTATGAATAAAAATGCTTTTTCTTTATAATTTTCGAGCTCAAAAGTTATGTGCTGCTTTTCGTCATGCGTTTTTGACCTGACTTAGCTCAACTCGATCCACAAACAATATGTTTCAACTGTTCAATGACCATTTACTACCACCGGAAATGCACGGCAAGAATTTTCCAGGTGGGAGGGTCAATGGACTTTTTTCCAGGAGGTAAAGGGGTGGGTGAGCAAAAAAACGAAAAAAGTTCTGAAAGCCTGTTTTTCATACAGAATATGCACAAAAATCATGAAAAAACCTTTCTTGAAAAAAGTTCAGGGGGGTGTTTGACGACTTTTTTTGGCCAGGAGGTTGGTGGCCAGGGTCTCAGGTATGGGAGTTTACCCCCCCTACATCTCTATGTGCATGTATGACCGGAATATATGTTCAAATTTTTTTGTCTAACAAGAGACATAGCAATACACTCAACATAGGCCCACATTGTGTTGTATCACAGAAATTTCTAATGCAAAAATGAACAAATGCATCCTCTCCGACAAAAAAGAGTAACCGTCCAAACCGTTCATCTCAATTTTTTTACTACTATTTCACCCATAATGTCCCTCCCTTTCCAAAAAACCTTAACCGTTCAAACTGCCCCTCAATAACTAATTAAGTCCTTTTTCGACCCGAACCGCCTTACCTGCCACACTATTAATCGTCCAAACCGCCCACTTCAAGTTTTAGTTTGATGTGAGCCATCCGCCCTTTACGACCAAAAAAACCATTACCGTCCAATGCGCCCAAAAAGGACATTCTAACCGACTGATGACGTTTAAAAAAAATTTCGCCAGGGGCCTAAGTAGGCGATTTTAGTTTGCCCTAAAAAAGCATGACAGGATTTTTTCCTTTCATTTTCGCGTTATTATTTTGTTTGTTTACTTCTGCAATTAGTAGAAATAAATATTTTCATTCGTTTACTCAAGGCACGGAGCGCCCGAAAATTTTTCTACATTTTTGTATTATAGAATGCTGGAAAATCAATTTTGTCATTATTTACCTTATGGATGAAAGGTCTAAATTTTAAGTAAATTCGACGAGTTTTTAGTCCAGCAAAGTCTAAAATTCAAAAATACGCAAGAAACGAAGAATTTAGATTCTTCTACTATTGTAATATGTCAAAAAATGTCCAGCTTCATGTTTGAGATCATAGTTTCAAACAAGATGGATAAATTGAAATGTTGACCTCTTAAATGCACCAAAATTCCTCTTTTTCATGTCAACTGCCACATTGTTACACTTTTCCAAATTTTTTCCCCCCAAAAAGTTTGATTTGTTGGAAAACGGTGGAGCGATCGATCCGAAGAATTATAGAATAGAGTCCGGCGCAAAGTGCCGATAAATTTTCGGTGTTTCCTGATTTTAGAGGCTGCAGAACAATAACTTTGTATCTAAAATTGCACGAAATTAACTATAATTGACCGCAGTATAATACATAAACCAAGATTTTAGGAGCCAAAATGGCTCCTGGACCCGAAACTTTAGGAACGATTTCCAAATTTTTAGGAGACCAAACCCCTAAAATGACTGGAAAAGCCTAAATACAAAGAGTCTATGTTCACGGAAGTCTGAAATTCTTGAGGACCACGAAAAGATTTTGGAGAAATAATTGAGAAAAATCTTGATTTAAAAAACATACAAGATCAAACATGTGTCCAACCTTGTAGCCAGAAATTTTTTTCGGGTGGAGGCCACACATTTTTCTCAAACAAATTACCATAAAATTGGCATTTCTGACTTGACTTTCTTTTTTCTGACTTGACTTGGAAAAAAACGAAAGGTACCTTTGTCTTTTTTAACACCTCAAACATTTCGGGGGGCCATGGCCCCCCAACCCCCCTGCCTCACTGTTTTTTTTTCTGAACAGTGCAGACTTTTTAGGCTTCGTGCAGAATTTTTTTTGGTGATTTCTGCACCGGTGCAGGATTTTTTGAGTCGTGTGTTTGATCGCATTGGATATAGAAAAAATGCATTTTGGTGCATTTTAGAAGGTCATAATCTCAAAATTTTCCGGCGCTTCGCGCCGGTTATATCTTTAATAAGCATTATTATTTATTTTTTAGCTCAGGTGCAGCTCCTAGCATGTCTAGCTTTACTTATCATTTAATCTTTAATAGTTTTCATTATCTTAAACGTATATGTTTTAATTGGTAATCTTGAATATTTTATCTTGATATTCAATAAATATTCACATTTTTTCCTCGACACATTTTTTTGAGAAAGATCAATACGTCAAGTCTGTAAACGTTTTGAAACGATTATTCCTTTCTTAACATAAAATCAATCGAACAGCTTCATAAAATCAATCGAACAGTAGTTTTCGGAAATTTCTACTCGTCTTACTTATACCTTTTCGGCCAAGTTCATGAGAGTTTGCGAATAAATTACTGGTTTTAAAATTTTTCAAATATAAATTCCATAAATTACGACTTCTAAACATAAAACTCAAATCTAATTCTTGAAGTAAATGTCTGGAAAATTGAATTTCGAGCGTCGCAAAAAAACTTTTTTTGGGCTCTTACTTGTCATCATAGAGGACTTGACCGTCGATTTCTCATGTAATTGAAAGTCATTATGCTCTTGGATAGTTTGCTGGAACATTTGTTCCACAATGCTTGTAGATTGGACATCGATCAAACTCAAAAATTTCAAATGTTTCCTCAATTTCAATGAATTAAAGGCTCTAAAAACACCGTAAGGTTTGAAAAAGCTCGAAAATATATAAATAAAGCGTCTAAAGGCATTTTAAAGCGAAAAATGACTTCGGGAAAATGGGGAAACAAACTTTGGCCCTTTCGTCCATTTGGAGAAAAGGCCCAGGAAAAAAAACTGTGATAACAGGAGAAAACCGCAGCGCAGAAATTTTTTTCTCACTTTTCTGCGCTGAGCAGATAGCCCGGTGCAGAAAAAAAACACTGCCCTGCCTACAGGCCTGCATGTGTCCATAATATGTTAACGTTTAAAAAATATAACCATAAGCTAGAATGATACTTTCTAACCGCGCACTAGAAATAACACCGAGAATTATAAATCATTTTAAAGGCGGCTCGGAGCGTCGGAAAATTTTTAGCGTTTCCTATTTTGAAATGCATTTAACCGTAAATGAGATGTCCTGCGGCAAATTTCTTATTACGTAGGGACCTTGCACATAACTTTATGAATCACACTCATATGGTCCATTCACGCCTGGACCTCCCTGGCTATGCGCCTGTGATTAGCTCAGTTGGTTAAAGCGTGTCGACGGTAGCCGCAAGGTCCCGGGATCAAGTCCTGGACCGAGCCTAGCTTCAACTGAAGACCCGAGCATTGGGAACAGGTTGCCTCAATACACCCGTGCCTGGAACATCTCTAATTTCAAATACTAGGCATACATAAATTCTCAAACATTTTCAATCTTTAATACGCTGGTCAATAAGTCCCTTAAATGATAGAAATCAATCACGAGCTACAGTGTCATAATTACAATGCTAAATTTGAAATGGGAAAAATTCCGTTACTGAGCCTTTCTGATTCACCGGTCATAGAAGTTCTGAAACAACAATATTGCTTCTATAAATAGACCAATTGCTACATGATTGAAAGCCGTTTATAATCCGTGCATATGATAATTTATCTTTTTTCAAATCACTGGGGAAATGCGTCTCAACCTGTCTATTATTGACATGCTATCAGCCTGAATGTGATGTGCAGTCATTGAATGAAATGAGAATATTCAATGGAATATAGGGATGGGACGGATATCAGAATCCGATTACGTGGATAACCAGCTTTTTGTCTGTATCCGGATCCGATCATTGCAATTTAATGTGTCACATCAGGGTCTGGATCAGATGGAACAAATTAAAGATCCGGCCATAATCAGAACTACATTCGCTTGAGTTAATATTAATTTTTTCAGAAACTCCAAACCAAAAGTAGCAAATTCGTGTTTTCCCGATAAAAATAATTTCAAGGTTCAATAAAAATTTATTCTTGCACAGTTTAGTCACATTTTTATCAGACTAAGGGGAACTGACGAGCCATTTCCGCGCACATATCATTAAATGGCGTATCAGTGTGCATATTCTTCCACCAGTACTCAGCAAGAAGGCCCGGCAAAAGGTTTGACGACGTGCCGCGCATCAATCGAACTAACTTTGCTTTTAAACGGCCACAGTGGCATTCAATGTGCTGCGTATTGGCGCCAGTTATTGGGTCAACGAAGTTCTCACTATGGTTCACGGCTTGGTGAACGTAGTTGGAACCAGGCCAGTGTGCTATGTTTTAGTATGCAGCCCATTCGTCTGAAACGATCGTTGTTCACAGAGCGACATGTGGAGACATGCTATACTAATACCCAGTTTTTTCACCCATTATGATTCCTAGTAGGATCGTAAATGTGAACTTTGATTAGTTTTTTCTGCAAAAGCAAGTTACATCGTAAAATGGATCCGTCCCATTACCTTCTATATACCGTTACCTCCAATATCTCATTGCCTCTAACAACACATAAAATATAATCACCTCCAATAATTCATGTATTTTCTAAAAATAAAGATAAGTTACCATTACCTCCAATAATGCAGAAGTCATGTCGTGACATGTGTATTCCAGTTTTGACCATACCTGTACTTGGGGGGGACCCCCCAACTTGGCCAACCATATACCCAACCCCCCCCCCAGTTTGGGACAAATTAAAAAAATTTGCAAAAAAGTGTATGTTTTTTGGGAAAAATTTCGACTTTTTTCGACCCCTTCCCCCAAATTTCGGATTTACCCCCCCCCCCCCAACTGGTCGGAGGTCTTACAGGTATGGTTTTCACCCAGGCTTAGGGTCAAAAGTTTACATAGCGCAACTTGCCAATATTGGATGTGACGGGACGTTGGAGGTAAAGGGTCATTGGAGATAATGGGACGCAGAAAGAGACATGAATTTTAAAAGCCAAGTTTATGTACTATTGGAGGTAATGTGATGCTAGAGGTAATGGGATGCCGGAGGTAACGAGAGGCTAGAGATACCGGGACACAATCAAGAGAATTCCTTAAGAGGTGCATTTCCCAGGTTCTTAACTTGATTTCAAGAACCTACACAGTTATTCATCCACAACAACACGCTATATACAGGATCCAGATCGCTGTTAAGAATCGGGATTCGATGGTTCAATTTTCTAGATCCAAGTTCGTTTTAGTTTAGAAAGTGGATCTGTAGCAAAAAGCAGATCCGTAGAATAATAACTATATCCTTGATCATAATTCAATTCAAATATTGCATCAACTATTAAGCAGAGTCAATCTCTTATAATTGATTTTCACATATACTGACGTCCGATGATGATCTATTCAAAAATTATGATAATTAATTCGTTTCTACGAATCAAGTTTATAAAAATTTGAAGTGATAGTTATACTACAATCTCTAAAATAAGGTAATTCTTATTCACTGCATTCTTGATTTCAGAGATGCACAGTAGAAATTTTCCAGGTGAGAGGGTCCAGAAGGAAAAATGCAGGGATAAATTCAGGGGCGGATACATAATTTCCTTCAAAAATGCCAATTTTGGTATTTTATGTCAATTGCAAACAGCTCCGTCACATTTGATATTTCAGGCAGGTTTTATCCCATTCCCTCTTGTATGTGCACTTATGCTTGATATTTACTTTTGCCATGATCAACAAAAGTTTTCAAGGGTGGACTACAAATATAAAAAGACAACCAAAAGAAAATTCCCAGTGAACTGTGAGAAAATTCATGATTTTACGTTTGTATGTGTTCAAGGATCTGATGAAACTGTATCTCCACAACTCTGTGCACTTTGGTGGAAGGCTCAGTCTTTGAATGTCAAACGGCACTATTTTCTACTGATCAACATAATAAGAACCGAACCAGAAGGTGATCGGTTTTGGATTCGGTTCTCGATGTTTGAAGACTCGATTCCCGTTTCAGATAACCGTGACATGCACTGGAAGCACGGCATAGCAACGCGTCTCCAATAAATGATAATTAAAACTATTAAAAACTAAAAATTTTGATGTATACCCAGAAAATCTTCTCGCAATTTCCGACGTCTTTCAGTATCGTCATGCTGATCGATTTGAAAGCATTTTTCTATGGTTTCTTGACGACGTAAAACTTCCAACGTGGAGTACAAACAGTTGATTATGAGACGAAATTGATGACTATCTTTCATGGTAAGTGGATTTTGCACTCGACTGCCTTGGGATGCTGAAAAAATATGGTATGTTAGTCACAGAAAGCTTACAAAACATAAAATAGCCGACTGAAAAATCTAAATCGAGATGAATGTTTATAATTATTCAGTTATTTAACTCTAAAAAGGTTTTTACATGACGAAATAAGCTTGATCAAATTTTACAAAACTATACTTCCAAGGAAACTAAACTACCAGGATAAAGAGCGACATTTACGACACCCGTAGTTATATCTAGCAAGAATAAGACTTGAAATTCTTCTCACGAAAATTTCACATTGCTGCTTACTTCGAGGAGTTGTTTCGTATTCGTGAACAAACAAAGATACGAAAATAGGCCAAAATCCATAATCGTACAGCAAATACGCATTATAAGTCACCCATCGTTCAACGTCACCGTCGCACTCACATTCCATGAAATTCCCTTGGAGCAAGTAAGCCAAGCATTGCAAAGCAGTAAGGCGCCTACTAGGATCGACTAATTCCAATTCCTCCATTAAATTATATAATAACTTTTGTCGCAGATGTAAAGAAATTTTCGACCACGAATAGATAGAACGTTTTTGAACGTAATCCGTGAACGTGCGGGCGTTTACAAACATTTCATCCAGTTCAGAATAAGAATATAACTCATTTAATTCGTTCAATATGACATCCGAATCGGAATATCTAAAATCGAAATTAAAACCGCTAGCGCTTAAAGTGGCGGATTCCATCTGGAATAAAAAAATTCAATCAAGTTGAAATAAGTCTTTCTCGCGCTTTATTTTCAACTGCTGTTCATACATGCATTCGTAGCTGTCTATTTTTCTTCAAGTAATTCTGTTTCAACTCTTCGTCAGGTTTGTGCTGAGAATAATTGTGTTTTGCGGTTTTGCTCAATGTGTAAAGTTGTCAAATTTTTTTCCCAAATAAGAAAAATTGTTTGAAAATACATTCTGCTCAAAAAAGTGTGAAATAGTTGTTGTTAGTCTGCAGGTCAGGATAATGAATACTTATAGTGTTGAATTTTTTGAGTGGTGCGCTCATAAGTACCTCAAGAAGAGTTTTAGGGCTTATTTTATTCCTATTCTACATAAATAACAATTCTCATTTATTCAAAGATAACAATGTTAAAATGCATATCATTGCTGATAATGCTAAAATCTATAAGGGCGAATAACTTAAAGTACCTCCAGCATAATATACTGTAAATCTAGTGGCTGGATAGATGCAGTTGAATTTCAATTAAATTTGTCATCAATAGCATTTCGGCAGTTATAATCCGAAATATGGATACTGGATACAGGATTAATGATGAACTTCTTCTCGAAACAAAGAATTGAATCAATGATGTGAGCGTAAAGTCTTCGGAAAATCGGAAATTTAATTAAATATCAGTACAATAGTGAAAGCTATCATATTTTCAGGCGTTTTGTTAGTAAAAATGATTTCCTAATAAACTAAAGCATGTAAAGCTTATGTACAACATTTACTTGAATACGCTACAACTGTAGGATCATCTCACTCACTAGCTGATATTAAAACTATTGAAAAAAACATTTCTCACAGCGTATCGTAGATTTTTATATAGGTACAATATAAAAATGTAAAAAAACTGATTTAAAATTTGGAAAACTGCACCATCATGCAGTAGACCACTAGATCACAAAACAACTTGAAACTAAAAGTGACACCTAAAAACTCTTTTCTTATGGGCAGAATATCCAGCATTTGGAACAATCACTCTCAGCATATAGTTTTCGACAGTAATAATAGGGTATTTAAGCTTTCTCAAAATATTTGATTTTGGACAAATGTAAATTCACTGGCCTTCTTGACCATGCAACACAAAATATGAAACTTTCATATGATATTTAGTATATGATTCACTTGTAAACCGCTCACTATTGGCTTTTTTCATGTCTTTAACTAATTTTTTTTGTTTCCGCCAAAAGAAATGCTTATTATACGAAATAAAGCATCTCTCATAAAAGTATTAGCTTTAGCTGTTCTTCAATCAGAACAATAAATCCCATTGCATTGCAAGCCCAGTACCATCGTAACAAGAAGTACTTTTAGAAATTTCTTGATGTTCATCAATGAAAGTTGTAACGCATGACAATCGTCAACTTAGTAAACACAATATCAGCAGAAAATTTGAAATTATTAGATAATCAAGGAAAATGGGGTAGTGTTGGATTGCAGAAGTTCAAAAGAGTAGGTTTTTGTACTGTACAAACGAAAATTTTGGCTTCGTTTGTACCAGTAAAAACGAAAACTTTAGTGAAAAAAAATTTCTCATCACTCAACAGTCGTCAGTAAATGTACTTGTTTGTTATGCGGTCGCATGGATAACGATGCAGCTATGGCATGACAATAAAAGCTTTTTGTGGTGATTTTGATGTACATTTTGTATCAAAAACATGCCTGCGGAACTTTTTTTTGTTTTTTCGCTCGCCCGCCAAGTCCGAGAACCGTCGCCCTGGAAAATTATTGCCCTGCATGTATGATCTCTACCAATAATATTTACGATATTAGCTCACCAACACAGGTTGGATTACAGCAGATCAACAATAAAAGATTTCTAAAATATAGTAAAAAGTCATTCTTCTTCCGAAAATTGTGTGAAAATCTGCAGAATATACTTTTTCAGGCATGGAAAGTTTTTTTTGAGGAAAGATGAAAATCCAATATGACATAAGCGAATTTTTTCCAACTTTAAACCAAGTTTTTGAAAATCTAGTCACT
This sequence comes from Romanomermis culicivorax, assembly GCA_963922205.1. Taxonomy (NCBI): domain Eukaryota; kingdom Metazoa; phylum Nematoda; class Enoplea; order Mermithida; family Mermithidae; genus Romanomermis; species Romanomermis culicivorax. Next base: position 1,014,374 of record CAWUHX010000098.1, on the reverse strand, counting down.
TCTTTTCCTAGCCTGGCAACTATCCAAGCAAGTTTATTCTTTTTTTCCGCCCAATCAGGGCATTTTCTAATAAACTAGTCCACCTCTGTTTAGTTGGCCTCAACCATTCACATAAAAGAAACAATAAAAAACAATCTTAAAGCTACGAATTCTCACTTCCGGTAAAAGTAAAGGATGTGTAAACTGCATAGAACTTAAATTACGTTGTAAACGGAGTGTAAAGTGACCATTTCCATTGGATTCCCCATAATCAAGAACTCTCAACACAAAAAGCCGCAGAAATACCTTTATTTGCACACAGAACAATTTTTTTTTGTAAAGTGATTGTGCCCATTGAATTCCCCATGGTAAGAATCTTCATCCCCAAAAATCGCAGAAATATATGTGTTTACACTCAACGTAATTTTGAATTCAGTGTGATCGACAACCCTTTCCACCAAAAAATCACGAAAATACGCTTGTTTACACCCGGGACAATTTGTTGTGTAAAGTGACCACGTCCATTGAATTCCCCGTCATCGAAAACCATTACACCTAAAAAATTCCGATAACAACGCTAGTAGTGGTTCAATTGAAACTGCAAAAAATTCTGGCACCGTCGTCCACTACGCTGCAAAATATTCTTTTTTTTGAAGCTGTATGTATTATATAACAAAATTGCCGAATTTCGCTTTTCCCGGGATTCTGGACCACCATATAATTGAGTTGAGGCTATATTTTAAAAAATTGAAAAATCGCATTTGAAATTGCACCCCCATGATGCTTAGGCCGGAGTATGGAGCTTGGATATGACACATTCATTGAGGAGCATGGTGGAACTGGGAGCCCTTAAGAAGTGCGTTTTTTGCATGTTTTCGGGGCTCCACCGAGCACCACTTGTAGATATAAACGAAATGACAAAATGCACCCCATAGTTTGCCCCTATGCCCAAAATTATGAAAAAAAACTCCAAGGTTCTACCTGTTACCGTTTTGGCTCGGAATGAACCTCAAAAAAGAATAAGAGAACTAGTGGATTTTACAATAACTGATACCATTGTCATCCTAGGTACAACAACAGATAAGAAAAACACAATGAATCAGGCCATTATCATTTTTGATTCTGACGATCTTCTTTATTTATAAAACACGAAATGAAGAAAAGCAAGTGTCACACCAGCACTGGTTAAACTTTGTGTGAACTAAGAATCCTGAAATATGAGAGAATTTCTGAATCAACATATGAAATCATACGGAGCCCCGAGGTCTGGAGGGGGGGGGGGGGGTCGGACCACCTTTTTTTGGGCCGGGCGTCAGTAATTCCCAAAATTTTGGGGGGAGGGGTCTCTGAAGGAAAGAAAATTCGATTTTTTTACGAAAATTTTCCAAAAACGGTCCAAAAAATAGTAATTTTTGTCTAAAAAATGATAAAAAATGTATTTATGGCGCGAAGCGGCGGAAAAATTGACTTGTTTGACCATTTTTTGTTCAAAAATTGACATTTTCCATAAAAAAATTGACATTTTTCAGTATTTTTCCGACCAAAAATATGGGGGTCCCCAGGGCTACCATATGGCTAGCCATAGGATTGGAAAATCCTGGGGGGGCGGTCGTCCAATGGCTAGCCATATGGTCGACGATTTCTGCGGGGGGTTCCCATGGCACTTCCCCTCCCAATTACACGTATGTGTATAATATATTAAATGAATAATAAAATTGACCCATTGTCTTGGTGTTATGCGTCCAGATAATTTTTTACTGTGATTAGTTTCCCTCTACCACCGTGTTTACTATCGCATATTATGTTATTGTTGTTGTATTTGTATTACTTTGTATGTTATTCGACATCATGTCGAAAAAAAGAAAATTTTAAATCCTAATTACCCTTGAAAAAACGTTAAATATTAACAGTTAGAGATGAAATAGAGCCACAGATACACTAGAACAATTAAATGTTGATTGAGTAAAGGTACTAGATTGCCTAAGAACTACACTTTAGCCAGGCACAAATAAATAATGATACTAATGCTGAAAATCGGCGCGATGCACGAGAAAATTTTGAGGTTTTGAACTTCTAAAATGCAAATTTGGCTTATCATATAATAATTCGGGCTTATCTTGCAATACAAATAACAACATCTCAACAGCCCTAATCAAAATTTCTTGACTTTCTCACGTTTTCCTGGTAGAAATATATATTGTTCCGTGACTTTTTCAGGTTTTCCAGGTCGCACGACACCCTGAACCTCCTGATAGGAGGCCACATTTTCGATTGAAGAAGCTGTGATAGGCTAGCCGGGTCTATAATCCTCTCACAATGGATCTCATCCATCATGAAAACATCCGATCCATACATGAAGTACTATAAGAATCCTCCTACAAGAAATTGTCGGCCACATAGCTAGCCATTGGATGAACCCCCAAGATTTTTTAATTCTATGGCTAGTAGGGATGGGACGGATCCGGATTTTTCGTGCAATCGGACTCGGATTTAGACTTCAAATTTTGGCTTACTCGGACTCGGACTTCAAATTTCAGCTTACTCAAACTTGGGCTCTATGTCTTCAGAGGCAAAAACTTAAACTGAGCTAGCCTTACATACACAAAATTCGATACACCCTCACTTCATTCTGTAAAATCAAATCTGAATTCATGGGTGGACAAGTATTTTACTATAGTTGCTGCTCACTAGGTATACATGAGTGGTGTTATCATCTTGCTCATGTTGGGGATGTACTTACGGTAGCAGTTCATCCCTTATCTATGCAAAATTTGTGAAATCGACAAAGTCACAATTCGACCAAAAAGACAGGATGTTTATCATTCTGAAAATTGTTTGTGTTGTCGGGGAGTCGCGTCCGTCTACATTATAATTGTTCTGTTTCGCCGAATAAACTGGAATGCTGACAGCCCACGACAATTTGAATAATATTTTATTAATTATTATTATTATTTATTATTCTTTACTTGCGCATTCAGCGCAGGCGGGAGCCTTTTTACATGGAAACCATTACCAGGGACAGTCCCGGCATTCCTGGATATCGTCATAGTCATACTTGAACAAACCCTATCGGTTCATCTGGTACCAGCCTGCTCAAAAAGTTGGTTGGTTTCCGAATCATTTTGATGGTTGCCATGCCAAATGAGCGTAGGGAACCAGATGCATAGTAAATTTATTTTGTAGCAAATGTACAGGACGCAATCTCTCAAGTTTATTCAAGAGTCTACACACTTTTTACGACATACCAGTGTACTCAGTGGAAAACTTTGAAAGTCAGAAGAAAAAATTACGAAATCTTGGAAAAGTTTGAGAAGTTGAAAAAGTGCATTTTTGTGCTCTCTAAAAGATCCAAAAATTTCCTGTTGCCTCGTACCGATTTTTATTCATTAGATTTGGCTCGAGCGCGACACTCTGAAAGTCAAATACTATTATCCAATTAACATTTAATTCGATTTTTCTGTCGATCTTATTTATATATTCCCCCCCCCCCCCCTCAGTGGGTGTTATAAATCACGATAGTTATAGACAGATTAAAACAGGAAAAATCACTGCGATTAAGATTTCGCTGTGTACTTTGTACATACATACTTTTTACCATTTTACAACTTGGTTATAAAATCAGAAAAAACTGGAAAATTCTGGGAAATGACCCGTAAAAGCCTCGGAATTTCACTTTGAACATTTCTGTCCGAGACAAACATTCTTGACTCCACACAAAGATCCTTTTGATATCTTTATTCAAAGTAAAAAACATATTGTCTGCATTACCTGATCGGAAAACGCTTTTCCAGGCTCTAAAATCAGAAAACATCGCAAATTTGGCGCGGTTTTTACTTCATAATTTTTCAGAATGGTTCATCCAATGTTCCCCCCGTTCATTTTGGACTGAAACCCTTCGGAAAATATGAATTGTGGTGCATTTTTGAACATGAGACCGAGTCTGAATTTAAAAGCATCATGGAAGCAATTTTCAAACATTGCAAGTTCGAATAGAAGTTTTCCAAATTATGAAAGTATGAGTATTTTTTTCAATTTTAAAACGAGAAATGTTTTTGAACAGAAAATTTGAACCTTCACATGTTTCTCGAATAAGTTATCAGGAAATTGATTTTCCAGCATGAAGCTGCATTCTTCAATACTGTGTACTTTTGTGCCATACAATAAGATCATGAACTCAACTCAAGTGCTATCTTGTACAAGGTGTTTTCTGCACACTCTTTTTGGGCTGTGCGAAAAAAAATTTTGAATTTTCTGCACAGAATGGGAGTTTTTTTGGTCGTTTTTACTGCTGACATTGATGAAGAGGTGCATTTTGGTGCAATTTAGAAGGTCAAAATCTCACATTTTTCCGACGCTCCGCGCCAGCAATGGCAATAATTTGTAATGTTCACTACAACTGTAAGCTGAAGCACAGCCGAAAAAAGTCAAGTTTCATTTTTCAGTTATCTATGATTGTTTCCATGAATCTGCTATGTCTCTGCTAGAGTGAGTAAAACTCGTCACTTCATAATGAGAATATAATTTTCACGATTAATATGAATTTGTGTATTTTTCTCACATTTCTTCATACATTTATTTAATACCATCATTCTTGCAGGGAAAATTTGAACCCAGAGTATTACAAATTATCTCTACCTGGCCTGTAACAGGAGGGGGTTGGCACCAAGACCCCCCCCCCCAAATGTTTCAAGAGTTAAAAAATAGAGACCTATGGTTTTTTTCTTGAAGAAAAAGTCAGGTCACAAATGCCAATTTTACAGTAACTTGAGTGAAAAAAATGTGCGACCCCCCCGGAAAAAATTCCTGGCTATAGGCTTGATCTCTACAATACATTTTCCAACATTCCAGTAGCTCCTGTGTTTGAAAATTCTCCGGTGCTACGCACGGAAAGAAATAAACGTGCATGGTTTTCATGAATTGAAGTTCTTCATCTCATTTATCAATCAGTAATCTGAAGTATGTTCAGATTTTGTTGGAAATTGAGGTTTATTTTTGATCTTCATGAATTCTTTCTCTCTCTTGAAGTTTTCTGAACTTTGTGAACACAAATTTTGTCACTGAAAAATGATGAATACGCGATTCTCGACTGAAAATGTAACGCTTTTATTGTAGGCATAAGGGTTCAAAAGACAAAATCTAGAAATTGAGTTAATTGAAAAATCTATTGAAATCTATAAATCTTCAGCTCTAATCACAGAAATGACAGCAACAATTATTAAATTTTGCTCAAACAATCTAAAATAATGTTTTTGAACGAGAAAAACATATAATTTTCAAGCTTTTCCTGGCAATCTACAATTCTGCTCAACTTTGAATGGAAAACATTTTCGTGTGCGGAAAATGAGTTATTTCCTCGGATGAAAGCGTGCTGAAATAACCCTGATCTGGAAGAAGATTTGTGCAAAAATACACTCAAAATCAATGTTTTTATAGTACAAAAATTTTTTGGCTGGCCTTTGTACATGTACAAAAAAGCTCGTACAAATAAAACACTGAAGTTGCACCTATTTTTTATTATAAACGAGATAATAACTAGCTTTGGATCAAGCCTTGCACACCCTGACGAATTCATGAGGATCTAAATCAATGGTTCACCAATTGAGAATTTCAATCCAAAAAATATACTGCTCAATGGCCCAGTTTGCAAAGTGGTGATCTAACTATACGAGCAAAAACCAAATGATCAAATAACAATATAGTATATACTCGTCTGCTTAGGCACATACCTGTAATTAGGGGGGCCCCAACTTGGTCGAACCCCATACTTAAATGTTAAGACCCCCCTAATGCGGGAAAAATTAGTTTCTTTGGCCTCTTTTTGGAAAATTTTCGAAATTTTCGGGTTTTTTGTCGACCTCCTCAAAATTATGGGACACCCACCCAAAAATTTGGAGCTTACCGCCTCCCCAAGTGATCAGATCTCTTACAGGTAATGCTTAAACAATTATATCACCACTAACTCATGTATAAATGCTTCACGGGATTCCATTGGTAGTTGGAGATGGCTAATTCCTTAATTTATTGGTTTCGTTTCCTTGATGTCTGATTGATTCCCTTTTATGCTGGTTGCTTGATTCTTAAGTTAATCAGTTTGGTTAGTTGGGATTGGTTTCCTCATTAGCTGGTTCATTGACACTGTGATTCGGTTGGTAATTTCTTATCTGGCTGTTAATTTGGCTGGTTCAACTAAACAGCGAGTTGAGGAATTACCTGCAAATTATAATTACTATCATTTATTACGTTTATTCACTTAGTGAATCAACCAACCAACAAGGAAATCAAAGTAAGTTGCTTTTCCTTGTTGGTTGGTTGGTCTCCTTGCAGTTGAATTTTGGTTTATTCCCAGATTAGTGGTTAGTTGATTGATTTCCCGATTCACTAGGTGATTGCTTGGTTGATTCCTTGATTGACTAATTGGTTGGCTTATTGATTCTCTGGTTGATTGATCATTGATTCCTTGGTTGGTTGATTCATTACTTCCCTGGTTGATTGGTTGATTTCCCGATTGGTTGGTTGATTGATTCCTCGATTGATTAGTTGGCTGGTTCACTAATTCCCTGATTCTTTGGTTGTTTAGTTCATTGATTCCTTGGTTGGTTGATTGATTTCTCGATTGGTTGGTTGGTTGATGCTTCAATGTGTTAGTCGGTCGATTCGTTGATTCTCTAGTTGGCTGGCTGATCCATTGATTAGTTGGTTCATTGATTCCCTGGTTAATTGGTTGATTTCCTGATTGGTTGGTTCAATGATTCAATGATTGGTTGGTTCAATGATTCCCTGACTGGTTGGTTGGTTCATTGATTCCCTGGTTGGTTGGTTGGTTAGTTGATTCCCTGATTGGCTAGTTAATTGATGCCTCGATTGGTTAGTTGGTTGATTCATTGATTCTCTGGTTGGTTGGCCGATCTCGTGGCTGGATGGCCGCTTGGTTCATTCTCTGGTTGGTTGGTTGATTGGATGTTTGTTTTCCTGATTGGTTGGTTCATTGATTCCCTGGTTGGTTGGTTGATTCCCCGATTGGCTAGTTGATTGATGCCTCGATTGGTCAGTTGGTTGATTCATTGATTCTCTGGTTGGTTAGCTGATCCCCTGGTTGATTGGTTGGTTGTTTCCCTGATTTGTTGGTTGTTTGTTTCTTTGATTCCCTGGTTGGTTGATTCCCGGGTTGATTGGTTGATTCCCTGGTTGATTGGATGGTTGGTCACTTCATCGATCCCCTGGCTCGCTGGTTGCTTCCCTAATTGGTTGGTTGGTTCGTTGATTTCATGGTTGGCTGTTTCCCTGATTGATTGATTGGTTAATTGATTCCCTGATTTGTTTGATTTACTGATTAGCTGATTCACTGCGATTGATTGGTTCACTGATTCCCTGACTAATTGGTTGGTAGTTGATTCTCTGGTTGGTTGGCCGATTCCGTGTTTACTTGGTTGACTTTTGAATTCTCGATTGCATTTTCTCGGTTAAAATCGGTTCATACACAAAACATGATCAAAACACGATGCTGAGAATCAAGTCATCTGGTACTGAAGTCGCCTGATCTGGTACCGAGTTGCATCCAGTTGAACCTATTGTCCAGGTATGGTCATAGTGAGTTCTTTATATTTGTGTAAACCTCTAGGAAGCATCTGGGGAGACCCTGATTGCTTTTCGATTGCAAGAGTTAGAGTTTCCAGTTAATAATTAGTGACTGAAGGTTGTGTTTATTTCTGCTTAAGGACTGTTGCACTGTACTTAGCTGATTGCTAATAGGAAGCTCCTTTGAGTGACCTACATTAGGTATATTGCTGACGTCTTTTGACCTAAGCAGAGAAGTAAACATTACACAACATGGTGAAACGGCTGAAAAACTTTTGTTCATCAAATACAATATGATGTTGAATATGCAAAAATAGTTTCATATGAATAAATTTTTTGCCTCAACTCATAGTTGTCAATTCCATGAATAATTTTAGATATCATTATAACTTTTTGAAAAATTATTTGTATTATTTTAATTTGATCAGGTGCATACATGCACATAGGGGGGAGAGCTCGGGGACTATCCCCGGGCTGGGCCTCAGGTCAGGGATTTACTGTCAGTCAATTTTGGCAAACCAGTCTTAAGCTGTACGATCAGTGGCTGCATATACATGAACAGGATCAGGGGTCCCAAGGTATAGAAAGTAACCAAAATTGGTTCTTTAGTAATTTTTTACTTTAAAATGAAATTTTATTCCCTTTTTCTTATAAATAATCACTCAACAAAGTTGTGTGCTGATATTAATCATAAACAGTGTTTTTAATTGATCTTTTTTTGTAATCTAATCTTTTCAAAATGTTTGTTACATTTTACTTCAAAGTGCAAATGCCAAATTTTTGGCCTATAGTGAACTTCTGCCAAACTTTTTTAGGGTAGGGTGAATCCATACCCTGTGTGCATGTATGAGTGGTTTCTTTGCTGTTGATTTCCTTGCAGCCAACATTTCTATGTTCCATTATTGATAAATCGATATTCACACTGAGCATTAAGAGTGCCAAACAGTAGAAATAAATGAACATCATGTTGGTATCCTAAATAAACTGTTACTTTTAAAAAAATTTGCTACCCAACGATTCTGGGATTTATCCCCGACCTGAAATTGGTACCATGCACATGTATGATCAGGTGTCCGAGTTATATTTGAGATACAAAATTCGGACTCAGACTCGGACTCGGACTTGAAAAACGCTCGGATACCCGAGGTCTCGGACTCGAATACCCGTCCCATCCCTAATGGATAGACATAGTAGTCATATAGTCATAGGGACCCCATACTTTTGGTAGAAAACATACTGAAAAATATCATTTTTTGGACAAAAAATGGTCAGAACTATCAATTTTTCGGCGCTCGGCGGCATGAATACGTTTCTACAGTTTTTTAAACAAAAATTACAGTTTTCGAACTGTTTTGGGACTCTTTTGGTGAAAAAATCAAATTTTTTTCCCTTCGGAGACCTCTCCCCCTGAAATTTTGCGAATCAGTAAGCCCTGCCCCAGCCTTTCTTTCCAATTGATCATTTTTATGATTGATGGGCAAGTAAAAAAAGGAAGTTGTCTTGATTTTATCATGAGCAAAACTTAAATTTTTTGATGTCTATGTAGATGCTGAGGGCTAGATTTTGAATGGTGTTTATTCGTTTCAGTCAATTTATTATTGCTTTACATGTATTATTATTGCGTAACATATATGGTCGGATCCACTTGCTAACTGTTGCATGCGCAACCATGTACAAACTTGCAAACAAGAGATGAGCAATATCGGATGCCGAACCACTCCCTTTCCCCAGAAAGAAAACTATTGATGATTTTTGACAATTTCTCCCATTTTTGGAAAAGGACATATATTTTGATGAAAAGCTGAAACAAAAAAAAGGGCTGGTACCTTTATTCTAAAGCTATTGCATAGTACGATGAAAAAGCTTTCAAAAAAGACATGCACACAAGTGCGGATTTAGGAGTGGAGCGGGGGTGGGCGGCCGCCCCTCCCGAAACTTTTGAAATACGATTTTTTTTTCTGTATAGGTACCTATAGGCAAATTTGAAGAAATTTTGAAAATTTTTTGATTTTTTTTTGGAAAAATACTTAATTTGAAGCGTCGCCAGCCCCCCCCCCCCCGAAAAAAATTTCTGGATCCGACACTGCATGCACATAGGGGGTAGGGGGGTAAACCCCCATACCTGAGACCCTGGCCAACCCCTCTGGCCAAAAAAATCGTCAAACACAACCCTACTTTTTCCAAGACAGCTTTTTCATGATTTTTGTGCATATTTTGTATGAAAAACAGGCTTGCAGAATTTTTTTTGTTTTTTTGCTCACACCCACCATATACCCCAGGGAAAAACGTCCATGGACCCTCCCTCCTGGAAAATTCTTGCCGTGCATGTCTGGACACAATGCTCATAGCAAGTTTGCACATGAAAAAATTTATTAATCAACCAGCATGAATTAAATGAACGACCCTGATATAACTTACTGGAAACGAATGCTTTAAATGTGTATCACACGAAATTCAAAATTATGTATAATGCTACTCCACACTTTTAACTCACTTCTACTGAATCCGGACGTTGTCGTCGATTAATATCTCGCAATTTCGGGAGTTGGGCGGCGCGCCGCGCTGCTAATCCTAAACGGCATTCAGGTGTAGAATTCAACGAACAAGTCGTCTTAATGCTTGTATCGTTGTTTTCCTGAATATTCGAGGTTGTATTGCTGACGTTGTTCATCCAAAGATGAAATCCCAATTTGATATCCTATAGGAAAAAAGATTGAGAATTCAAATCTTCTGCAAGAAATTTATAAATGGAGTTTCTCAAAACCTTTAGCGAGTACACAGTCTCGAAGAATACATCTTCAGTTTTTTCTCACATATCTTTTCTAGAGATGAATCGGGGACCCGAAATGAGACCCAAGATTACCCAACCATTTTTTGCACCCCCACTCCGACCCGATATTTTCAGAATCTTGGACCCGATACATCTCTAGCTTTTATCATATGAAGATATGCACAAAAGTAAAAGTATGTGACATGGATTAGCATTTTGAAAAATACAATGTGCTGTAGTGTGAAATCTGAGACACTCATGTCAATTTTGAGAAGACGCTCCCAGGTATGGTCGCCACTCGCCAATGTTATATTTTATAAAGACCGACTTGTCTCTCCTTAATCCGTAGAGTCAGAGGAAGGAAGTAAAATTGGTGGGAGTAATTGTTTTCGTATTTTTAACTTTTATATAAATTTGGGTGGTGTCAACTGACCTCCTTGGGTGTCTTAACTTATTGCTGGGGCAGTGGAGTACTCGGCCCACATGATTTCATGTTTGCTGTCTCTTTCAACTTTATAGTATGTTACAAATTAACACTGCCACACAGGATGTGCATCTTGAACTGCCATAAGCTGGTCAAGTCCTGGTTTATCAGCTCTGTTATTATGTGATTATTTAATTCCTTCCTGTCAATACTACTTTTCAGCTGTATGAGGGCAATTTTTTTTGGTTGGGATGACCCGCTGGATTTTTCTACTTTTCCCTTATAATTTTTTCGTTACACTGTCCTATCTTTTACTCCTTCATTATTCCGTTATACTATGTGACATAAATCATCTGTCAATCCTGACGTGCCATCAACGCCTACTAAGGACAGTTTTATCTCTATTTTGCATGCATATTTTTGTTTATTTATCCGTTTTATATATGCATGTTTCCACATGACCTGTAACCGTGGGTTACCCAATCAACTCATCCTCGCCTTAGCTGGAACAGGAAGATCAGTGGTCAGCCACCACAACTTTTGCCCATAGACTAGCTCATGGAACTTCCGATGCCATGGTTGGCTGCTGCTTTGACTGGTGCAATATACCCCATTTTCATTGCCTCGCCTTGCTCAAGTGGGACATTTGGAAACAGTAAAACTGTCCTAGTCTTGGTGAAGTTTGCACCTCATGTTGCCACTGCCAAGTGAATACATCATTTTTACAATTCTTCAATCTTTTTCAGTCAAGAAATTTCCTCCTCATTCTCATAACAAAAATCCAGATTTCATTCCATTAGTGTGTGTGATAGCTTTCTTCTATGGTGTCACACCACATTTCTAATTTTTTGAATGCACTCAATTATTGGTACAACTACGAAGCTGGCTCGAGCTTTCAGCTTTTTCTTGCTGATTATTCCTGCCACTTTTGGCTATAACAGTTTGAATTCTGATGATCAATTGGACCCACAGCAGTTTGATTTACTTTCTGGCACCATTCTTTGTGACTGACTGTTTGTTTCACGAGTAGCTCAGTTTGTTTCTGTATCAGTCACCAACTACTTCATCCACGGCATTGATTTGATTTGCCATGCATCCCCCGCTGCTTGGACGCCTCTCAGTGATAATTGAATGCCACTTGAAACTGAAATTCGACTCAATGCCCATACAAAGAAGACAATCAGCAACATGAAGCTGATTACAGCTGAGTCCTCCCAAATATTTACATTTTCATTTCAAAGACTATCCACATTCCTGGTCAAAATTTACTATAATATCAATATTGTCTTTAAATTGTCTCAAAAAATTTCATCTGTTGACTGTACTACATATACTCGTTTTTCCCACAATACTATTGTTTATACTTTTTCGCTCATTTGCATTATATCAACCATTATGTTCAATGTCAATCTTGTTCTATGGATGCCTGCTCAATCACAGTGTGCAACAATGATGTTCAACTTGGCTGGCTCTGCCGGGGAATACTCTGCTGGCTTTGCCTCCTCTTCAACTTCTGATTTCTTCTAAACGTCAAATCGGCACAACTCAGCTGGCTCTGCTGGTGTTTAACTCCCCTGGCTCTGCGGCTTGTAGTTTTAGTCGCCCATCAGATTTCCACTACAACCTTTCTCATCCTCCCATCCATATGGGCTTCTAGTGCACTATAGTATAGTAGTATAGATGGAGTGATGCTTCAGACCAGAGTTTCTTTTGCACTGTGCAAAACTTTCCCGCTCGTGCAAAACTTTTTTTTCAGGTTCAAAATCAAAAAAATGAAATAAAGTATGTTATCTGTTGGAGACTGTTGAAGGGTAATTGATAGGTGAAGGTAGACATGTCAACAGCCACCCCGGATAGAAAATAACTTTTTGCAAATGCCAGGTTGGAATGTGCAACTTGGAGAAAAATGTCTTTACACAGAGAAATTCTTGATTGCTCACACTAAGACTGACAATTTATTGAAAAAAGAACTCAAAGCTAGTTTTATTGTATTTCATTCAATTCACTCAATTTTTACACTTTCAACTCTGAATTTGTAAAAAAGTGAAAATTTTGACAAAACTACTTTATTCAGTGCGTGGCAGAGAATAAATTCCGATTTAAGGCTTTAAAAATGACAGAGAATGCTTTTTATCAGCTTATTCTTGTAAAAAAGTCGATCAAGATCATCTCAGAATTTTCGCTCAAAGTCACCTTGGAATACAGAAACTAATATGAAGGCAATACTTTGCTCTAAATCCGAACTAAACTGACTTGATGCGCTGTGCAACTAATTGGACTCATTTCTGCTTTTCTGTGCATCAACAGGGATGTTCTCATTAGCCAAAACTGAGAAGGTTAAAACCGTCATTTTTTCTGAAACTGTAAAACTCAAAATTGGAAAACTGAAACTGGGATTTCGGGAGTGAATTTTACGATTTTCATAGTTGTCTGCATAGTTTTGAAAATAAGAGCAGCAGAATTCACAACTCCATGAGAAGGTAAAAATAATACTGATGCAATGAAAACTTTATCCAATAACAGAATTAATCCCCTACAAACAATCTTCAATTTTTGTATTATTTGAAAAATCCAATGAAATTATATTTCAAAAAGTAATACTTTCTCCACTGATTCCCCCAAAATACAATTCTGTAATGGCTGAAAGGTGATTCTCACACCACTGAATAGCTGTTCTGAAGACACACTCATGGCTGATGCGCTGAAGTAACGCCTTGCTAAATTTCGCAAAAGTGGGGTATGTTTTTTGCTGATTTTCCACCATTGAAGTGGATGAATTCCATGAGGGTGCCCGTTTTTTGCTTAGATGCATTTTAACATGAATCAGTAGTGGAGGAAAATTCACGTTAAGCATTCTTACTTATAATTCATTTCAGTCGATTTTTCAGATATTGCTTCCAAATCAGTCTTTTATAAAATATTCTTCCTTTAAGCTGATAAGAGCTAAAATTTGTTGAAAAACTTCATCAGCACTTTAATTTAACCTGCCTTACTTCTAGTTTTATCACTCATTATCTCCCACTCACTTTTTTGCCTGATTGGTCATCGGACATTAGAGAGCGGGACAATAGAGCACTGGACATTAGAGCACAGACAATAGAGTGCAGGAACATTAGAGCCAGGTTTTTTTGGTTTTCTCTCGATAGGCCATTTGGCTCCTAAGGTCAAAATTTTACAGGCCAATAGGAATTTCAACAAGCCAAAACTAAAAAGTTTGTAGATAGATGTGGTAGTAAAAAACAATGTTTTTTCAACAAATTTAGTCAAAAACACTCTTCGAAATCACAGTAGAAGCCCACATAACAGAACGATCATTTTTTATACATTCTCAATCACACACAGCACTTTTAATATATTTTTCCCGCATGAAGGGTCTATTTTTTCAGTGAATTCAATGTGTTTTCTGTGAGGCAAACTAAAATTCAAAAATTAGGCAAGCAACAATGAATCTGAATGGCTTCTTCAAATAGCAATAACCTCTGCTATTTCCCATGCTGATGATGTTTTAATCATTTTCAAAATGCAAAGTGTTATGTTCACCAAAGCCATAATTTCTAAAGTGCTGCAAAACGATTTCGTGTAAATAATTTAGAAAAATGCTTGGAAAATATGTGGAAAAAACAATACAAGGTCACACATTCATGCATAACATGCTGGCATCTGAAAGCTATAAGCATAAGCTACGATGACATTTTCTGACTGCACAACAGAAATGATACCAAGAATCATACATGATTTGAAATCTAGTGTGAAGCGCCGGAAAATTTTCGGTATTTTTCATTTCAAAATGAATAAAAATACATCTCTGCATAGGAAGCCCTAGAGCCTAATCAAACAGGGTGGTTAGGCACTCATATTTTACAAGCTAATTTGGCTTTTACCCCTAAATTTTTAGGAGCCAATCAGAATTTTTAGGAGCCATGGCTCGTAATTGGCCTAAAAAGCCCTGATTAGAGCACAAGACAATAGAGTGCAGGGACAAAAAAACACATGACAATAGAGTGCGGGAACATTAGAGCACAGGACATCAGAGAACAGGACAATGGAGCACAGGGACATTAGAGTGCAGGACAATAGAGTGCAGGGACATTGAAGCGCAGAACAGTAGAGCACTGGGACAATAGAGAACAGGACAATGGAGCACAGGGATATTAGAGTGCAGACAATAGAGTGCAATGACACTAGAGCGCAGGGACATTAGAGCGCAGGTGCCTTAGAGCGCAGGACAGTAGAGCGTAGTGCATGACATTGAAGTGCATTTTAAAAAAACTGATTTTTTCGAACCAAAGTTCCATGGTCTTCTATGAATGCAAATTTTAAATAGTTTTTGAACATGAAAAAAGAATACTATGCAAAAAGCTTTGTCTCAAAAGCTGGCAAAAAACTGCGTGTGTCATTCTGAATGTGAGTTAGAAATTCAAGATGAATTCGGAAATAACAAAAAAACAGATCCAAAGTTTCAAAGGTCAAATATTTGCGATTTTTTGTTTCTTTTGTATGAAAGATTTGCATACCTCATCTATTTATTAGCTACTCAAACACACATCGATTCCGCTGTTTACCTAATCACAAAATGTTTTTGCAGAATGGATTTGTAGTAAATCCCATATGAGCGACTGAATGAAAAAATGTAAAAAGAATACGAGTAATGATAGAGAGGATGAAAAATGACATATAGGAAGAATAAAATGGAAACACAAAAAATATCATATTAGGAGACCGGAAAAAGTAAAAGAAGTGAAATAAGAAAAAGGCAAAAATGGAAAAAACAAGAAATGGGAAAAAATACTCCATGCTGGAAAAATGCTTTGAAATGAACCTCTCTAGAGTCATGAAAAAATGTGAAGAAAGCATTTTTGAGCTGAAGTGTAGTTATTTTTCACATCGTTTTGTTTTCGACTTTTTTATTCTGCTCCAATCTTATCTTTCTGTGCTCTATTATCCTGTACTAGTGATGTGCATTAGATATTTGGATATCCAGATGGATATTTTGAAAAATGGATATCCGGATGTGACACATAGCTTTTGGGCCAAATTTTTGAAAGGCTACGAACAAATTAATGGTTTTAAAATATTTTGAATGATAAATTTCCAGGAATTACGATTTATGAACAAAAAATTTAAATCTAATTATTGAGATATGTTCAGAATGATTATCGGAAAGCTTTAAAAAGCTCAAAAACACTTAAATAAAGCGTTTATGAACATTTTCGAGCGAAAAAAAACGAGGATTTTAAGACGAAAACCTGTCATCGAGAAAATTTTCACATGTGGAAAAAAATTGACCTCTTTCCACATTTGTGGAAAAAAATGCGTGGAAAAAACAGTGACCTTGAAAAAGCTCAAAAACACTCAAGTAAAGCGTCTATGAGCATTTTCAAGCGAAAAAACGTCTAGGGGAAAATGGGGGGAAAAATTTGACCCCTTTGCCCATTTGGGGAAAAGGCGCCGGGCACTGAATTTTTTTTCTGAATCTTTCCAGGATTTATTATAGACTACACTACAGTATGATCATATTTCCATTACAGCAGACACAGCTCGACAGTCTACAGCATCGGAAAATGAAGATGACTAATCAAGAGGTACAGTATACTTTTTCTGGCCACAGTATTTTTTTTTTAATTAAATATCTTTATTGGCCAAGAGGGGGTATAAAAAAAGGCCTGGTCTTACGGCCTGCGACGATAACAAAAAAATTATACAATAATGTCCAGCAATATAAAAACTTGCATGTAATTTATCTGGATTAACGCTATAAACTAAATAACATAATTCTTACCTGAAAATTAAAAATATTCAGATGGAAAAAAAATGAAGCGAAAAAACATAAATGACAACTAAACTACAGTAATTTTATGTGTGAAATAAATTTTGACGAAACCTTATTTTTCAAACATACGAAAATAATGCGAAAATAGAAAAATCAATAAATATTTTGAAACCGCTATAATACAAAAATTTTTTCCCTCAAGAAACGCAAGGATCTGAACGGCCTTAAAAATTTATTAAAATTTTATATCTACTCTTCTTACATACTTTATTTTTCAGGAAAAATTTTCCAAAACCCTATACTCTAATATATCATAAAGTCTCAAAATATAAACCTGGAAATTTTTTTTTAAATATTCCAAGGATGTTTTTGTTCGCTTTTATTCTCAAAAGTCATTCTTGTTGGCCAGATACTTTTTTGAGCAATTTGTATGAATAAATTTGCTAGTATGGTTTTATCCTTGGAAACAAATTTCGGTTTTACCCCAAAAATAAAATTTCCAATTTCTAAGGAAAAGTTATTATCATAAAGTTATTATAATAACCAGTGGTGTGACGTGACCACTGTTTTTTTCCACGAACTTTTTTCCACAAATGTGGAAAGAGGTCAAGTTTTTTCCACATGTGGAAAATTTTTCGAAGACAAGTTTTCGTCTTAAAAATCCTCCCTTTTACGCTTGAAAATGCTCATAAGCGTTTTATTTAAGAGTTTTTGTGCTTTTCACGGCATTCTGATAATCATTCTGAACCATACCTGTAATTGGGGGGGAGGTTGGGGGAGGGACTCGCGTCCCCAACTTGGTCGAACCCTACACCCAAAGGTCGACGCCCACCTCCAACTTGATCAACCCTATACCTAACCCACCCCCAAACTCGAAAAATAAGGAAAAAAGTGACTTTTTTGGCTTTTTTTGGGGAAATTTCTGGCATTTTATCGACTTTTTTGGGGGTTTTTCGACCCCCCTCCCCAAAATTTTGGAAATGTTGGGACTCCCACTCCAAAATTTTGGGTTTACCCTCCCCCCCCCCAACTGGTCGGACCTCTTACAGGTATGTTTTGAACATATATCTCAAAAATTAGATTTGAATATTGTTCTCATAAATCGTAATTTCTAGAAATTTATCCTTCGAAAAATTCTAGAACCATTAATTTGTTCCTAAGCTTTCATAAATTTGACCCAAAAGCTATGAATCGGAAGCATAGAAATTTTCCAAAAATACTTCCAGGAAGCTTTAGAATTGAATTTACGTTAAGAAAGGGATAAACGCTTCAAAAAGTTTAGAAAGTTGACGTGTTGATCTTTCTCAAAAAATCTATGAAGGAAAAAATGTGGATCTTTATTAAATATGATATAACATTCAAGATTACCTATTAACATGAAATAAGGTGAAGTGGGGTGACTTTGATCAGGGGCGACTTTGATCAGAGCATGGCATTTGATAACTATTTGAGATCAGCAGGTCATTTTTGCTACGTAGACAAGACAACCCCTGCTATGAGGTTGAAATGCCATGCTCTGATCAAAGTCGCCCCTGATCAAAGTCACCCCACTCTACCTTAATACGGTTAAGATGATGAAAACTACTAAAGATGAAATGATAAGTGAAGCTAATCATGCTAAGAGTCGCGCCTGAGCTTTGTAATAAATAATTATTATTAAAGTTATAACCGGCGCCAAGCGCCGGTTTGAAATAAAACGTTTTAAGTTACTTCCTGTTTATGTGTGACAACAAAAGCATCATTTATAGCTGATTTTATAACAGTAATTTTTTTAATTTTGAATTGCACCCCATATGAAAAAATCCTGCGTACGCCTATGAGGGGGTCCCCCTCCCAAACCCCCCCCCCCCGCCTGTACATACCTGTAAGACCTCCGACCAGTTGGGGGGGGGGAAAATTCGAAATTTTGGGGGGGGGGTAGGAAAAAGTCGAAATTTTTCCCAAAAAAGGCCAAAAAACATACACTTTTTGACAAATTTTTTTAATTTTTTCCCAACTGGGGGGGGGGGGGGTTGGGGGGGGGGGGAAAATGATTTTGGGTATAGGGTTGGCCGAGTTGGGGGGGGGTCCCCCCCCCCAAGTACAGGTATGATCGGCGCGAAGCGCCGAAAAATTTTGAGATTATGACCTTCTAAAATGCACCAAAATGCATCTTTTCTGTATCCGATCCCCAAAATTTTCTTCCCCAAATGGGGAAAGAGCCCAAAATTTTTTTCCCCTTTCCAAATTTTTTTTCCCGAAAAAGCACGATTTGGGGAAAAAAAAAACAGTGGTGCACACTACCCCATAACGTTATGATGATGTGTGTATATACAGTATATTTGTCAAATCATTGATCACTGTAGCAAACAGATCAACTTGCTCATCAAGTTTGAAAATAGCTACCAGAAGCTAAAAATGCGTCAAACGGCAGGGACACCAGCTTGGGAGGCTTGGGCACGACCACACGACTCACGGGAGGTCAAGGGCTAAGGCGCCGCACAATTTCTTGCAAATCGCTCTGTTTCTTGGAATCTTTTCAACAATTTGATTAAAATATTGACTACTAAAATGTGCGTTAAGTGCGGCACATTGTGACGGGCCAGGCCACATGCCCCGCGGGAGGTCAAGGGGTAAGGCACCGCACATATTCTTGCAAATCGCGCTGTTTCTTAGAATCTTTTCAACAATTTGATTAAAATATTGACTATTAAAATGAGTGTTAATGGCGACACATTGTGAAGGGCCAGGCCACATGCCCCGTGGGAGGTCAAGGGGTAAGGCGCCGCACATATTCTTGCAAAATTATTATTTTTTATGTTTTTTCTTATAATTTCTTGTTGTTTTGGTTTTTTATGTTTGTTTTTTTCTTCTTATTTTTTCGTGTTTTTCTTAGTTAATTTTTTAGTTAATTGTATTTTTTATTTCTCGGTTTATGTGTTTTCTTCCAAATTCTTCTATTCTTTTGCTAGCTGTCTGTTTTTACTCATTTTTTCTTTTTCTTTTTTTGTTTTTTTGTTGAGCTTTGATTTTTAGTTTTAACCCTTCTTTGCACGGAGTCAAAATGTAGTAATTTTTTCGTCGAAAACTTGCGATATTTCGATCAATTTTTGATATAATCGAAAGCGGTAGTTTTTATTGAATTCAGCTGTAGAAGACGAATCGAATGATGTATATAACTCTATGAGTCGAAGAAAAAAATTTCCCATGTTATAACATGGGCGCCGAGGGCGCCGGTCGGGTACCCTCGACCTACCTAAGGTTTGGCGCATAGGTATAACTTTACTTCGCGTAAAAACCCAATAAACTTACAACCAATATATAAAGCAATAATAATCATCGTTCTCCGCATCGATATTGCCGATTCGTGGATGTATGGAGTCGAAAATCGCCCGAAAAATCGAAAAAATTGAAAATTTTCCTAAAAAATTAGCCAATTCAGACTTTTTAGGGGTCTAACATCACTAAATCTAACCTCCGCGATCCGAATTAGCCCATAAGAATACGCGGAATTCTAATATTCTAATCGAATTCGCGATTTAAATCTGAAACAAATGAATAAATGTGTATCCGCGAAATGATGTTACAAAAAAAACGGGGTTCGAGCCGGAAAAACGCGCTGAGAAAAACAATTCTAAAAAATTGCAATTTCGGCGAAATTCGGCGGAACGACAGCGCAAACTGCTGAAAATTGCATGAAGAATGCGTTCCTGTCATCAGAAAACAAAATTAGGCCCGCGCCGCGGCGTCTCTATCGGAAAAATCGAAATCAGCGCGGAGGGGGGGGGCTCGGACCGGAATTTCGCGAAAAAAACGCATCAGCGTCGAAGATTCGATGTTCTACAGTAACTTTCGAACATGGTGAATCCAATAAAACAAACCGCATAACTTTATCATCAATACTCGCTTTTTGACATGGTTTTCAAAATTCCGCGAAATGAGTGCATGCAAACAAGGGTTAATAATCGCGATTTCTGTGTTTGTATTTCTTATATATTTTTTTCCTTTTTGTTGTTTCTTCATTTTTACTTATTTTTAGTTTTTTTCTTTTTTTATCTGTTTTTTCTCCAGTTTTTTTATTGAATGTTAAGTTATTTTTTGTTTATTCATTTTAATTTATCTTTTTTCAGTTTATGAATTTTTGTCGAGTTGTTTTTTTATTGTTTTTTTATTTTTTTGTTTTTATTGTTTTTTTATTACTTTTTTTTACTTTCTCGTATGTATTTATTTTTTCAGTTTTAAATATTTTCTTTCAAATTTTTGTCTTTTGCTTGCTGTCTGTTTTTATTCATTTTTTTAATATATTTATCTTTTGTTTTTTTCAGTTTATTGGTTTTAATTGAAAATTGCGTGTCTCTGTTGTTGTCTTTTATTGACTTTGTTTTTTGTCAAGTTTTTTCATTTTTGGATTTATTTTTTTGCTTTTGTCTTTTTTGTCGGTTTAAATATAATTTTTGTTGTTAAGTTTTTTGTTTTTTTATTGAAAAATTATAGTTCAAGATGTCACACAATTATGTAGTTTTTGGGAAAACACACGGCAAGCTGACCATTGAACATTTTTCCACAATTTTTGAACGTAAAATTCGACGTTGATTCAAATTAAATCCGAAAATTGAAATTTATTCGACCACTAGAAGGAAAAAATTGAAATTGAAAAAAATTAAAAATAAAAAAAATAAAAAAAAAACTTTCAACAAAAAAATTTTTTTCAATTCAAGAAAATAAAAACAGAAAACAAATATAAACGAAAAGCAAGTGCAGCACAAAAACCATAAAATTCATAACAATGCGCAATTTTTCTGAAAAAAATTTCAGAAAACTAAAAAACGTAGAAATAAACTACAAAAAGCGAAAAAACAGATTAAAAAATTACGAAAAAAACATTTTTTGACGTAAAATAAGCCATAAAAACAAATAAAATCCAAAAAACCAAAAATTCTATCATGAACTCTAATTTTGCAATCAAAAAATACAAAAAATCAACAAAAAAGAGAACAAAAAAATAAAACACAAAAAACAAAAAAATTTAATCATAAACTATAATTTCAAGCCAAAACACTGAAAAACTTGACAAAAGAACAATAAAAAACACAAAAAAGAATAAATAAGAAAAAATTTAAAAAAGCAAAAGCAGGTAACACACCAAAAAAGTCAGGATAAACTAAAATTTTTTATTACAAAAACAAAAACACTTTGAAAAAATAAAAAAAAGAAACAAAAAATGATCATAAACTATAATTTTCACACAAAACATGATAGAAGTCAACAAAAAACAAACTAGAAAAGCGGAAGGAAAGCAAACGAAAAGAACGAAAAATAAAATCTGCAATTTTTTCTAGAAAAAAACATAGGAAACACAAAACAGAAAGCAAGTAAAACAAAAAAACAGAAAGCAAGTGAAGCACAAAAAACAAAAATGTCAGCATAGACTATCATTTTTTATTGAAAAAAACGAAAACAGTTGAAAAAATAAAACACAAATGAAGAAAAAAACAAAAAACAAAAAAATTAAAAGAAAAAGAAAAAAATGAGTAAAAACAGACAGCTAGCAAAAGAACAGAAAAATTTGGAAGGAAACACATATAACCGAAAAAACAAGAATTACGATAACTAAAAAATTAACTAAAAAAACGAAAAATAAGAAGAAAAAACAAATATAAAAAACCAAAAAAACAAGAAATTATAAGAACAAAACATATAAAAAATAAAAATTTTGCAAGAATATGTGTGGCGCCTTACCCCTCGACCTTCCACAGAGCATGTGGCCTGGCCCTTCACAATGTGTCGCCATGAACGCTCATTTTAATAGTCAATATTTTAATCAAATTGTTAAAAAGATTCTAAGAAACAGCGCAATTTGCAAGAATATGTGCGGTGCCTTACCCCTTGACCTCCCGCGGGGCATGTGGCCTGGCCCGTCACAATGTGCCGCACTTAACGCTCATTTTAGTAGTCAATATTTTAATCAAATTGTTGAAAAGATTCCAAGAAACAGGGAAATTTGCAAGAATATGTGCGGCGCCTTTCCCCTTGACCTCCCGCAGGGCATGTGGCCTGGCCCGTCACAATGTGCCGCACTTAACGCTCATTTTAGTAGTCAATATTTTAATCAAATTGTAGAAAAGATTCCAAGAAACAGAGCAATTTGCAAGAAATTGTGCGGCGCCTTACTCCTTGACCTCCCGTGGGTCGTGTGGTCGTGCCCAAGCCTCCCAAGCTGGTGTCCCTGCCGTTTGACGCATTTTTAGCTTCTTGTAGCTATTTTGAAGTTTGATGAGCAAGTTGATCTTTTTGCTACAGTAATCGATAATCTGATAAATATACTGTATATTCACTCATCATTATAACGCGATAGGGTAGTGTGCCCCAGCTGCAGTAATACCGGTATGGGTTGGGGGGTAAATGATTTTGGGTACAGGGTTGGCCAAGTTGGGGGGGTCCCCCCCACCAACCCCTCCCCCAAGTACAGGTATGAGCCTAAGCCTAAGGAAAATTTTAAAGGAAAAATTAATGGGGTTAATTTCAGCCCATCAGGCGGAGAGGGCTGGCTAACACTTCGTCCCTAATGCTTAGTCAGCGTGGAGCCGACAATACAGTAAAATGTTGTTTTGCAAACGCAACTAGTCAAACTTACTTTTGAATTCATGATGATGTAATGAACGCGACTGAAAATCTAAGTGATATAAAAATAAGGCTTCAATTTACGGGCTTTATCAATTCGAAATTGATAAGCAAATTACTGAATAAAATGACCGTTTTCATCGAAAATACAACTTGCATAGTGCGTAAGAAACAATGATAAAAATATTTTAATTTTTTGACAAGGATATCACTTCGATTTACCGCCAAATCTCTTCTGGGGCTTCAAACTCTGAAAAAGTGTAGGATTAATGCACATGTCAAGCATTTCCTCAATGTTTGCAAAATTATGCTCCTACAAGCAAAAAACTGTCAAACAAAATTTGTTTGGTGAGGTAGGCCAAAGATGGCACAACAGTTTTGTTTTTTAGTGTTCAAAAAGTGCCACTTTTTGTCTAAGTTCTGAAAAAGCCTTTTCACAGCATTCTACAGTTCTGCACAGGCACAACGTGATATAAGAAATGAATTTAGTAAAATTGAGTTATTGTTGTATCTGAAAAATTGATTTGATCTTTGGGCGGCTCTGACCGATTTCTTGCCTCCTTGATCTGTGGGGTTGGAGGAAGTAGGGTAAAATCAGCAAGGGGAATTGCTCAGCAGGAGAGATAGCCAGGGATTGACCTTAATGCAAGTACTTCTCTGCGGCTGCCCTAAACCTGGGAATGACTCCTCACTCAGAGTTGAGAAGCCCAGTACAAGAATACTACCTGTCCAAGAAACGTTTGACTGAAACTAATCAGACGAGGTAACACACTTTTGGACACAAATAAAACACTTTTTTAACTAAACATTTATTTATAAAACTTACCTATAAATCGCCCCTTCCAAAAATCTGACGTCTTACTAATATAAAAACAAGGCAAATAATGTACAGGTGAAATGATAGTCATAGTCACTATTTTTTTCCACAAGGCTTTTTCCCCACATGGGGAAAGGGGTCGAAATTTTTTTCCTCATTTTCCTGAAGTCGTTTTTTTTGCTCAAAAATGCTCACAAACGCTTTATTTAGGTGTTTTTGAGCCTTTTCAAGCTTTCTGGTGTTTTCAGACCCATTAATTCAGCAAAATTGAGGGAAAAATTGAAATTTTCGAGTTCAAAGTTTAATCTACAAGCATTGGAACAAACTTTCAAGCAGACTATCCAAAAGCATAATGACTTTGAATTACATGAGAAATCGATGGTTGAAGTCCTCTATGATGACAAGTGAGAACCCGATGATTTTTCCAATGTTAATTTTTCCGATGATAACCTTTCCGGCGCAAAGCGCCAGAAAAATTTTTTGGGTATTGATATTCTGCAACGCTGGAAAATCAATTTTCCGAACGTTTATTTCAAGAATTAGATTTGAATTTTGTGTTCAAAAGTCGTAATTTCTAGAATTTTACTCAGAAAATTTTAAAACGAGTATAATTTATTTGTAAACTCTCATACTTGGTCGAAAATATACGAGTAAGCAGAGTATAAATTTTGGAAAGAGATTTCCATGAAGCATTTGAATTGAGTTTACGTTAGAAAAGAAATAATTGCATCAAAAAGCTTAGAGACGTGACGTACTGATCTTTCTCGAAAGGAAAAAATGTGAATCTTCATTAAATATCATGTTAAAATATTAAAAGATTACCAATGAAAACATGAGATAATATGTTCAAGATGATGAAAACTGTCATATATTATATGATAAATGAACGTAGACATGCTAGAAGCCGGGCTTGAGCTAAGTAATGCATTAATAATGATAATTAAATTTATAATCGGCACAAAGCACTGGAAAATTTTGAGATTATGACCTTCTAAAATGCACCAAAATGCATCTTTTCTGTATCCGATCCCCAAAATTTTCTTCCCCAAATGGGGAAAGAGCCCAAAATTTTTTTCCCTTTCCGGAATTTTTTTTCCTGTGTCACATTAAACGAAATAGGAGCCATGTCACATTAACTGAATTGGTGATGAGTCACATTGATGGGAAAACCCATACCATATCCCGTAGAGAATAGGGCCATGTCACTGTAAGTGACATGCTGTGACCCAGTTGGGTTGCTCTCTAATATTTTCGTTTCCGGAACCCAACCCAGCTGGTACTACCACAGGAAAACCTATGGTGTACCTCAGCCTTGTCCTAGGGTTAAGCTGTAGAATAATGGACAATGCTGCCCGGTCAGAGGTGGCAATCCCTAGTCCTCCATCACTGAGAATGAGGGACTGTGCCACTCATGGAGCGGCTTACTGTAGGGGACCTGATTGTCAACCAAAATCCCCTAATTGGCCCTGACCTTAAGGGTTCAGGGGCTGTCTCAACTGAGGGTACTCTCAAGGGAAAACTGGCTTAAGGAGGATTCCCACAAAGATACCCTCAACAATAATAACCCCTGAGAAGACTCACTAAATCCTCTTCTCAAAGTACTCCGCGCAGGGGGATGGGTTCAAGGCTCAAACATGGGTCCTGGGGATGGCGGAGAAGCGGGTTCGACAATCCCAAAGCGATTCCGCATGGAGGGTAGGCAAATGCGAGTCGGCGGGCAACGGTATCAAAACGTTCCTCCGGGAGGCGACGGGGGTTCTCGATCAACAGGCGATGGGGTATACTCCTAAGGTTGGGTTACGGTAACTGGCAACGCAAGGGAGACTGAAGGGGAATATGTAAATTTATTAGAAGGGTGGCGGATGCAGGCACAATATGCAAATTATAATACAAACGATGCGGGCAAACACAGGAACACAGACTGTAAAACGCAAAAGATGATTAGGCCCAAAAATGAGTGCAAAATTAATGAAACAAGCCCTTTTAAAGGGTCCCGTAATCTACAGTATGCCTTGGGCGGAGCTAAGACACACCCAAGCTAACTTCTGCAGCGAAAATGACTGCAGAAGATGCTTATTGTCACACAGACATTTTCCAGTTCACTACATTAAGCATTGGGGCGAGTTTTCACTCTCCATGCTTAACATAAGAACGTCATCTAGTGAGAATTTCCAGCGTTTCACGTTGCGAAAGGTCGCTAGTTTTTACTGACAAGAGGTGCACCTTGTGCTCCAATTACAGCGATTAGCTCGGAGAGCTTATCTTTAACAGAAATTCTGACTAGTGGGTTACATACCGTAGTCTACATGCGCAACAAAAAAAAAACAAATCGTAACCGAAATAAAAGTGTGAAAGTAAAACAGAAACAAAACACAAAAGTACACACAGAAATTGCATGTAAAAAATATAAAAATGGAATGCAAAATTAATGCAAGTTACTGTGAAACAAAACGTGGCGAAAAACATAACGGAAAAATATGATGTGAATCACCTGACGCTGAGCGAAATTTGTCGGCACGTGACCCAGCCGTCCTTCGAAAAAAGGCGTCCCCGTCCTTGTGTTGTTTTTGGCCTTTTATGCAGCATGTCTGTGGAGGTCAATCATCCAGGTAGAGGTGACGGCGGGCGGTCGATGGTCCAGTGGTTTTTTTTCTGGCTCGTGGAGTGGTGTCAATAATGTGTGTAGTTGCTGACGTCAATTGGTCAGTGTGGTCGTTGATGTGTGGAGTTGCTGTCGCCAATTGATCTGTATGGTAATGCGTCGAGTTGCCATTTGTCGACTGATCTGTGAGATCTATAAGGAGATTAAAAGAAAAAACTTTAAGGGCGAGATGTAGGCTATCGCACAGATGCCCCTGTGATATGAAGCAATACCCTAGTTTAGATGCATTGATCGCTGCTCATTCTCTTTTTTACACTGCTGTTCCAGCATGGAGCAGGAGCGGGTATTCCGTGAGGGGCACAGCGGTCCTTCGAAAAAGGACAACCTCATCCGTAAGTCAACTAAAGAAGAGAAGAGCTACTTGATTATGGGTTGGAGACCTCGGCATCAAGATGTGGGTCAACAAGATCTTGTGTAAAATCTTGGCTTGTTGATGGAATCAACAAAGGTGTGGTCTGGACTACCTGTGAAGTGGAAGGTATCTCCTCTGCTTCAGTAGGCTGATCAGGTGACATTTAGAGTCTAAGCTGATTGACATGCACAGTATCTTCTTGATCTGCCTCAAGCCGAATAGTGACATTGGGATATGCCACGTTCGTTACAAAGCGGGGCCCATCGTAAATGGGCAACAATTTAGGTGTAAGGCAATGTTTACTGGTGGTGCGCAGTTTGAGCAACTGATCCCCAACTTCGTATGAGACATCTCATGCCATGCGATCATAAGACGGAGCATAAGCCGCCTGTGATCTCTCAATCCGACTCTGGATCAAGGTCAAGGCATTTGTAAAATGCTGTTTGACCTCAATATCATATGTGGAAATATCAATGATATGGGCCTGAGGGTTGAATGAGAGCGCTGCATCAACAGGTAGCATGTGGGTACGACCATACATGAGCTCAAAGGGGGAATATCCTGTGGACTCATTCATGCTTATGTTGACGGCGAACACAGAATATGGCAGGTGTTCATCCCAATCAGTATGACCTTGGTGGACATACATACGTAGCCGTATAGCTAGCATTTGGTTAGCTCTTTCCACTTCTCCATTTGTTATCGGATGATAAGCGGTGGAGTAGATTTTCTTAGTCGAACAAATGGCAGTGATTTCAGTCATCAGTTTGGAGGTGAAATCAGTGCCACGATCAGACTGAAGAATCTGGGGTGCCCCATGTCTGCAGACAATTTGTGTAACAAAAAGGCGTGCTATGGTTTGGGCAGTAATGTCTGGAGTAGCAAAAGCTTCAACCCATTTGGTAAAGTAGTCAATAAAGACTACAATAAAACGGTTGCCACTCTCACTAGTGATCATTGATGGCATACAGTCGACACCTACTTGATGAAAGGGCCCCGTAATGGTGATCGGTTTCAGAGCTACTCAGGTCTTTCGTCTCTGGGGTTTATTCCATTGGCAAAGATCACACTGCTGACAAAAGGACTTGACGTCCGCACTGAGGGAAGGCCAGTGGTACCAGCGGGCTATAAGCCTTGCAGTACGTTTAGCACCAAAGTGTCCAGCGAAAATGTTATTATGGTGTGCCTCAATAATGGTAGTAACCATGGATGGAGGGATGACAATCTTGTTGGACTTGCCTGTCCACTTCTGAAGGATGTTATCCAACAGGTGGTAGCCATTAACATCATTCTGATCACCGTAGGGTTTTAGTGGCCTAAGAATGGAGACTAGTTCCAGATCCTCAAATTGAGCTGTGAGAAGGTCATGGTGCTGCGCATCCTGTGATATCTCAGCATAAGACTCTGACCTTGCCAGGCGCTGCGCAAAATCGGTGGTCATTTGAGATGATCTCTCCAGGTGCTGCGCACCATCGGAGATCATCATTACCTCTCCCTTGGGTCTGTATAAGGGAGTATCATCGATACTATCCCTGGCAAGGGAATTAGGATCAGGCAGGTGTGATAATGCGTCAGCATTACTATTAGAGAGACCTTTTCACAGCCGATTTGTCAGTTTGAATTCAGTGAGCACGAGGCCCCACCGAGCTATCCGGGCTGAAGGGTTAGGTTTCTCCAACACAGCCTTAACAGGGGTATGATCAGTCTGAACGACCACCTCATGTTGAAAGACGTAAGGCCGAAAGTGCTTGACGAAATGGACAACAGTGAGAGTCTCTAACTCCGTAATAGTGTAGTTCCTCTCAGCTGCCGTTAACCCCCTACTGGCGTACGTGACAGGATGGTCGTATCCATCATTGTCTAACTGGCTCAGAACAGCTCCTATCCCCAAAATACTTGCATCTGTTTGAAGGATGAAGGATTTCGTAAAGTCCGGATGGCCCAGAATTGGAGGGTTTGTCAACAGCCTTCCGAGTTTGTCGAATGTGGCTTGCTGAGGTTTTGACCACAGGAAGGTAACTTCCTTCTGTAGCAGCTTGATCAGCGGCTCGCTGAGCCTAGCGCAACCGAGGATGAAACGCCTATAATAAGACACACGACCAAGAAAAGACTTGATGTCTTTGGCGTTTTGAGGAATGGGTGGATCCTGGATGGCAGCCAATTTGACTTTATCCCATTCTAGGCCATTCTGTGAGATACGTTAGCCTAGATATTCTACCTCAGAGTGCGAAAACTTGCACTTGCTCAGTCTGAGCTTAATTCCACCCTAATGGAGACGCATAAACACATCCATCAGCCGCTCAAGCATCTGGGTGTGAGAGTTCCTGAACACCAAGATGTCATCGAGATAGATCAATGCTGTATGCCACTGCAATCCTGTGAGAAGCAGGTCCATGAGGCGTTGGCACGTCCCAGGGGCGTTGCAGAGACCAAAAGGCAGATAGTTGAACTCACAGAGTCCAATAGGCGTGTTAAACGCCGTTTTCTCCATGTCTGCCTCGGCAATAGGTATAGACCAGTAGGCGTTAGCCTGATCAAGGGTAGTAAAGTATTTCATACCCTTGAGTGTGTCGAGGATGTCATCAATCCGTGGGAGAGGATATACAGACATCTTTTTTTGTGACCCCGTTAAGACCACGAAAATCAACACACATCTGGTGTGACCCATTTTTCTTGCACACCAGGACGGTATTTGTAGCCCAGTGGGAGGTACTAGGCCGGATAATACCTTTCTCCTGGAGCGCTCTGACTTCTTGTATGATGAGATTCTTTTCCTTGGGCGCAGTGCAGTAAGGGAAACGGCAGACTGTGCAAGCGTCACCCATGCTGATCTCATGGTGCAGGAGGTCAGTGGAACCTGTGTCCTTCTCATCAATAGCATAGAGGTCAGTGAATGCCACCAGTATATCGAGTAAAGCTGTCTTGTCCTGTGAGGAAATATCAGAAGATATCACAGCATTCACTCCAACCCACCTCCAGTCAAGAATGGTATCAGACTTGACCGCCAATCCCTGTGAGGAATCAGTGTGCATCTGCACGTGACCGATGGTCGTGTGGGGGTAGAGAACCACTGAGCGTGTACTGAGGTTAACTACCTGTATCAGTATGCGACCCTTAGTCACAGTGCTCACAGTACCAGCATTGTTGTCCCACGAGGGGCTTTGGGAAGAAAGCTACCTCAGGCACAGTCGCATATAGTGAAGGTACAGGTGCAGTAAATTGCGTCAGCGAGCAAGGTTCAAGGACAATCAACTCCTGCAAGGGTAGTGCACCATGAGTGAGGTATTGATTTGATGATTTTGAGTGAGGTATTCAAAAAAAATAGTTGTAGAGCACCAAACTGATTTTTGAGTGAGGTATTCGAAAAAAATAGTTTTGGAGCACCAAACTGATTTTTGAGTGAGGTATTGAAAATAACAGTTTGAGAGCACCAAACTGATTTTTGAGTGAGGTATTCGAAAAAATAGTTTCGGAGCACCAAACTGATTTTTGAGTGAGGTATTTGAAAAGGGTGCCACACATGTATGGTCATGGCGAAATAAATATTTTTCATGTATGCAAATGAGTATCTTCATAGGAAAATTGGAATGATTACAGCATTCGACCGAATATATATATATCACCTGCGTTGGTATTAGTGGTTCAGGCAAATCTCCAGCATTTATCAATATTTGCTGGAACCACTGAAGGTTACAGTGTCGATGAAAAACTTGGGAAAATTTGTTTTCCAACAATTCAGTAAATGTGGCATCATAGCAGCCTTGACCAAAAACGATGGTCGGCTACTTTGGGCTTCGGAGGAATGTGGAGAACCATTAACAAAATGTTTTGGTGGCACTGGCAAATGGGAAGTTTCGCAGAATGTTGAATAATTTTTATTCGGGTTATGGATATTCAAAAAAAATACGGCTGGGAAGGGTGCCCTCGAAATTGACTCGACGTATTTTTCTATGGTAGGCTTAACTCAGCCCCAACCATTTTGTCACGTCCTAGAAAAATTGGGTGCTACAAAAGACGGTATCAACACCTGGGTATCTGGAAGGCACACTTGATTCAATAGTGTGGCCGGATGCCATTTTGAATTGCCCAAAAGACTGGCCGCTTATAGCATTATCATATATCTATGATGAACATTCGGTCAATGGAGCCATCGAGTACAAGTTCAGTGAAGAAGCTCTTGAAGAATTAAAAGCTTTCAGGTAAATTTATCTGATGGTACACAAAGGAAAGATCGTGCATACTCAGTGTATTCTCCAGTCAATTTTGGATGCCCTGTCAAAATATCAAAAATGAGTTTATTGAACTTTTTTTGAAACTAGTGATAATATCTGACTTTTTCAATTTTTTTTAGATTCAAAAACGACATTTTGTTAAATGTGTAATTTAAAATTTCAGCAGAAAAATCCCCATTAAGCTCCTTACTCCATTTTTTCATATACATAGAAACCTCGTTTTTATCATTCATTCAATATTGGGACTCATTAATTGTGTCACACATATATGTGACACTGTTGGACGAAAATTGGAACTTCTGTGTGTGTTGAGCCAATACAATTTATGCTTACTTTCAGACACATTGAAAAGGAAGAAACTTTGATGAAGTTTAAAGAAGCTGAACAGGTAATTATGCACATAAACAATCACTGATGAGAGGTTGTCTTTCCGAGGGCTATGTATTTAACAATTTTGGGAGAAATCATTTTAAAATCCACCTAATCAATTGCAGTGATCTTACTTGAATATTACAAAAAAAATATTTTTTCTCATTTTTTTTGCTGAAACAAAAATGGTCAATTCTCAAATTTTCCACAATGGAACATGATGCTTAAGTATAGTAATGCTGTCAAGTTAACAAATTTTTTTATGATTATGTGAGTTTCAGAATCTGAATTCGGAGTACTTTCTTAGACACAAAGATTTTCAAACTGCTGCATCAATGTTATGTCTGCCTAAGGCGATACTTGAACAACACAATCCAGTTGCATCAACATCGATTTCTGATGATCATGCCTCGTCAAAGGATATTGACAATGGTCTCCGACTTGCCGTTTTAATCCATGTAATTAAGCATGCCTTGTTGAAGGCATTACGGATACACGATATGACCATTCCAAAAGTTCGTGAAACTTTTCTTCGAGCTGTAGAGCTTGTGACTATATTGAAGAAACAAATGTCATCGTACAAAATCGCCGTTTTTGAAGACTGCTCGAAATTGCCAACTCTTGATGAAAGAAAACATGGAATTATTTTTGAGAAGCAGTCCCCTGATATTCGAAGTTTGATCCTTGAATATCTGGGTCCATTTGTGACAGCTCGCATGTTGACTCGTACAAAAGGAATGCCTGCACTTGTTTGTGCTTCTACAATGATGAGTCTTGGATCCTTGCCAGAAACAGATGAAAATTATATGGGAATGTACAATCAATTGAAGATAGTGGTAAGGCCACACATTGCTTTGTTAAAGCAAAGCCTGGAAAAATTAGTGCTACGATGCTACAAAATCTTAACATAACCAAAGCGGTATACACGAGGTTCTACAACAAGGACATTAGTCAGGCATCTGTCCAGACTGGCCAAAATACTACCGTGACGTCAAAGCTGCTTTAGGTGCTGGACGCCATGATGATAGTGATGATGCTGAACTATAACACATTAGAATTCTGTGCTCTTACATTATTCAAAATAAATTTAAAGAAACTTCATCAATTGAGTTTTGTGTGAATTTCACATTATTGCAGTTTTCTTTCACCAGAAATAACATTTTTGCACAGATTTTGAACAAGCCTTTGTTATTTTAGAATTTTTTCACTTCTTATTACCCATAAAAAAAGCAGTGCGAAATATTTGCAGCTTGTTTGAAATATTATGCTTCAAAGAACTCAGTTGAATATATCGAATTAATATTTTTTATAGGTCAATGGATTTCTTAGAAATAATTTGTCTATCTCAACAGCAGGAAGAATTGATAGCATTTCTTCAAGAAAATAATTTGCTTGTAAAATAGGCTTCATGCAATACCTGTAATTCACCTATTGTCACGATAAGTGAATTTGTAAATTATGTAAATTAAGTTAATTTTGTCCAAATTAGTTTCGTGTAGTAATTTTACAGTAATCCATTTTTAAGTTGTTTTTTCATTTTTAACATTAGGAAAAATGTAGGTTAAGTAGCCTATTGTTTTGTACATTTTTATGTTAATTTGCCAAAACCATTAATGCATTTTTGTTCTATTATTTACTCGGAAATCGTAAAATAGGTATGGAAAGTATTACAGTAGGAAAATAAGAGCCAAAAAAACAGAGAACTACTAATCCCTTTTTTTCCACTTACCAACTCCCACCCTATGGGTGGACAACTTCAAGGAACCCATCATAAGCAAGTTCAACCAATCAGTTTCAAACGATTTCTTCCCATTCTCAATAAACAATTCTAGCGAATGAGATTCCCCTCACCAAAACCCCACCTCTTTTTCCGGATCCTCGGAAAAGAACGGAAAACAAGGGGTCAGTTTTTTGGATTTTCGCAAATGGGCAGCATCTCAGTTTACCGACTACATGTGTTCCCCTATTTCTTTGTGTATTTCTTGGACAACGTTCATCCATCCAGTTGCTTGTATTTCTTGGACGACATTCATCCGTCCAGTTGCTTGTATTTGCTTGGACGATGCTCATCCATCCCGTTTGTTTGGTATTGTTGAGGACGACGTTCATCCATCCAGTTGTGTGTGTTTAGAGCGACGTTTATGCGCCACTATTTTATCTTCGGGACGACGCCTATCCCTGCATAGAATCTCACCTCCCCCCATATTTAGTAGTTTCTCAGCTTCCTTTTGACTCAGTTGCTCTTATTCTCCTGCTCATCCCTTTTTCGTAATTTTTATTGTGTCCCCTGCCTTATCCACATTGTCATTTAGCCTTTTGATATTAAATTTTAATAAACAAATATTTTAGAAAGCGTTCACGTAATCAGAGAATTGAGATACATAACAAGTGGTGACCATACCAATTCGAACCGAAAAAAGTAAGTCCCTAGTTTTTTATTCCCGCCCTTCCTGTTGAAAAAGTCCCATTCCATCATTCTAAAAGTTCCATTTACCATTCCTCTCCCGTCTTCTCCTTGTTAATAAAATCTGGCTGAACAAAATAAAAGTTTGTCAGATCAATTTTGTCAAATTGAAAAGGAAGCAAAAAACCAAGTTTTGAACACCCAAAAAATGATCCACCCTGACCAGATCGATCAAATCGTTAGACATTCCATTGAACATGTTGTTGACGACCAACTTAGGGGTCTAGAAGACCGGCTAAAAGATGTCATTCCTGGTCAAAATGCCCCAAATCGTGAAATAAATACAGTATTGAATGATATCCGCTTAGCCCATTTCAGGAATAACCCATTTGTTCCCATCAGATCCCCACCTTTATTTTCGGGTTCTTTTGGTCAAAATTTTTTGGACTGGATAAAAAATTTTGAAACCTTCCTCACCTTTCAAGGCATCAAACCTGACAATGAAGAAATAAGGAAAGCCTGTTTCGAGTCCTACCTTTCCAGACCTGCTCTAGCCACCTTGGATGATCTGAGGCTAAGACAGAACCCTCCCACCACATACGAGCAGTATAAAAATTGTTTCCAACGTTTATACCCCAATAACTGCGATTGTGATATTCATCAACAAGTTTTGATGGAAAGAAAACAAAAAAGTTCAGAACTTGGCACTGAATTTCTTTCAGAACTTAGAAAAATTGCGCGACAAGCTTTCCCAAATTTGTCCTTGGAGGATAGAGAAAACCCGATAAAACTATATCTTTACTGGGCTTAATGCCTGAAATTCGTAAAATTTTGAGATACCGTGAATTCTCAAACTTAGATGAAGCCCATTAGGCTGTCATGTACATAGAATCTCAACGAGCCCAACCTGGTTTCT
The DNA here is from genome assembly GCA_963922205.1 of Romanomermis culicivorax. Classification (NCBI taxonomy): domain Eukaryota; kingdom Metazoa; phylum Nematoda; class Enoplea; order Mermithida; family Mermithidae; genus Romanomermis; species Romanomermis culicivorax. The sequence goes on along the minus strand of CAWUHX010000098.1, from coordinate 979,504 downwards.
CATCATCCATTCCCAGAATACCCCCCATTGACATGGTTGCAACAGTTACCCAAAATAATATTGAACATTCTTTACTTGACCTCACAGATAAAATGTCAAAACTTTTCGAACGAAAAACGACCCCTGCATCAGCTTCCTGCACTTATTGTGGCAAGAGCGGCCACTTGGAAAACATGTGCTGCAAGAAACAACGAGAGGACCAATGAAAAAATAGTTATCCCCGCAAGCCCAACACTTGGAAAACCGACATGGGTTACAGGCGGCCCTATTCGGAAAACCAAGGGTCCAACCAAAGTCCGCCCACACCCCAAAATAATTTTGGCTGTTCCAATAACAGCTGCTTTAACTGCAGCGAGCGTAATCATTTGGCCAGGCATTGGACAGCGCCACGAAAAAGTAAGTACCCATCCAATATTCACCAACAATCCTGCCCCCAGATATTGTCATCTCTTGCCCCCTCGATTTTGATGATATAGAAATGTTCCTCCAATGTTCAGGACAACAGAAAGCAGGCCACATCAATACGTTGTTTACGAAAAGCAACAAACCCAACCATAAAAGTAAGTCGGTCAAGATGGCCATGACCGAAAATACCCAAACCACCCAACCGCCCATCTCCTTGTTAAAAATTAAATTTTCCCCGAAATTGCAAAAATTGGGCCCTTATTTTTTCAATCAATTTTCAAAAATAAAAATCTGCAAAAGCCGAAGAAACCCACTCACAACACCAATCAAGAAACGAGCTCTAGGTCCCTAAGCCCTGCCCCACCTGCTGGACGTCAACGGTTCCCATCACAATCATCAGCAGCACCAGCCCAATCCACTCGCCCACCAACCCCCAAATTGCCGGCCGAATTTCAAATTGAGATCGTCTATGCAGATGATATGGAAGATGGTGAATATACAAAAGAATCCCCAAAACCCAACTTAACCCAGAATTCGTTTTTTGTTCAGGCGAGATCACCAACGCAGCCTGATGAGACCCAACGCCGACCGTGGCGAAACGAAAATTTTTGTTTACCAAATATAATTTCTTTTTTATTTTTCTTGTTTTTTTTCGCGCCAATAAATGGCACATTTCAATTATGTGGTATGTCTAGGAGTGGTCATGCAATTGACATCCCGAAAAGTGTCCAATGTGAAGCCCCTAATTCCCCTGCCCATCTTAGTAAAATAGTGGCCGATGTCTATATTCCAAAAACCCAACCAGATACCGCCCCTGCCTTCAAATGTCAAATGTGTACGAGAACTATTTGTACGAACATGGGATTTTTCAGATCAAAAGGCATTGTCCTGGACTCCTCAAAAATTGCCCCAATTCCGGTGTCTGAGTGCAGAGAAGCATTTTTCACCAAAAGTTACCAAAGAAAAAATTTGACCCACGTCTCCCCCGGTTTTTGGAGCACAGAAAACCCACTAAAAGTCGATTTTAAGTGGTGCTGTAGTGATCATTGTACTACAGTAACAAATTTGATTATCGAAGAAGGTAACGTTGCCTCTTGGGAACCTGATCATTTGACCACCCATTTAGGCGACTCCGGCGGTCGCAAGCCTCTAGCCGGACAGTGCACTCTCACTGATGGAATAATTTTGTGGGATGATACCAAATTCAAGGACACTTGTTCCCTCCAACTAAAAGGCATATATAACAGAACCTTAAATGATAATTATGTTGTCATAGATGCTATTCAGGGCGCATTTACCCTAAAGTCTGCTTACACTAAATGTTCCAAAATTGAAAAAGCTGTCCTAACCCACGAAGGAGTCATTTTAGTGCTTTAAAATATGACCCAACTCGCCTCGTCAAATTCGGATGAAAATTCAGACCCTATCAACCCAGACCCAGTGAATGCGAAGTTAAATTTCTTAACACAAAAAATTTTGGACTTGGAATATGAAAATTTCCGAAATGTTTGGTCAGAATTGTGCCGTCAAGCCCAAAGATATCTTGACATCATTTGGCAACTTTTACATTTTGACCCCACCCTTGGTGCCCGTGCATTTTTACATCGGACTGACATAATCGCCGAGTTTACTGGTGACGTTCTTACTGTCTCAAAATGTAAATCCATAAATGCTACAGAAATTTTTACGTCCCATAAAGTAAATGAAACGTGTTACAAAAACCTTCCCATCAGAGTTAATGATACACTTTGGTTCATGACCCCCGGCACCTTTGATCTACTTCCTTTTAGCCCAAAAATTGTTTGCCATCATTGACCCATAAGCATATACAAAAATGGAGACAAATGGATGACAGAAACTGGACCCACCCACGTCACTACAGTACCTGTTCAAGTTTTCTGGCATGGAAAATACAAAGTTTTTCATTTTGACTCACCAGCCATTTTTCATGATCAGTTAGGATCTATCCCCTCCAATTTAGCTTTTTTGAAGTAGTACATGTACAAAATGCACAGCTTAGAAGCTAATGTGCATAGAATAATGAACTATACTTCAGAAATGTCGTTGAACCCCTCCATCATTTACGAAGTCCTGTCAGGAGCAGGCCAAGGCATGTCAAAGGTCATGCAAGGATATTCTAAATCCTTTGAATGGATTATCTGCGGCATAGCCCACAGTGCTACAGATGGCTTGAATAACCTGCTGAAAGGTCCCTTACAATTAATCGTTAATGGTCTAGTGGTCATAGCAAGCATTGCTGCAGTAGTTTTCGTCCTCTATTGGTCTTATGCGTACCTCCATAACATGTGCGCCAAAAGAATGCCCCCACTGTTGCCATCTGCCGCATCCCTTTACAAAAATCCCCACCATTCTAGCGAAGACCCGCCTCCTCTACCAACCCTCGGACAAGCCCTGTTCCAACTTGTAGCCCACCACGCCCAAAACTCGGAAGCTACTCACTCGCGCAGCAGCAGCATTCGTTACGTGAAACGAGCAATTCCTAGTGCCCCATCCCCCCTATTTCATTTTGCATCCGAAAATGATATAATTGATAGAATCCCACATGTTTTGCTTACAATTAATAACCAAAAAACCGTTTATGCTATGGTCGATTCTGGCGCAGCTTACTCGATCATGGATAAAAAAGTTGCATGTTCCATAAATGACCTTGTCTGGAGAAATTCCCCCACTATCATGGCCACTGCTGCAAATAAACTCCCTATCCCCTTGGTAGATTCGGCCATCGTGACTCTAAAAGTGGACGATTTGGAAGAAACAATTGTGGTTCAAATACAAGACGATTGTCCCTCACCTATTATTTTAGGTGCAAATTTCACTAACTGTTTCAAAAGCTACGAATTCAACAATGAAAATTCCTTTGTCCGTTTTGGAAAAACCGTTGTCCCATGTAGAGGCATTACCTACAACTCACCCAAACATCGAGGAAAAATTTCTTGGCCTGGTACTGTTGCCCTTCCACCCAGAACCATCACAGAGTTTACTGTACCCGTATCAAAAATGTACAAAAATACGAAAACTGTTGAATTCTTTCCACGTGATAAATTATTTGAAAAATTCGGAATTTGTGCAGCTAACAGTGTCTCCACCGTTTTTCAAGGCCATATCATGGTTTCCATTTTCAATCCCACCCAAGCCCCAGTTGTCCTATATGAGAAAACAAGATTGGGCACAATCCAAACTTTTACCGAAAAATCAGCAATGGTAGCCCAGTGTAATTCCACACCCAATGAAATATTAACATCCAATAATGTAATGAAATGGTTGAACTCCAATGTTGACTTATCCCAAACATCCATCAGCCCAAACGAGAAGAAAAAACTTTTGTCCACCCTTGCAATGTTCCCCGAACTATACTCAACCTCCAAAGCCCATAATGGACGCACTAGTTTGGTTGAACATGTGATTGACACTGAGGATACTAAACCCGTCTGGAGACCCCTTTTTCGTACCTCCCCAAAAGAAAAGGATATTATTTGTCAAGAAGTCGAAAACTTGGAACGCCAGGGTATCATTTCCAAGAGTACGTCCCCTTATTCTACCAACACGGTTCTTGTAAAGAAAAAAGATGGTGGCATGCGTTTGTGCATAGATTTTCGTGGTCTAAACAAAGTCACCAAAAAAGACAGTCACCCCATCCCTCGAATTGATGATATTTTTGACACACTTTGCAGCATGCAGTTTTTCACATCCCTTGACCAAACCAATGCCTATTACAGTATCCCAATCAAGGAAAGCAATAGAGAAAAAACGGCTTTTAACAGCCCCGCCGGCCTTTATCATTTTAATTTCCTACCCTTTGGTCTGTGTAAGGCCCCTGCCCCTTTCCAGCGCCTCATGGATGTTCTTTTATCCAACTTGCAGTGGCAAACCTGTCTTGTCTACTTGGACGACGTGCTTGTTTTTGGAAAAACCCACGACCAAATGCTTGACAGGCTGAAAGAAGTGCTTTCTCGAATGCATTCAGCAGGACTAAAATTGAAAGTCCAAAAGTGCAAATTTTCACAGTCCCGCGTGAAATATCTTGGCCACATAATTTCAGCCGGCGGAATTTCCCCTGACCCCGAAAAAATTGAAGCAGTTCCGAAAATGCCTGCCCCAAAAATGGTAAAACAAATAAAGTCCTTTTTGGGATTGATTTCTTATTGCCGTTGTTTCATTCAAAATTGTTCCAAAATCAGCTCCCCACTTAGCAAATTGTTAAAAAAAGATGTTCCCTTCGTCTGTGGAAAAAAATCAACAAGGTGCTTTTGATGGCCTAAAGCAACACCTCATATCTGCACCCATCCTTTCCCACCCAGATTTTGCACAACCATTTATTTTGCAAACCGATGCTTGTGTCACTGGCATAGGCGCTGTTCTCAGCCAAATAGGATCCGACAGAAAGGAACACCCCATTGCGTATGCAAGCTGCAGCCTAAACCCTCATGAACAAAAATATTCCATAACCCGTCTAGAAACCCTCGCTGTTGTTGAATTTGTTCGTCATTTTCGCCCATACCTCTATCAACATGAGGTCACAGTCCACACTGATCACACAGCTGTAAAAAGCATTTTGGAAAAAGAAAATAACCCATCCCCCCAAAGTTGCCGTTGGGGCTTTGCCCTGAGTGACTTTAAGCTTAACATCCAACCCAGAAAAGGCACAGCTAATGGAAATGCGGACGCTTTATCCCGTACTCCCCTTCCCACCACCAGTTCTGCTTTTGATATTGACAATTTTTCACAGTCCCGTCCTGAGCAACCCATGCCCATCAACAGTGTTTTAGAAGCAGAAGCTTCAGAAAACGAAGAAATATTGAAAAATTTCCGAGAACAGCAGCTTTGTGACCCTATCCTTCGATAAATCAAAGAAAAAGTAGAAATCGGAGACCCTGTCCATGTTCAAAATTTCTCCCTCGAAAATGATTTGATTTATAAGCAGCAAGGCCCCCTCAAAAAACTTTATGTACCCAGTGCTCTCCAACAAAGTATTATCAAGGATAACCATGATAATAAGTTTTCGGCCCATTTTGGAATAAGAAAAAGGATCAACCTTACCAAAAGAAAGTATTTTTGGCCGGACATGGCAAAAATGATCACTGATTATTGCCGATCATGCCACGCTTGTCAAGTGAATAAACCCACACACCATAGAATTACGGCTAATCTGGTTCCCATCTAAGTAAAAGGCCCATTTGAAAGGGTAGGTGTTGATTGTGTTGGTCCCATGACCCTTTCTGAACATGGAAATCGTTTTATCGTCGTTTATATCGATTATTTCACAAATTCTGTCGAAGCTATAGCCACCCCCGATATTACAGCAATTACTGTTGCCAAAGCTTTTGTCGAAAAAATTGTTTGTAGACACGGAGCTCCCAAAATTTTGCACTGTGACCGTGGCACTGATTTTACTTCCACCCTCATGACCAAAGTAACTCGACTTTGTGAAACCAGAAAAGTCCACACTACCCCCTACCATCCCATGGCCAACGGCGAAGTCGAACGTGCAAACCGAACCCTTGTTGTCCGCATGCGGATGTCTGTTGACGATTGGCATACTGATTGGGATGACCATCTCCCTTTTGCCATTTTTGCCACAAATATTCACCAAAATGAAAGCACTGGCTATTCCCCCTTTGAATTGTAATATGGTCAACAACCGGACCTCCCGTCGGATATTTCTCGAACCCCACTGTCGCCGTACGCCATAGACATGAGCAATTATGTCAATGACGTCAAACATCATTTTCACACCGCTTTGACCATTGTCCAGGACCGCATAAGAAATAGCCAAGCTCTTTATTCAAAAAAGTATGACATGAAAACTCACAACCACGAATATAAAGTTGGTGACCTGGTCCTCAAACCCGTCCAAACAGTAAAACAAGGACTAATTTCTAAGTTGGCCCCCCTACACCTTGGTCCCTACAAAATTAAGCGGATATCCTACCCCAACCTCTGGATCCATAACCCCAAAACGGATCGAGAAGAGGCAATTCAGGTCAACAATACGCAGCCATATCATCCAAAAGTCAACGTCCGTTCAAATCAATCAAAAGATGAAAATCAATGACGTCCCGATCCAGAAAACGCCTTCCGCCAATTTCAGCGTAGCTCCACCCACCGTTCTGCTCGACCCGATTTGCCAGCTTCGATCTAATTGTGACCTGCCCAAACGAGGACGTTTGCTTTATAAAAAAGGGAGGTGTCAGGATAAGTGAATTTGTAAATTATGTAAATTAAGTTAATTTTGTCCAAATTAGTTTCGTGTAGTAATTTTACAGTAATCCATGTTTAAGTCGTTTTTTCCATTTTTACCATTAGGAAAAATGTAGGTTAAGTAGCCTATTGTTTTGTACATTTTTACGTTAATTTGCCAAAACCATTAATGCATTTTCATTCTATTATTTACTCGGAAATCGTAAAATACGTATGGAAAGTATTACAGTAGGAAAATAAGAGACAAAAAAACAGAGAACTACTAATCCTCTTTTTTCCACTTACCAACTCCCACCCTATGGGTGGAAAACTTCAAGGAACCCATCATAAGCAAGTTCAACCAATCAGTTTCAAACGATTTCTTCCCATTCCCAATAAACAATTCTAGCGAATGAGATTCCCCTCATCAAAACCCCACCTCTTTTTCTGGATCCTCGGAAAAGAACGGAAAACAAGGGGTCAGTTTTTTGGATTTTCGCAAATCAGCAGCGTCTCAGTTTACCAACTATGTGTTTTCCCCTATTTCTTTGTGTATTTCTTGGACGACGTTCATCCGTCCAGTTGCTTGTATTTCTTGGACAACGTTCATCCGTCCATTTGCTTGTATTTGCTTGGACGACGCTCATCCATCCCGTTTGTTTGGTATTGTTGAGGACGACATTCATCCGTCCAGTTGTGTGTGTTTAGGGCAACGTTTATCCGCCACTATTTTATCTTCGGGACGACGCCTATCCTGCATAGAATCTCACCTCCCCCCATATTTAGTAGTTTCTCAGCTTCCTTTTCACTCAGTTGCTCTTATTCTCCTGCTCATCCCTTTTTCGTAATTTTTATCGTGTCCCCTGCCTTATCCACATTGTAATTTAGCCTTTTGATATTAAATTTTAATAAACAAATATTTTAGAAGGTGTTTACGTAATCAGAGAATTTGAGATACGTAACACTATGAATACGGTTAAAAAACAACAATTAAATGACAATTTTATCTGGAGTTGCAAAACTTGCAAGTCACAGAAATCAATTCGAACTGCATCGATTTTTTATGGGACCCGATTACCATTAGACACTGGTTCAATGATCTTTTATTTATTTGCAAACGATTATCCTGCATATTTGGCTCATCGATTAATCAGGAAAAGAGTTACATATGACACTATATTAGAGTAGTATGAAAAATTTCGTGACATTTGCACAAAGATTATGCTAAGAAAACCTTTGAAATTTACATCAGACGTCCTTATTAGCCAACAGGAAACTGCAGTAGAAATAGATGAGTCCTTCTTTGGAAAAAAAGCAAAAAATGACAAGGGTACCAGCAAACAAACAGCCTTAGTATTTGGAATAGTGGAATGAAGTGGTACACAATGCATTCGTTGAATTGTTCCAACAAATTCAAGAGAAGTCTTGCCTCCAATAATCCAGAAATACATATCGAATGAGGTTACAATATATCACAATGGTCTGGCCACTTATGCTAATTTAGATACATATCGATACAATCATAAAGTCGTGTGCCATAATAAGGAATTCGTGACTGAGGACGGCACTCATACAAATACCATGGAAGGCTTGTAGGGACTCGTCAAGCAGAGGATATTGAGAATGCATGGATTAAAAACAATGGAACGCTTAGCTGCTTATTTGGACAAATTTTCATTTCGTCAAAATTATAAAGATAATAATGATTCGATTTGGAAATTTTTTGTAAACTCATTAACAGACTTATGATTTTATGTGCACTAAAATGTTTGTTTTACATTGCGCCAGAATTTTTTTTTATTTTTCCCAAATTTTTTGTGAATATTGTTTTATTTTTTCTTTGTCTTCGAAAATAGTTATTTGATTTGATTCCTGTGTAGATTATCAGAGTTAGGTAATCATGCACATGATTCTAAGCTTGTTACTCTTTACTTTTTATTGGCAGCCTTTTCTATTGGCAATACTAATGATTCAGCCGACTTTAGCACATTAGCCCATGCGCCAGACCCATTATATATAACACACTGCATTAGCCACATTAGCCCATTGGCCACATAAGCCCATTGGCCACGTTAGCCCATTGGCCACATAAGCCCATTAGCCATATTAGCCCATTGGCCACATTAGCCGACTAAGCCACATTGGCCTAATTCATAAGCACATTTAGCCTAATAGCTAAGCTAATATTTTTGAATCTGTATACAAAACACAACTTGTTCTTCTTTTTGTTTAATTTTTTCAGGTTGTGTATCTTTGTTCTTTTTTTAATACATTATTTTACTTTTCGTTTCTTCATTATTTGTTTTTCTTCTGCCTTTACTACTTAATTATTTTATGTATTTCATTTGTCTTTTTCATTTTATTCATCTATTTATTTTTTGTAATTAATCTTCATACGAAACAATTGTAATTGGGGATAGATATAATTTTTTGTTTGGTTTTTGCAAACATTGTGCGAAAATGTTTTCATGAGGTATTTTTTGTGATTTTGGAATTGTTCGTTCGCGCATACCTACCGCAAATGCAGCACAAAAGCATGTGAAACTTAGGCGGCCAGATACAACTAAAAATGAACTATCTGAACTAGCAAAAACGATTATAATGTATTTATTTGGGTATTTATTATAAAAATGATGCGTGCGTTCACTCTAATGCATAGAACTTTTTACTACTCGTTGTTTTGAGAATCAGTGTTTTGAAACTTCGCTGTAATGAGAGTCGCTATATTGAGATTTCGCGGTAACGAGAATCGCTATATTGGGGGACACACGATGCGTTCCGTTCCATCGGAAAGGCAAGTACAAATGGCTCTTAAGTGTACAATTTAATACACGTATGAGCGAACTTTCAACTGGTTTCCCCGCAGGAATGAAAGGCGACAGAAATTACAGTATACATTTAAAATACAAGGCATGAATAAATAACAGAAAACAGAGAGACAAATGGCGGCTTCCGGAAAAGCCCGTTCACTTATTGGCATAAATTTTACGTCAATGATGGACGACGATAAAGTATACGAAACGCAGCGATCAATTTTGGCTTTTAGAACTCGACGAATATACTATAAGAACAAAAATTAGGATTCGCCCTGTCTGTCAAAAGCAAACTAGTTAAGCAAGGAAAACAGTGCATTTATATTCCATAATCCAATAGTCTATTTTTTAGAATGCTTGTAAATGGAAAAAATCATAAAAATCAGCACACTCGTCGAAGTAATTTGCACAAAACTTGTTCCGATAAAATTTCTCACTCAAAAATTATTACAGGTTAGTTCATTATATGTTGACCAACACTTAATACAATCCTACATATGGTTTAGCAGAAAATCATGCATAGGAGGGAGAGCCGGGGGATCATTCCCCGTCTGAGTTTCAGGCCATGGATATACTGCCAGACGAGTAGGGACGAAAAGTCGGTCACAATCGTAGGGTAACAGGCGCAGAAATTAACCATCACTGCTTTGCATTTATAAGCACGGTAAATGATTTACAAGTAAGACAAATGGATTTACAGCTTGGTCATCTTGCCCAGATTGATTGTAGGAAGTGAAAATACGAAGATTTTATTATTTTCTAGAATTTTAAAGTCAGCACAAATAAATGGCATCATTATTACTGCATTGTGATCCTGATTAAAATTTAAAAAATACTATACTCTATTCAATTTCAAACAAGCCTTGGAAAGCAAAATAATCCGTAGAGACAGGTAAACAGACAATAAACCAGTATCGTGGGCTCACTACATCCACTATTTTTACGATTCATTCCCTTCCCCCCACTTAAATTGACCATGATCGCATGGGACTAAATTAGTGCGAAAATCTTAATACGCAGTCACAGTCAGGATCATTGGAACATGGACTTATAGGGAAAGTTTTAGAATCGCATTCAGTTGTTTGAAATTAGAAGAACGCATGAAATTTACGGCAGGCGATCAACATTGTTAACTCAGCAACTAGGTACTAAAAGATTACTTGAACAAGTATAGTAGCTATCTTGCAGATATGAGCAATGTGCTGAAGTTTTTAAATAAATAGATATAATCTCGTTGCTCCAAGGCATTCAATCAAAAAATAGAATCTTTCAACCAGCAAAAGCTTCTGCTATTTCCCGGTAATATAAAACCCAGAAACTAAAATGAGAGCACTTGGGTTTCAAGCTTTCATCATCTCACACTACATTCCACTGATTCCAGCTGTGAATTTACACCTCGTCCTGACTCCAAGGTCTGGAAATCTGGTGACTTTTTGTGGATGGGGTCATTAATTGCCTGGAATTCTAGGGAGGGTCACTGAAAAAAATCGATTCTTTCGCCAAAAAAGTCCGAAAAATGGCAATTTTTGTCTGAAACTCCGTGAGAATATGAATTCATGGCGCACTTTTTTCCATTTTTTGACTAAAAGGATGGGGGTTCCTATGGCTAGTTCATTTCAGCTGCGTGATTGGCAAATATTGAAGGGGTCACCAATCACCATACGTCAAACCATGTGGCTGATTTCAGGGTGAGTTCTTGTGGCATTTCACCTAATTACATGGATGTATTGATGATGAAACGTTTCCGGAGATTAAGGATCCACAAAAACTGTTTTTTGAACATTTATATCCACATAAGAAAAGCAGAGCAGATCTCAGTCTGATAGGATCGGATGCTACAAGTGCGCGGAACCGCGGCGAGATGACGTGAGATTCATAAAATTTCAACTTGTTACGAGCAGGCTCAAACTTCAGACTGAATTTTTAAGCACCTGATTTGGAAAGTTACAAGATTACGAAACATGCTATGTAGTTTTTACAAGTCAAATTGACTTTCAGGACAATTGGAGGTTATTTTGTCATTTCAATGAGCCGTTACCCTAATTTAACACAATGCCTAGAACTCTTGAGGGTAGAAATATCACGAATGATATTGCTGTACTAATTAAACTATCTTAAGTGAATTTTAAACTGTATGATTTTTGCCGTTCATATGATTGGGGGCGAAGTGTCACAAAAATAGGCTAGCCATAGAAACCTCATCTCTTTGTTTGAAAATACTAGAGAAAGTCATTTTTACAGCATTTTACGCCATAAATACATCTTTATAATTATTAGGCAAAAATTACCGTTTTTTGAACCGTTTTTCGGAATTTTTGGAATTCCTTTCCGGACATAAAACCCATATAAAATATAATACCAAAATGTGATAATCGCGAGCGAAGATTGTCTACTTCTATAAAAACGTGAAACTAAACAAGAATGAATAACTAAAAAATGGAACATGGGCCATGCATAGAATGATGAGACACGTAAATTTATCAACTGCCTATTTTCTGCCTTCTGCTCGTTCACCCGTGTACCGATGTCGGAAGCGAAGTTGATTACGATTCAATGACCCCATCATTCCACGACCCTTGAAACTGACCGAGGGAAAGTGTTTTACAGTTAATACTAAAGACAGTTAATACCAAAGATTTAGACGTTTAAGCTTTCTCTGCGTGGGTTTTCTCCGACAAATCCAATTAACTCTGAAATCCCCGGAACCCTGAAAATTGCAACCTGCCCTGAAATCTCCGTTTAATCTCCTCAGGCTGACTAACCATGCGCAGGTATGGAATAATTCATATTAATTTGAAACTACTACACAGAACACGTTGCTTACCTTACATCTCCGAAGCTTCAATATAAAAAGGTAAATTGATAATTTTTAACAAACCAACTTAAATCAAAAATGCTGATTCGAAGTTTTTATCTGCATTAGAAATCACTCTCAAGAAGCGCAAGGGTTCAACGAAATCTGTGAATGGCATTTCCGAAAGATAATTTTGATTTTTTTTGTAGAACGAAAAATCGTTGACAATGAATTCTAGAGGAGCCTTTTGTCAGTTTTCTTGTAAAGTTCAAATACTGAAACTGGCTCCTAATTTTTCTGATGCTATCATTTAATGTCTAAACTACAAATATCTAATTCTTGCGGCTCGGCTTGTTTTATTCATTCTGAATCTTGCAAGACTGTTTACCTTTCGGTCAACTACGGAGGTAAACTTAAAGTCACACCTTCAGCTCAAAAAAATTAAAGTATAAATAATTGGGCTTCAACAACGGAATGGCAAATTAATTTTACATAGTTATACATCAAAATGCTTCACTACCAAAATTTGGGTGCAAATGTGTTGTTTTCGTATACACTCAAGTGATGATATCAAAATAAGGTGGGCGAATCCAGCCCAAATAAGGTACTTACCAATGATGATGACTATTAGGATAAAGACGACGCCGCCAATTAAGATGATCATCTAAACGAAAAAATGATTGATAGTATAATCAGTTTTTAAACACGCCATGTGTACATACTTTGCAATTTTTCCACCAGTATTTACGTTTTAAGGAAGCAGCGCTACGTTCGAACTGAGAGGCTCCTTCTTGTAAGGCATCTGAAAATTATGCACCTTTGAATGACATAGTAATATGTAGACGTGACTGACGACCAGGAACCGATGGAAAATATCAATTTTTCGGTCAAAAATAACGGCTTGGAAAAAAATCGGTCTAAAAGCGAAAATCTGCTCAGCATCATTTTTGAAGCAAAAAAATAATCGTGCAATTTCCGTTTAATTTTCCAGAGAAACTGCTGACCCCCATACTTAATCTGAACAATATGTTCAACTGGCTGCAACTTGGTATCAGATGGACTGGTTTCCAGGACCAGATCAGAATTCATGTCTGAGCCAATTTGATTGGGTAACTCACTAGATGTTAACAGTATACAAAAATGAATTTTATCTTCAACATTGATGCTATTTTATTTCTGCTAATGAGCTTGAAGATCAACTTTGATTGCATTGTCTATCTTCTACCATATAAATTTACAACATCGTACTTCCTACTCTGATTTGGCTTGACAATCACGGGGTGACAACCTTTTATTGTTTTTTCCACAAATGGTATTCTTTGTGGAAGAAATTCTGAAATGTGGAAAAAATTTTTGGAGGCTTTCCACAAATGTGGGAACATAGTCGGTGGAAAAAATAGAGCTACTTTCCCCAGAATGTTGGATCGTCGGCTACTCTCTTTCCCAAAAAGGGGTTTCACCCCAGAAGGCAATCAGAGTTCCTGAAGGTGCGGATTAAATAGTAAAGGTGTAATGGTTAACCGGAATCTAAATAAATACTAATCAATAGAATTTCTGGAACCGTGAAGGGAACTGAATAAAAGGAAATTTCAGAACGGGGACTGTAAGCGGAATCGATATTTTTTTCACAACTATTAGTGACTCCAAACGCCGTGGTTCTTTTCGTTTCTCTTTATTTTAGAAAAAAGGTATATATTTTTCAAGCCTTCAAAAGATCAAAATGCAATGCAAACAATTTATTACACTTGACATTGATTCAATGACCAGTGTGGCCCGACAAAATCAAGTAGCCTGTTTTTTCACAAAATTTTCCCCGTTTTTCAAATAGTGAAAATCATGTTCTGCATAGAAAATTTTACACAAAAAAATATTCTAAAATGCTTAAAACTTCATTTTGTCGGTTTACAATATTATATTACAGTTGTTTTTAGCTGAGAAACACGGCTTTTTCGCAAAGGAACTTTATGTCGAAACCTCACAATTTTTTGAGCCATTCTTTTCCACACGCCTTCGCCTGCAGTGTAAGGAAACGACTTCAAATTCTTTTGACACGGACAATTTTTCCCGTTCTAAGTTAAAATTACTGTGTGGATGGCGTAAAATGAGCAAAAATTGTAGATTCTCAAGAAAAACTTCAATAGTTGTATCTGTTCTACCAACTTGGCGAAATAATTTAGAATTACTCAGCAAAAAAAATTGTTGCTGATATTTCTGTGATCAGAGCTGAAGCTTTAAAGTTTTTAATCAACGTCTCCTCTAAATGAAGCCTCTACAAGAAGGACGTTTTGATCGTTTCCCAATAGAAAAATCCATGTTCGAAAAGTTCATGAAACTTCAAGCTAAGGGAAAAAAGAGGTGAAGGATTGTGAAGTGCATTCGATTAATTTTCAGAGACAGAAAACATTCAGCTTTCGGTATTAAAGAATGCAGGAAAATTTATCTTCTCAACACTTTAAAATATTACGATTTAATTTTCTAGTGGTTATGTTCAGACCTGAACAATATGCTGATGTTTTCAGCTAATCAGCAAGAAAAATCAGCTAAACGTCAAAGATGCTTCATAAATTTGGGCAAATCAACAAGAATCGTATTGTGCAAAAATTCCATCGAAATTCAAAATTTTTTTTAGATTTTCAGAATCAGAAATTTACATTCTTCGACTGCCAAAAACTTCTACCATTGTGTAGCACTGATAATCTTTGAATCATTTTTCAAACGCAAGAAATTTATGTTGAGAGAATTTAAAAATTATCGAAATCAGGAAAAGGATTCTGTAGAAATTATGCCATTATCTCAGGTATCACATATTCGAACAAAATATCGAAGATTACTTTTCCAGAATTGTGACGAGACATTTTAGATGAAGAAAACTATAAAAGGTTAAGTGATCAGTAACCAAGACATGCCAAATATCTGTCTGAACTGGATTATAGCAAACAAGCCTGTAGCCAAGAATTTTTTTCGGGGTGAGGAAGGCCACACATTTTTTTCACAATCTACTGTAAAGTTGGCCTTTCTGACTTCAGTTTTTCTTAAATAAAAAAAACAAAGCCCTTGATTTTTTTAACACTCGAAACATTTGGGGGGGCATGGCTCTGCAACCCCTGCCTACTGGCCTAATAGCAAATATGGTTATTATTAGAGATGTATCGGGCAGTATATTTTGAAAATATCGGGTCCGGGTCCGAAATTTTAAGATTTGACAATATCAGATCCGGGCCCAGCATACTAGTCAGGTAATTTCGGGCCAGGGTCCGTTGTATTTTTCCACATTCTAATAAGTGTGACAGCATTACGATACGATTTCTGAGAGATTCGATCTCCTGCTCTATTGGTGTATGATAAGTTGAAAGTTGATATAACCTGAAAATGAGATATTTCTTGATCAAAAAATCAATTTTTTTCCTTCAGAGACTCATGCCCTAAAATTTTAAGAATCAGTGATCCCCGACTCCAAAAAAATCGCCCGACTTCCCCAGTCCTCAGAGCACCGTTACATGTATGGGTGTCAGGAAGTGCTCTACAGTTAAAGGCACTCTATTTCATATCACTTGATGTGAGCGAGATTAAAAAAATTAAATGATAGTCAATTGTAGTGACTTTCCAATACAGCAAAATGCTTCCGAATAACTCGTTTTCCTGTAAATAGACGTCAAAGAACAACTCGATTTCTGAGAATTATACAAATTTTTCAATATTGTTGACTTCTCATTTAAAGCATATCGTTAAACAACTATCAAAGCTAGATAAATGAAAATTTTTCAACATTTTAGGCTACATTTTTTGTTCTAATGAATGAGGTAATGACAAATCCCGTTTTTTCAAAACTTTATTGCGTCAATCACTGCAACTACGGTAGACAAATCGGATTGAAATTTTAACCCGATAACACATCATATTGTTTGCTCATACTGAAGTGAGTAATAATGTAAATTGTAGCAATGTACTTCTAATAAAGCCTGTCATCCTTTATATAACATCGGCATGACGCCTTCGGCTCTGTATGCCGAAACAGGCATAACACGCACAGTAAAACACAGGGTTCTTTGAGAGAAATAAAAACCTTATATGAGAAAATCCAGTTCGCTTCAACTGGATTCTTGAAGTAAAAAAATTGCTCATTCTAATGACGGTCGAAGTGAAAAGATCGAAGTTGAGCCCAATAAAGAAATTTGGCTTTGAAAAATAGCATAAATTTAAGACATATATCGGGAACCCGGACCCGAAATGAGACCCGAAATTACCCGACAATTTTGTTGGACCCGGACCCGACACATCTCTAGTTTTTATTATGTGAAGATATACACGTATATCGCACAGCAGGCCTTTTTTCAGTCATTTCAGGGGCGTGGGCCCCTAAAAATTTGGAAATGACTCCTATATTTGTGACTTATTTATTTGTATTTGAGTGAAGTAACGTTATTTTCGTTCAATTCTAGATTTAAAGTATAAGTGTTTACAGGCTCTAAAATCATAAAACACCGAACATTTTGGGGCGCTTCGCGCCGGATTGCATTCTATAATTTTTCGGATTGGTCTATTCACTGTTCATCTGTGAATAAAACTTTTTGACGAAAAAGTTTTCGAAAAAAGGAAAAATATGGGGGTTAGACATTGTTTTTTCTGCACCCGGCACTGTTTTTTTTCTGCCCAGTGCAGACTTTTTAGGCATAGTGCAGAATTTTTTTTGGTGATTTCTGCACTGGTGCAGAATTTTTCGAGTCGTGTGTTTAACCTCATCGGATACAGAAAAGATGCATTTTGGTGCACTTTAGAAGATCCATAATCTCAAAATTTTCTGGCGCTTCGCGACGGTTATAACTCTAAGAAGCATCATTATTTATTTCCTAGCTCAGGTGCAGCTTCTAGCATGCCTACCTTCACGTATCATTTAATCTTTAATAGTTTTCATCATCTTAAACGTGTTGTCTCATGTTTTAATTGGTAATCTTCAATATTTTATCTTGATATTTAATGAAGATAGACATTTTTACCTTGACACATTTTTTGAGAAAGATCAATATGGCAAGCCTGTAAACTTTTTGAAACGATTATTCCTTTCTTGATGTAAAATCAATCGAAAAGCTTCGTGGAAGTAGTTTTTCGAAATTTCTACCCTTCTTACTCACATCTTTACGGCCGAGTTAATAAGAGTTTGATCTTAAAACTGATCTTAAAATTTCTCAAAAAAAATTCTATAAATTTTTAAACACAAAATTCGAAACTAATTCTTGAAATAAATGTCCAGAAAATTGATTTTCCAGCGTCGCAGGATGTCAATATCCAAAAAAATAAGGATCAGTATCGTTTTTGGGCTCTGACCTGTCATCATGGAGGACTTGACCGTCTATTTCTCGTGTAATTCAAAGCAGAGGTCCCCAAGGTCAAATATTCCAGGCAGGGGTAAAATTCAAAATTTTCGGGGATAGTGTAGCCTAAATGTCCACTAAACGCGTCATTTTGTCTCAAAATTAGGCAACCAGTGATCAATTTTAAGGACTTTAGGTAGGGGTAATACCCACCTCATACCCCTCCCCATGGGGTTGTCTGATTCAAAGTCATTATACTCTTGGATAGTTTGCTGGAAAACTTGTTTCACAATGCTTGTAGATTAGACTTGAATCAAACTCAAAAATTTCAAATGTTTCCCAGTGTTTTTTTGTACTTTACAAACGAAACGGTCCAGAGTACAAACGAAAATTTGGGCTTCGTTTGTACGGGTACAAACGAAAATTTTTGGACAAAAAAATTTTTTGTTACTCAACAGCTGTCAGTATTCAGTATCAATGGACTTTGTAGGACTTGTTTGTTATGCGTCCATATCGAAAACGACAAACTAGCAGCTGTGGCATAATAATAAAAGCTTTTTGTGGAGTATTTCACTAGTGCATGTTATGTGCCTCATGATCAAGTGTTTTATGTGTCTGAATTTGTAGCCTTCTTATGTGTCTTGTGGAAAAAGCCAACGTATTCATATTTCACAGCATGTTTGTTGCATTTTATAACAATGAATCCTTTTTTCCGCAATTTTTCGCAAATTTTGGAGTACAAACGGTTTTTGAGAGGTCGTTTGTACCAGTACAAATGGACCGAGTACAAAAAAAAACACTGATGTTTCCTCAATTTTAATGAATTAAAGACTCTAAAAACAGCAAAAAATTCGAAAAAGTTCAAAAATACATAAATAAAGCGTCTAGGATCATTTTTAAGCAAAAAACGACTTCCGGAAAATGGGGAAACAAACTTTGACCCCTTCTCCTATTTGGGAAAAAGGCCTAGGGGAAAAACAGTGGTAACAGGAGACAACTGCAATGCAGAAACTTTTTTCAACTTTCCTGCACTGAGCAGAAAGCCCTCTGCAGAAAAAAAAACACTGGCACCCGGCTTTATGCACGGTGCGGAAAAACAAAAAAAATTCTGCACTGCTCTTTTCTCCTGTTACAATAGAATACTGAATATATAGAAAAAGCAAATTTAATATAATTCATTGACATCAGAAGTGCAATATTTTAAAGCCATAAAATAAGAATAATTGATTTAAAAAAATTAAAATCAATGACCGACATATAGACGAATATATGTGATCCAACACATGACTCAAAAAATTCTACACCAGCGCAGAAATCACAAAAAACTGCACGAAGCCTAAAAAGTCTGCACTGTGCAGAAAAGACACTAGTACGACAACGAAAGGAGAATTTGGGTGCATTTAAGAGGTCAAAATCACAATTTTTCCAAATTTTTCTATTATTAGAAATACGAAGCCCAGTTTGAATTCATGATCATAATGGAGGTGATTTTCACAAATTTCAGGTTTAATTTGAATTGGTCAAGCTTATGAAAGTATAAACAAATTTTTTAACTTGTAAAATGGTATATATGTACTAGGGATGCAACGGGTACCCGGAACCGGACCCGTTATCGGTTATTACCCGGTATTTTTCGCTACCCGGACCCGGACCCGATATTCTGATATTTTCAGACCCGGACCCGGACCCGTTATAATTCTGAGGAAATTATAACGGGTATCGGAGAATGCAATTTTTATCAGTCAACCACTGATGATAATATACTCATGATTCAAGCTTTCTTGTTTCTGAAAATAATTAAAATAACTTCATCAAAAATTTATTTATTCTATTGATCGTTGAAAGAATACAAGTTACTCGTGAAATTTACGGGAAATTTTTGTTGCTTATATGTAGCTTCTGTAAACATGTGTATGTCATCGATGTGTATGTTAAAATGTGTATATATCATCGATTTTTAGAGATTGGACCCGGACCCGATATTTTTTGAATAAACTACCCGGACCCGGTATTTGAAAAATTACAGACCCGGACCCGGACCTGTTATCATTAAAAACTTGAACCCGTTGCATCCCTAATATGTACATGTTTTTGAATTTTGTATGTTTAGTGACTAAGTTATCTTTGAATTGATTTTCCAGCATTTTAGAGTGTCTAAATCTAAAAAAAAAATTTCGTTGCGTGGAAAGATATAGGAAACAACAGAACAATAAGAAGAGAAGCTGCATTTCCAAAACCATATACTTTTGAGAAGGGAATGAACTCAAGTGCTATCTTGGAAGAAGGTTTGCGCAAAAATAAGCAAATTTCGTGTTTTTGGGGTGAAAAAATTCGGAAAACGCTCTTTCCCCGTTTGGGAAAGAAAATTTTGGAGATCGGATACAGAAAAGATGCATTTTGGTGGATTTAAGGTCATAATTTCAAAATTTTCTGACACTTCGCACCGGTTATAACTTTAATAATAACGATTATGTACTACAGGGGCGGCTTTTAGCATGTCTTACGTCACTTATCACAGTTTTCATCATCTCAAACGTATTATCTCGTGTTTTAATTGGTAATCCTTCAAAATTTTATCTTGATATTTAATGAGGTTCACATTTTTACCTTGACACATTTTTTGGGAAAGATCAATACGTCAAGTCTGTAAACTTTTTGAAACGATTATTCCTTTCTTGACGTAAAATCAATTCAAAATCTTCATGGATGAAGTTTTTAGAAATTTCTACTCTTCCTACTCATATCTTTTCGGCCAAGTTCACGAGAGTTCACGAATAAATTGCTGGTTTTGAGAATTTTCGAATAACAAAAATAAAATGCTAGAAATTACGACTTTTGAACACAAAATTCGAATCTAATTCTTGAGATAAATGTTCAGAAATTTGATTTTCCAGCATCGCAGAATGTCAATACCCAAAAAATTTTTTCGGCGCGAGATTGATACCTTTATTGCGCTCTCACTTGTCATCATAGAGGACTTAGCGGCCAATTTCTCATGTAATTCAGAGTCATTATGCTATTGGATAATTTGTTGGCAAATTTGTTCCACAATGCTGGTAGATTAGATTTCGATCAGATTCGAAAATTTTATATTTTTCCTCAATTTTAATGAATTAACGGCTCTAAAAACACCAGAGGGGTTGAAAAGCTCAAAAACACATAAATAAAGCGTCTATGAGCATTTTTAAGCGAAAAAAACGATTTCGGCAAAACGCGGAAAAATTTTTTGACCCCTTTCCCCGTTCGGGGAAAAGGCCCAGAGGAAAAAACAGTGATAACAAGAGAAAACCGCAGTGCAGAAACTTTTTTTGGCTTTTCTGCACTGTGCAGAAAGCCGGGTGCAGAAAAAACACTGCTTCCCAAGTGGAAAAGCTGGAAACAAAACATCATTGTACAAAGTGCGGCTGGACTTTAGACATGCTAGAATCTGCGCCTGAGCTAGGAAGTAAATGATAATGCTTATTAAAGTTATAACCGGCGCAAGTGCCGGCAAATTTTGAGATTTGCACCTACTAAAATGCACCAAAATGCATCTTTTCTATATGAAAACACCAAATTTTTTTCCACATTTAATAAATATTTTTTTGCACGGTGCGAAAAAGCTGAAAAAAAGTTTTGCACGAGCGGAAAAAGTTTTGCACAGTGCAAAAAAAAACACTGAAGACCGATGCCGGTACCGGACGCATCACTAGTTGCTGAATATTTAGGAGCAAAGGCGAAGTTTTTGTTATACATACTGCTCACAGTCATCAGCAGCCCGTGAGCCGACTTGAGCAGCCCTAAAATTTTGAGGGAGACGACAGACCCCTAAAGAGAGAGAGGCAGCTAGCAGTTTTTTGGGTCCAAAAATGGGCTGAAAATGAAGGATTTTGCATTTTTTCGGCGGCAGTAGGCAGCCAGGTTTGGGGATGAAATGGAACCCCCCGGCGCGTCTAAGTATGTTGGTTGAGTGGCCGTAAGCCGTATGAATGTTGAAGAAGCATCGAACTTTTTTCAGCCCGCAAAGTCACAATTTACAAAAAACTCACTGAATATATGATTTCGGCAAGTGAAGATGAAGAAGGAAATACGTTTTGTAAATGAATGCTGGAGAGCGGCCAAAAATGTGCAATGCAATATTGGTTGACAGAAATCAAGATGTGGCTTTCATTGCAAAAAATTGCCTCGACAGTACGGTTTTTTAAGACTAATAATGAAAAACAGGCACAATTTATTTTGTAAGGTTATAGCCTGGTGTTTTCCTTGGTGGTGTCCACTGCATCATTGGAGCATAATTTTTAAGCATTTTGCTTTGTTCGCACCAAGTTGCGTATTAATTGATTGTCATCTGCATCGGTCGAGAAACTAGTCTTCATGAAATTCAATGTCAACAATTTTTTTGGCTGTGTCGGGGATAGACATAGTCTATCTCCAGGTTGCGAAGAAATAGCCAAAGTCGACGCAATTTGTGTCGATGCCGATTTGCATAGACAGCGTGCATAAAAGTGCCAGTTGTTTATGGTTTTGGTCATTCTCGTTTATTGTTTTTATTAGAGTAAAAATCGGCAGCCTGACGGCCATTATTTATAATAATTTTATTGATAATAATTTTATTATTGATAAGTATTTCGTCCAAATACAACGTCCCCCATCCGGACATTTGATTACGATCTCGCAGCGGAGGGAACGCAGGTTAGACCCCAGATTTCTGGAGAGCCACCCAGCATGCAAGTCTACATTTGTGACTCAATTCTCGGCCTGATTTATCGGTTCGTCCTGATTGGAAGTTACTTGAGCTCAGAGAGTTATTTGATCTTCTGATGTTCCTCGGAACGAAAGCAGGTGATCTTTTGTTGAACTTGAGACTAACCGAACTGTTGCAGACTTATTCTACCTAAGGTTTCGGCCTGATTAGGTGAATTAGCGAGTGACTGATTAGGTCTATTTTTGATTCTAATCTATTTATTATATTTCTCTAACTCAACCCAAGTCTCATTTCAACAGCCATGCAGAGGTGGATGATTTTATTTTTTAGGATGAGTAGTTTGTGTATTTTTTAGTAATGTATCGGGCACCCAGACCTGGACCCGATATTACGAAAATTTTCGACACGGACCCGATGAAATTGTGACAATTCCAATTTCGATCTGATGCATACATGTAATTGGGGAGGAAGTGCTATGGGACCCCCCCAGACAACTCCATGGGGAGGGGTATGAAGGGGGTATCACCCCTACCTAAGGTCCCAAAAATTGATCGCTGGGTGCCTAATTTTGCGACAAAATGAAGTGTTTAATAGACATTTAGCCACACTACCCCCGTAAATGTTCAACTTTACCCCTACCTGAAAAATCTGACCTTGGGGGCCTCTGGACCCCCCCAGAAATCGTCGACAATATGGCTGGCCATTGGGCGACTGGCCCCTCCCAGGATTTCCCAATCCTATGGCTAGCCATATGGTAGCCGTAGGAAACCATATACTTTTGGTTGGAAAAATACTGGAAAATGTTGATTTTTTGATGAAAAATGTCAATTTTTGAACAAAAAATGGTCAAAAATGTGAATTTTCTGGGCACTTCGCCCCATGAATACATAGAAAAAAATTAATATTTTTTAAACTATTTTTCTGACCTTTTTCATGAAAAAAATCGATTTTTTTTGAGAGCTCCCCCCAAGATTTTGGTAATTACTGACCCCCGGCCCAAAAAAAGTCGTCCAACCCCCACTCAGATCTCGGGGCTCGGTTACATGTATATATGGTCTGATGTATAACACAGTCATTCAGTTGAAAACAAATACCTTTGTTAAAGAATGTGATGACACAACTGATGAAATATAAAAAGTAGCAAATCAACACTTCATTGCTTAGATCATCTTGAGACTGACTTAGATTTAAAATCTACAGCACCCAAGTTATATTTCATAAATAGTTTTTCGGCCGATTCCCTTGTAGTCGTCATCTTTTCAATCTTGATTTTTATTTATAATATCAATTTAAGGATCAAAAATTTAATTATAGAGATGCTTACTAACTAACATATCATGAGAGATTAGTGACTCGAATCGTTTTATTGTGTCTCAACCAAACCATACGATTTCAATATGATGTTGTTTCTCTCACATCCATTTTAAGATGCAGTTGTGAGAAGTTCGAATATGAATATGATAAGTTGAAAATGAATCATAACCGAAAATAGGGTAATATTGTGTGGTTTTACATACTGCGTTTGAAAAATTTCTTCTAATGCTGTACTTCTCACGTTTTATACTTCTTAAAGGGTCCAAAAGTTGGCGGAAAAAAGCCGAAAAACTCAAGTGAACCTCTTTCTAGACACATTCCCATAGGATGCCGCAGACTGTTTTCATTTTTTTTGTAGGGACTAATGTCCGACATATTATGTTAAAATTTTCATACGATTTGTGTGCCATTTTTTGAGTTGTTGAGATTGGCACACATTTCATTGCCATTCAAATATATTTTTGAATCCGAATGAATTCCCAGCCAATAAAGTTCTAAGAAAACAGGATTTGCCATCACCGATATAATAAATAAGGAAAAAATGTGGCTTCAAAGCTAGATAAATTTTGATTCATCTAGCTTTGATATTTGCTGGACGACATGGTTCAAATGAAAGGTTAAAAAATTTAAATTTTTTAAAATTAAATTTGAAAAATCGAGCCATTGTGACGTTTCTTTAAAGGAAAACGCAAGAGTTATCCCGATGAACGATTTTAATGTTTCCTGCATCTCGTTGATGGCATATTTAGTAGCAGCTAACAATATTTTTGTATCCAATTTCAAGATGTGCAGACATCTACATCTCCCAGAAGGATACACAAACTTGATTTGAATTTTAACACCATGTCTTGGCATACCTGTAAGACCTCCGACCAGTTGGGGGGGGGGGGGGTAAATCCGAAATTTTGGGGCGGGGGTAGAAAAAAGTCGAAATTTTTCCCAAAAAGGCCAAAAAACATACACTTTTTTGCAAATTTTTTTAATTTTTTCCTAACTGGGGGGAGTGGTTGGGGGGGGGGGGGGGGTAAATGATTTTGGGTACTGAGTTGGCCAAGTTGGGGGGGGGGGTCCCCTCCCCCAACCCCCCCCCCAAGTACAGGTATGTGTCTTGGGCACTAGTGGCTACAGAAATAGAGGAAAAATTTCCTGGCATCTTATAGGAGGGGGCCAAAAAAGCTTCAAATGGCTCTTTCAGGTTATTTCGACTTCATTTTTGACACTTATGAGAGTAAGATGTCTGAAAGTTTCTTGCATACCATCTGCATATAATGAATATTTGAAGATTTGTATTTCCAAACAGGCAAAGTGACTGAAAAATGCCAAAAAATGTAAAACTTCCAACTTTCGGAGTGTTGTAGGTATGCGAACCTTGACTTTTGCGCCGAATACATCCTGTCACAAGGACCCGGATCCGAAATAAGACCCGGAATTACCCGACTATTTGCTGGACCCGGTACTGGACCCGATATTCTCAAAATTTTGGACCCGGAACCGGACCCGATATTCTTAAAATTTTGGACCCGAACCCGATATTCCTAAAATTTTGGACCCGGATCCGATTTTCTTAAAATTTTGGACACGATACATCTCTATTATTTTTGTTCCCGCACCCTCAACCTCGGAAAAATTGGAAGAATTTGGGACAAAATACCTTTTTTGGCCTTCTTCGGGAAAACTTTCGAAATTTTTTCGACCCTCCCTCAAAAATTTTGGGAACCTCATACCAGACATGCACGGCAAGAATTTTCCAGGGGGGAGGGTCCATGGACTTTTCTCCCTGGGGGTAGGGGGTGGGTGAGCAAAAAAAAGTTCAGCAAGCCTGTTTTTCATACAAAATATGCTCAAAAATCATGAAAAAAGCTGTCTTGGAGAAAGTTCAGGTAGGGGTGTTCGACGATTTTTTGGCCAGGAGGGGGGTGGCCAAGGTCTCAGTTATGGGGTTTTACCCCCCCCCCCTACCCTCCCTTATGTGCATGTATGCCCCATACCCAAATTTTGGGTTTACCCCCCCCACTGGTCGGACCCCTTAGAGGTATGTTCACAGCTGCTTTTTATTTATGCTTCTTTAAGATTGTGGAAACATTCTAATTTTTTTGAAGTTGGTAATTTACCAAACATAGGAAAATAAAATTTTTGGAAATCTAGACCATCAGATATTGATAAAAAACATCGAAAACGATGTTCGCCGAATGATCTAATGCACGAAAATAGCTGATTGAAAAAAAAAATTCAGTCGCAGATATTTTTGTTGAGATTGTATGTTTTCTTCGATTTGCATATCGTTAATGCCGACGCGAAGAAGGATAAAATGTGTAATTTTTAAGTCAATTGAATCATTTTCCATAACAGAGCAATTTCATATTAGAGATGTGCAACTAAGATACAATAATCGGGCAAGCAATCGAAAGTTTGGATTCTACAACCAACAAAATCCTTTTAAAATGCATCAAAATGCATCTTTCTCGAATTCCCAGAAAATTTTGCCCCATTAAGCGAAAGAGCCCGAAATTTCTTCTATATTTTAAGAATTTCTTCTCCCAAAACACCGGTTTAACAAAAAAGAAACAGTGGTGGAGATCATACATGCACGTGGGAGGGTTTAACCCCCAGCAGACTTTGATCGATCCCCAGCAGATTATTGCTGACCCCCAGCAGATTTGGCTCCCAATGATTGAGAAGATGGCGAAGAGAAATCAGCAAGAGAGAAAAGAAAGTTGCCATAAAAATGGTTAACTGACTTATTGGTTAAATAATATGCTACTTGGATGTTAGAAGACTTTTCTTTTCGTTATCAAGAACGAAAAAAATTTGTATTCTTCACCCTGTCCTGGCTGACCCCTAGCATAATTTCTATGCTGTGCATGTATGGTGGAGATCCTGAATATACCATTACCTGAAAGAGATCCGACCAGTTGGGGAGTGAACCCAAAATTTAGAGGGGGTGGGTCGAAAAAAATCGGAAAACAGGTTGAAAATTTTCCCAAAAAAGGTACTTTTTCCCCATTTTTTCGAGTTAGGAGGGGTTGGGTATGTAGGGATGGCCAAGTTGGGGAGGGTCTCCCCTCACCTCCCACCGAAATTACAGGTATGGAGCATATATGTAATTGGTGGGGAAGTGCAATGGGAACTCCCCCAGAAATTGTCGACCATATGGCTAGCCATTGGGCGACCGCCCCCCCCCAGGATTTTCCAATCTAATGGCTAGCCATATGGTAGCCGTAGGGACCCCCATACTTTTGGTCGGAAAAATACTGAAAAGTGCCAATTTTTTGATGCAAAATGTCAATTTTTGAACAAAAAATGGTGAAAATGTGAATTTTCTTGGCGCTCGCGCAATGAATACATTTTTTCGGCCTGTTTAGAAAAAAATTACAATTTTTTGAACTATTTTTCTGACCTTTTTCGTGAAAAAATCGATTCTTCTTGTTGGGAGACCCCTGCTCCAAAATTTTGGGAATTACTGACTCCCGGCCCAAAAAAATTCGCCCGACCCCCCCCCCCCCCCCCCAGACCTCGGGGCCCCGTTATATGTATGGTATGAAATTAACAAGCGAAGCGAAGCTGTCGAGAGGAGGTTACCCAACCTAACGACAGGTATGCATAAAGATATCCTTTAGAAAACTCAATAAGATTTTCGAGCAGAGTGCTCTAGTTGAATTAAGCTTACCAGCTCTATCGTCCAAATGTGTTAGCTTCGCGTCTCGTTCTAAAACTTTTTCGACGTTAACCTTCATAATTCCTATGACCTGAGTGTGATTGACTCCTCAGTATATGCTAAAGGTTTAATAAGAGGAATACTGATTACTTCGTTCACTTGAGCTTGCGCTTGTTGCATTCTTTTGTTTTGCGGCCTGGACTGTTGCGAAAAATCAGAGTTGCTGCCGTTACCCAGATCGATATTCGGTGGATATGACCTAAACAAGTCGATATCGACTACCTGGAAAACCTTGTTTGTTATAGCAACAATTGAAAACTTACATTGATGAGTTAACAAGTGGGGTCGGTCGGGTCACAATGAAATTTACGTTATTAACAGTGTTGCCAAGTAGTCGCCTTCAAAAACCCCAATTTTACCGTCAAAAAACCTCAATCGTTCCAAAAAAAAACAGAAAACCTCAAAAATTTACAAAAATCCCTGGAAAAACCCCAATTTTGGAAAACATGTGGAATAAATTTAACTCAAAGGTTAGAAAAATAAATCAAACATAAGTTTATTAAGAATCAACAACTTTATTCAGCCGCTAGCTGTATAATTTCATCTTCATTATCACATTCAGCTGATTGCTGCACCAAACTGTTTGAAGGACAATACATGCCTGACGTAAATTTTTTCAACATAGGTTTTGTTACAGTGAAAAATTTACATTTTTCATTCCTTAAAGCCAAGCCATATCACACACATAGAATACTGTCCAACAACACTGTCAAAAAATTGTGGGTTTCAAACTTCAAAGATCAAACTAGATTAAACATGTATGTTTTAACTTTGAAAGATTCATAAATTTAGTTAGAAGCTTCTCAAATGAAGCCTAAGACTCAGCTTGCATTGCTTGCACAAATACATCTCTAACTTATAAGCCTCCTAATCCTAATTCTAGTCAGTGATTCTTTTCTGCGCCGAGCAAAATTTTTCCCATATTTCTCGAAGTCGTTTTTTCACTTAAAAATGCTTATAGATTTTTTATCTATGTGTTTTTGAACTTTTTCAAACCTTCTGGTGTTTTTAGAGCCGTTAATTTATCAAAATTGAGGTGATAATTGAAATTTTCGAGTTTGATCGAGGTCTAATCTACAAGCATCAATCTACAAGCAAACTATCCAGGAGCATACTGACTTTGAATTACATAAGAAATCGACGCTTAAGTCCTCTACGATGTCAAGTGAGAGTCCGAAAAAAGATATTAATCTTTCCCGCACTAGGTGCCGGAAAGCTTTTGGGCATTGGCATTCTGCGACGCTGGAAAATCAATTTCCCGAATATTTATTTCAAGAATTAGATTCGAATAGGTAATACATAATAATGATTATTGAAGTTATAACCGGCGCGAAGCGCCGGAAAATTTCGAGATTATGACCTTCTAAAATGCACCAAAAAGCATCTTTTCTGTATCAGAACCCCAAAATTTTCTTCCCCAAATGGGCAAAGAGCCCAAAATTTTTTTCTTTTTCTGAACATTTTAAATTTTTTTTAAAAAAAACAAGACATTTTAAAATCTTGAAATAAGAAAAATAATTGATTTTAAAGGTTTAGAATCAATGACTGACACATTATAGAAGAATATATGTGATCAAACACAGGACTCAAAAAATTCTGCACCAGTGCAGAAATGACCGAAAAAATTTTTGCATGAAGCCTAAAAAGTCTGCACTGTGTAGAAAAACACTGTCCATACTTATAATAAGCCTTCTTAGTTGAAAGCAAAAAGGTAGGCTTCAATCCCAACGTGAATTCTCAGTTGAGTTTGATGATAATGATCAAGGGTAAGAGGGTCAGGGTTGGAAAAGATGGATTGAGTTTCTTAGATTTCAATCAATAAGTTTTGGATTTTTTGGTTTACGTTTACAAAATCAAAAAAGGAAAAGAAAAAGAAGAAAAAAAATTAACAAAAATTTTTTATTTATTTTGTTATAAACTTGGATTATAAAACTTTTAAATGATTTATTATACTTAAGAGTACATATTAGGCCATTTCAAACTTGTTTCTGCCCAAAAAGTTGCACTTTTTTAAAACTAAATTTTTAGTGGCTCATCCGAAGAAATAGTCATAAGTTTTTCGTGTTATTCTAAAAGAATTTTAAGTGCATTTGATTAAATTTTATGTATCTAATCATGTTTCAAATAGTTCCTATTGCGCTTACAAAGTTTAGTGCTGGAACTTATATACACTATATACAATATACACATAGGTAAATTGTGCCTGAACCAAAGTTTAAGCCTAAGCCCAATGATAAGCCTAATTCTGATTGCGCAAGCAACGATCAATTGAACAAAGGTTTCACTAGTCGATAAGTAGCAGTTGTGACTACCTGGCCTGGCACTAAACTTTATTATTGCCATCCCTACTAGTGTCTTGAAATGAGTACAAAATAAAACTCACATCACATTAAACTAAAAGACCCACAATAAACCCAAGAGACCCCAGCAAAAAGCCAATAAAATCCGAAAGTCCAAACTTTGAAAAACTGTTTATTCGATCTCTGGAAAAATATGCAGTGTGCACACCGCCCCAAACATGTCAACAGAGTATTTTTACACCAAACCAGCATGTTTTTCCCCAAAACGTTTATTTTGGGGAAAAAATTTTGGAAAAAAGGGAAAAATTTTTAGCACTATCAGCCAAATGGGGAAAAAGTTTTCATCTAAATTCCCCTAGATTAGCATTTTAAACTTGAATGCACTTTAATGGGGTAAAATAGATACTTTCAGCCGCTTGGCGGCATTATATAAAATACCAAATAAATTGGTGTGGTTTGGTTTGGTGTTTGTTTACTAGTCGAAGACAAAAGAAAGCAAATATAAATTAGCACATATTTTTATGTACTTAGCCGCGATTCATCAAATTTTAATGTTTTCCAGTGCTTTTATACATTGAGTTCATTCAGTTTTATTATTACTTTAGCGAAACATTTTTAGAGTCTTTCTTTCCCCATTTAGGGAAAAATTTTTTGGAAAAAAACACGCTGCACCAATAGTCAAAATTCGGTAACTAAGCCAAAAATATGCTAATTTGATTGTAAATTACACAAACTGACCACACTATTCAATCAATATGCATTTCAATTTTCATTTTTCCAATTTCATTACGCTTTTTTCTTATTTTATGTAGAGCTTCACACGAATTACCTGGGTACAAAATGAAAACCATTACCCGGGTACCCAGGTGATTCCGGTACCCGTTTTGTATCACTATAATATGTAGATTGAGAGTAGAGGTATGCAAACTTTGCTTTGTCTCATCAATAATATTGAGCTATCGTGATGTGATGTGTAGTATTTTGCAGCGTAAGTGCATCGATGATGTGTGTCAATCAACTAAGAACATCAGAGCCATTGAAAAAGTACAGAAATACTTCACAAAAAGGTTCTCAACTATCCTGAGGTTTCTTATAATGATCGTTTAACTATATTAAAGTTAGAGAAACTTGAAAGTAGAAGGCGTTCGAATGACTTGGTTATGTTATATAAGATAATAAACCATGAAGTAGACGTAAAATTGAGTGATTTCTGCACCATTACACATTCTCAGACCCGATCCAACCACAATTGGAAGTTAAAAACAGATATTCCAAGGACTGATATTAAGAAATACTTCTTTACAAATAGAGTTATTCCTATTTGGAATAAACTTCCTGAATCGATAATAACATTTAGAAATAGTAAAATTTTTCGCTCTAAATTGGATAAGTTCAATTTTGATCAACTGTAAGAGCTATATGCCTTTTTGACCAAGCACAGTATATTCGTAAATGTACTGCATATTTATTCTGTATTTAATTAACTTATTCGTTTATTTTATTATATTCTCCTAACATTGCTTAGTGCCGTTGCGAATGAAATCATCATCATCATCATCTCTAGCATTATATCCACAATATACCCACCTATGCAGCCTATTGTATACAACAACACAACCAGTGTTTCAACACAAGTGTTGAAAAATATTATGTAGTAGGGACTACAGAGTGTGTGTAATGCATCATTCTATTCGACTTTCACCACTCAACACACAGCCCACCTTATTAGTCAGCACAATTCACTCTGCCATCTTCTACTGCTAAGCTCTTTTTGTCAGTGTTAGATAAAATAATAGTAGTATTATTTTCTCGCCTGCCGGTTGGTATTTACCTTCCCTAGTTCGATAATTTCAATATTATCAAGTGTAATGTGGGTGTTCGAATATTAGTATCTGATCTAAATCTATATTTTTCTGCAGCTTTTAATATTATATATTGCCCTGCCTGTTATTGTAGTCAACGGCAAAATGTCAAAACGTAGTTATCTGTCCCGAGGTCTGGGGGGGGGGTTGGGCGACTTTTTTGGGGCCGGGGGTCAGAAATTACCAAAATTTTGGGGGGAGGGGTCTCTCAAGGAAAAAAATTCGCTTTTTTCACCAAAAAAGTGTGAAAAATTGTTCAAAAATTGTATGTTTTTCTGAAAAGACCGAAAAAATGTATCCATGGCGCGAAGCGCCAAGAAAATTCATCTTTTACCATTTTTTGTTCAAAAATTGACATTTTCCATCAAAATAATGACGTTTTTCAGTATTTTTCCGACCAAAAGTATGGGGTGGGATCCCTACGGCTACCATATGGCTAGCCATTGAATTGGAAAATCCTGGGGGGGGGGCGGTCGCCCAATGGCTAGCCATATGGTCGACGATTTCTGGGGGGGGGGTTTCCCATAGCACTCCCCCCCAATTACATGTATGCTCCGAACCTATCAATGGAACTGGCGTATCTATCCAATATTATATATGTTCATTAACATTACAACTCATTTTAACGGCAGTGGTTATTCAGCGCCTGGCGCTGAATATCCTTCTGTCTTAATTTTTTTTATTCAGCGCCCCGCACTGAATAACCAAGCATGTTAATTTTTTTATGCAGCGCCGGGCGCTGAATAACATTTTATCATTACATTGGTTATTCAGCACCCGGTTCTATTATGTTACAATATACTTCTCACGTTGCACCCATAGAGTTTATGTTTCATCGAAATATAAGTTCCATCATCCATAATGGGTTGATTCGAAGTATGTACACGTCAAATTCGGGTAAACCTCTCTGAACTGCGATCAAACTACGACTGGTCGCTTGCAGTCGGCCCGGCTAGGGATGAATATTGACAGCTTACAATTGTTTAAAATTACAATTGGATTTTTTCAAGTGATTTGTGGTTAAGGAATATGATTTTAATCTAATCCTCATTAGTTTCGTTGCAATATATACAACGCCAGTCTATTTCTAAAAGCCAGACTTTAATATAACGTTTCTACTACTGTGACTATAACTCGCAAAGTCTTCACCCCTATCAGGTCTTTGGACTTTTGCTGATGTCTCGAAAATGATTGAACACGAATTGCAATCTGCTTAGAAATAAAGAACTGGCTAGTCAAAAACAGTTTCTCATCAAGCATACGATTTTTATCTTTCGGTGGGTGTACAGCGAAGCTTGAAAATCGTGAAACGAGTCATGGAAAAATTTAACAAAGCACACATTACAAGTGGTGGCGATCTTTCAATTCATCAAGTTCTGCTAGCAGCAACCTAGAAATTCAACAGTGTTATTTGCACTGTATTAGAAGGTGATTATTTGCTCGTTCACTTGCACAAAACACTCCTGGAGTAGTTCTTTTTCAACAAGTTCAGGATTAACTTTATTCCATATATATTACCAACGAAGCAGATTACATATAGTTTTTTCGCTTTTTGCGTTTTATATGTCTCGAATGCGAATATTTTGTTCACATGACGGAAAAAACTAGATTCTTGACAGTCACATGAAGTAACCACTAGAAAAAATGGTCAAAGTATCATATACATGGAAAATATCTCAACTGGCAACTACCATACGGACTAGTTCTCGGCACCAGACAAGGGGCTAGATGTACCAAACGCATCTGAGCCTTTCTATTGATTCAGTGGCGTTAAAATTGACCTGTACCAAACTCTGCACCACAGAACTGACACACGCTGCACCACTGCACCACAGAAAATAATAATGAACTGAATTAATTGAACGGCGTTTTCTCTTGCACCTACTTGTATTTATAGGTACCACTGAACCTTTAGAAGAGTTCAGGGCACCTCTATAAAGGTTTTGCTTGCACCAAAATGGAGCGGTTCAGTGATACTTTATTGTGCAGATTTACAGTTGTCACTTAGATAATTGTTTTCATGTACCCAAGCCAATGAGCTATAGAAATTTCACAATTCATGCACTAACAACCAGAGTAGGTGTAGAGCAATGTTAGAAAAACAACTCACTATTTCCCACTTTGGCCAATTTCAGATGCTCACGTTAGAAAACGCACCAATATTGTTTTTCGTGCGTCCATAATTAACATTTTCAGCTTTTTAAAACATTTTCCCAAATAAGTATAATTTCGGAAAAACAGCGGATTTTTCCAATCCCAAGAATTACAACATATATTCCTGCACTAGGCGCCAGAAAACTGTAATTTCGACTAATTGTATTTGTGCCTAACGCCACTAAGCATGTGAGAGGTACGACTCAACCACCGTACTTGTGAATTGTGAAAGTAGACCCAGATCAAAAATTAAGTCAGGGCCAGTTTGATTGGATAACTGGCCAACAGTAGAGAGAAAAGAATTATGTTCAACATGATAATTTCATTTTTATTTTGTTCAAGTGTTCAGACTGTCCCATAGGGAGGTGTACGAGGGGGTATTACCCCTACCGGAAGTCCTAAGAATTGATCACTGGGTGGCTAGTTTTGTCAAAACTGATGCATTTATATTGGACATTTAGCTATACATTGCCGCCGCAAATTATTAAATTTACTACTATCTGAAAATCTGACCTTGGGAGCTCTTGATCTGAAATAAGCCCGACAATCAACTTTGATTGTATTTTGTCTATTTTCTTCGAAATAAATGTACTACAGCCGGTTTTCTAACCTGGTTCGGCTTGGCAAAGACGGAGAGGATTTGAGAACCAACCGAATTTCTGTATGGACTGACTACAGATAAACCCATATTGTTTTTGAAAGTAATATGCGATTGTTATGGTAGCATGCTCTTTCATGTTAGAGTCATGCGCAGTGTTAGACAATGAGAGAAGTTCGTGCTGGTTGAAGAATCCAGATTTTTAGTTGGGGGCCAGGTCTCTGATATTCGGTTGTCTATCATCAATCCAAAATAAATGTGATTTTTACCGTTTTGCCCATTTCTAGCTCATTTTTTTTGTTATCCAGTTGGTTGACCGCAGTGTCTGGCTGATTGAAAACATCAGTACATCGCCCATGCCTAGTCATTTGCTACATGGTCATCTCAGTTCATTTTGACATACAATATTTAAATCTCACACATGAAAATCCACAAAATTAAATCATCAAATTAAGCCTCTTCGTTGAACTTCAGCCTTGAGAATTATGTTGTTACGTCTTATAATCACTCATGTCAAAGTTTCATGAATACGGAAATCCACAGGCAACTCCTAGAATAGTTCAGGAATCACTGGCATTGGCATACCAGCAGGGTTGGCAAGACCTGGGTTTTTGGGTTTTTCTGGGTTTTTCTGGGTGCATTTTTTGACAAAATTTGGGTTTTTGGGTTTTTCTTAATTCTTTTAAAATGAGGATTTCATCGTTAATTTGAGGATTTCATCGTTAATTTCCCTGTGGCAAATCCAGAACGAGATTGAGGATTTCATCGTTAATTTCCCTGTGGCAAATCCAGAACTAGCTGACCAAAAAAGTGCTGTGTATCAAGAATTGACGCAATACATGATTGAGGCAAAATTACAAAAACAAAATAACTCATTTCGCTACCAGACCAGATGCTCGTCAAAAAGAAAAAGTCTGTCCTTGAGTATTGGCTCACAGATGGAGCTGACTGGCCGCTGGTGCAACGAATCGCTCTGAAGGTACATAGATAACATGTTATTTGTTTCAATGTATTACATGTATAAAAAATTAATTGAGGTTTTTTCGCTCGTTGTCTCTACCCCATCTTCGGAAAGAAACTTCTCTACCTTTGGCTATGGCTTCATACATTCCAAGCTGCGAAATCAATTGTCGACGGAAACAGTGCGCAAACTGGTATTCGTTAAGACAAACTTTGGGCTGCTAGAAAGTTCCCGTGACTGTGAATCTGATGAAGTGAGCGAAGCCGAAGCGTGAAATTTGATTTCCGTAATTTTCAATTTTTTAAAGTGACATTTCAATTTTTAGTGTTTAGATCATGCAATAAAAAATTCAATAAACAGCCAATCGTTTTAATGAGCCAAATCGATAAAATCGTTGTGCAATGTGCAGTCGCATGACTCGTGTAAATATGTTACAACCAAATGTATAGTCAGTCTTGAACACTGTTCAGCAATTTAATACACTTTATACGTTAAAAATAACATTCTCATATATATTTTAAGTAAAATGATCATTCATTAGTACAAAACTGGAACAAAAACCCTAGAAAAACCCACCAAAAACCCAGAAAAACCCACCAAAAACCCAGAAAAACCCACCAAAAAACCCAAAAACCCAAAAATGAAGATTGCAAAAACTGGGTTTTTGCAAACCCTGCATACCAGTGCTTGTGGGAGGGCTGGGGGGTACCTCCGCTCAGGGTTGGCAAGGCTTTGGTTTTTTGGTTTTTGGTTTTTTTGGTTTTTTAAAAAAACCAAAAAATTGGAAAATCTCTGGTTTTTTGGTTTTTTTGGTTTTTTCCAAAATCATTGGGAAAGTGTTTTTTCACATTAGTCGATCTTTTAGGCATGTATTGGTGTCTATCTAAATCAACAAAACTATTAATTGAGTTGACTTGACTTCACTACAAAGTAGAAAAAAGTCGTATTTTTATGATACATTTCGTACTCAAAAGATGTAATATAAATCAATCGATATCCTTTGTATCTATCTTGCAACCGCACATTTAGTACATGAGTCAACTTTGCTATAATTTGCTCACAAAAAAGTAGACACTAAATCTTTTGTGGAGTGTACTCCAACCATACGGGGTGACATTCATTGATCCATATCATCATCAAAATGTTATGAAACATGATTGAGTTTAATAACTGATTTTATTGTTACGGTAAGCTTTTTAATTTTCTTAGCTCGAAATTTCAAAATATAAATGAGACAATCATAAAATTTTATACAGATCAGCTAAGCATACTGTAGGTTAGCAAAGAGAAGAGCTTTTGAGTGGCTCATTTTTATGTGACTTGACGTCGCTACTAAGTAGAAAAAATCGTGCAAAAATATGTATATCTATCATGCAAGCGAGAATAATATATATAATAAGACCTATTTGCTGTAGTTATAGCTCGCAGACAGGTTTGAAAAGCAGAAATTTAGAAACATCTGAAATGTCGATGTGTGACCTTCGACTGCAGTTTGTAATATTAATAACATATGTCAATTTGTAATATTAATGACATATGTTAATTAATAACATATGTCAATGTCAATCAATTTAAAACCCTCTTATCGAAAACGGTATAGTGTCATTTCAACTTTTCTGTGCGTATGTACATATGTGATGCATTGATACAATTCTGTAGTTGATTTCTTTCGAGTTTTGATTACTTAAATTGTGTATTGTATATTTTTCTTTATTTGTAATTTTTCTTCTTTTCTTTGAATTTGCCCTTTACATATCGCATGCTCTGTTCCATTTTTACTTTTCTTATGTTCTTCACTAATGGTTCCTTTCTTATGTGCCCACTATTACTGTGTTTCTATTGCTAAATAGGGATTTCTTATAAGCATAAAATAATGACACTTCTGATAAGATTAATACTTCTAGCTGCCATTTTACGGCTCCCTAACTAGTCTTAGATGATACAGGGAGCTTCCGGCAGTTTTTTACATAGTTATTTTGATGTACCAAACATTCTAAAGAATTAAACCAGAAAAAAACCATTAAAAAACTATAGAAAAACCAAAAAAACCATTAAAAAACCATAAAAAACCACTAAAAAACCAAAAAACCAAAAAGTCGAAATTTCAAAAGTTTGGTTTTTGCCAACCCTGCCTCCGCTCCACCCCCAACTTGGCCGAACCCTTTACCCATCGGAACCCCCACCCTCAACTTGGTCAACCCTATACCCAACTCCCACCCCGTACACTTGAAAAAAATTGGGAAAAAAGTGGCTTTTTAGGAAAATTTTCGAAATTTTTCGCGTTTTTTCGACCTCCACACCCAAATTTTGGGATCACCTCAACGGGTCGGATCTCTTACAGGTATAATCACTGGTGCAAGCGGTCCCTATTACTTTTGACTTTCGCTCACTAATATCGCTGATTAGGTTAGTATTTTCTGCATATAATGATTCAAGTCTCGATTACTGTAGTTATCGTCGCCGGGCGCTGAATAACCGTGTGTCATGCCACTGGTTATTCAGCGCCCGGCGCTGAATAAAAAAATCATAATGCTTGGTTATGCAGCGCCGGGCGCTGATTAAAAAAAATAATGAAATACTGTTATAGATAGGGTTGGCAAGACCTGGGTTTTTGGGTTTTTGGGTTTTTGGGTTTTTCTGGGTTTTTCTGGGTGCATTTTTTTGACAAAATTTGGGTTTTTGGGTTTTTCTTAATTCTTTTAAAATGAGGATTTCATCGTTAATTTGAGGATTTCATCGTTAATTTCCCTGTGGCAAATCCAGAACGAGATTGAGGATTTCATCGTTGATTTCCCTGTGGCAAATCCAGAACTAGCTGACCAAAAAAGTGCTGTGTATCAAGAATTGACGCAATACATGATTGAGGCAAAATTACAAAAACAAAATAACTCATTTCGCTACCAGACGAGATGCTCGTCAAAAAGAAAAAGTCTGTCCTTGAGTATTGGCTCACAGATGGAGCTGAGTGGCCGCTGGTGCAACGAATCGCTCTGCAGGTACACATAGATAACATGTTATTTGTTTCAATGTATTACATGTATAAAAAGTTAATTGAGGTTTTTTTGCTCGTTGTCTCTACCACATCTTCGGAAAGAAACTTCTCTACCTTTGGCTTCATACATTCCAAGCTGCGAAATCAAATGTCGACGGAAACAGTGCGCAAACTGGTATTCGTTAAGACAAACTTTGGGCTGCTAGAAAGTTCCCGTGACTGTGAATCTGATGAAGTGAGCGAAGCCGAAGCGTGAAATTTGATTTCCGTAATTTTCAATTTTTTAAAATGACATTTCAATTTTTACTGTTTAGATCATGCAATAAAAAATTCAATAAACAGCCAATCGTTTTAATGAGCCAAATCGATAAAATCGTTGTGCAATGTGCAGTTGCGTGACTCGTGTAAATATGTTACAACCAAATGTATAGTCAGTCTTGAACACTGTTCAGCAATTTAATACACTTTATACGTTAAAAATAACATTCTCATATATATTTTAAGTAAAATGATCATTCATTAGTACAAAACTGGAACAAAAACCCTAGAAAAACCCAGAAAAACCCACCAAAAACCCAGAAAAACCCACCCAAAAACCCAAAAACCCAAAAATGAAGATTTCAAAAACTGGGTTTTTGCCAACCCTGGTTATAGAGCGCCGGGCGCTGCATAGCCCCTGCCCATTTTAACATGTACCCGGGTGGACCCGGGTATAACCGGGTAATTCGGGTACCCGGGTACTCGGGTAATGAATAAACGGGTACCCGGGTACGAAATTTTTGTCGTGTGAAGCCTACCTGTAAGACCTCCGACCAGTTGGGGGGGGGATAGAAAAAAGCCGAAATTTTGCCCAAAAAAAGGCAAAAAACATATACACTTTTTTGCCAATTCTTTTAATTCTTTCCAAACTGGGTGGTTGGATGATTTTGGGTACAGGGTTGGCCAAGTTTGGGGGGCCCCCCGACCCCCCCCCCATGTACAGGTATGGTGAAGCTCTAATTTTGTGCAGTAATTCTCCATCAAGCACACAACATTCAAAAAAACGAATTCGTTGAAAAACCCCCGAAACCTCAAAAATAAAAACAAAAAACCCGAAACAAAAAACCCCTAGAAAAACCTCAACGCCCTCAAAAACCCCTAGATTTGGGGAAAAAACCCTAACTTGGCAACACTGGTTCAAGCGCTAGAGAAAAAGAGAAAAACGCTCATGATTCACATACAGTAATTCTTGATGAATGTAGCTCGCTTAGACAATGCTAAACAACCTGTTCAACGCAGGCCAAAATAATAATACTCTGACAACGCGTCACTCTGTTTAGATCAACAAGTATTTGGCATTAGCTAGACACGATATCTGCGCTCTTACTGTAACTTTGGTATTTAAACTTTTTAAGTTTTAGTTTCTCATGCTGCTTGTTGACTGGCTTGGCTCACACAAAAATAAGTCGTTCATAGATTCTTAGATTCTACTACAATAATGGAAGAGCCAAACGCATTTTTTCTCATTCTAGTTTTCTCTAGTTCCATGAATGCAAGCAAAACAAATTGAATTATAGCATTTTTTCAGCTTTTGATCGCACTGTTCAGCTTTTGATTTTGAACTCGCAAATATTCGTTCAGTCTTATCCATACCTGCAAGAGATCTGACCGAGGGGAAGGGGGTGAACCAAAATTTTGGATGATCTCCAAAAGTCGAAAAAGTTTACAAAATTTTCCAAAAAAGGCCAAAAAAGCTACTTTCCTCTGAATTTTTCCAAGTTAAGGGTGTGTGACGTCAACTGTACTGAAAATGACGTCAGATACTGTAAGAGAAAGTGGGATGGGGTTTCCCAAAGTCAATTTCTTCTCTCCGATTGAAAACTATAGTATTTATTTGATAATTTACAATAGATGTTACCTAATAACGAAAAGGCTCAGGCGATGATTTGAGATGCCACGGGAAACGAAAATTGGAAAACGACAAACGACGAATTTGGACAAAAACGGGCAATAAGAGGGACGCCGAAATTGTGGTAAAACTATGGTAATGTTTCTGAATGTTGCTGCAGAATGGCTGCTCCAAACTGCTCTGTGAAAACTATTGACTGATTTTCAGCTGTTATAAACAGCTGAACTGATGAACAAGTACTGCACAACTGGAAAACTGAGCCGAGCTGAGCTGAGAACTGAGAGAAGACTGACCGACCTTCTTTTTACAAATTCTGATTGAGTCGGACAACTGAGACTCCGCCTTTCAGGCTGATCTTGATTGGCAATTTTTCTGTGGTCGCTGTTTGACCCTCCTACCTGCATGCACAGCATGCAGGTTCACTCGGATGCAGCTACTGTTCATGTGTACCACACACCTTGTGTGTTCTGTAATGCGCAGTGGTTTTTATGTACTTTCCAGACTACCATTGTCTTCTGTTTTTCTGTTCCGGGTCCTGCTACAGTCGGACCATAACCAACATGCGTCTTTTGTTTTTACATTTTTATGTTGAATTTTTGGATGATCGGCACCTGTCCTGTCCTGTTAGAGTCTCACAGAAACGAATTATGAGTACACGAAAAACGGAAGATAAGTACTTACAGAAATATTGAAAACAATGAGCGCACTGTACATAATTATTCAACAGCTCAGACA
This sequence comes from Romanomermis culicivorax, assembly GCA_963922205.1. NCBI lineage: Eukaryota > Metazoa > Nematoda > Enoplea > Mermithida > Mermithidae > Romanomermis > Romanomermis culicivorax. Next base: position 938,782 of record CAWUHX010000098.1, on the reverse strand, counting down.
GAATTAATGATGTGTATGTCTAGAAAAAACGGACTGTCTGAAGTTGAAGTAGCTAAAAAAAATGTATGCAAATTTACACGGAAAAATACCTACAGTAATCTACAGTACGAAATTACTAACATATACAAACTTATCATTTTTCGACTCCTGGTCACATTCCTCTCCTTCTGAGGCGAACGTCCACGGTCGCAACTTGCATAATTTGATGAGTCGGTTCGGCGACGAAGTTCTTTGTGACCAATGCTGTCCAGCGACGTCCAATATTTGTTGATCGACGATGTTGATGGCTAATGGTGTGAAATTTGGGTGATTGACGTGTAACGAGTGAAATGTGACTACTCGGTAGCGTGGGTCGGATGGCCAACACGATATTTTTAGGGGATTCAAGCCGGGCATGAAAGGGTACAGTTTCATCAACATGAACTGTTGCTTGTTTCTTTGTCTCCGGGTGGAATAAAGTTACATTTGGATACTGTATCCTGATAATTTCATATGACCCGTGCTGCCTTGTAATGAACTTTTGGTTTTGATAATTTTTCATTATTCTGGTTTTCCTTAGTACTTTATCACCGACGTGATAGGCTGCATTGCAAGCTTGTTTATCATACTGTTTCTGGTAAGCAGCTTGCGCTATTTGCATGTTGTTCATTACGGCTTGAAAATTTAATCGTAATTTCTGTTTGGTTTTTGAGACAAAGTCATCCATATCAATCTGATATGGATTTCTTGATGACGAGAGTATTGCATCTATGGGTAAGTTGGGTTTTCTGCCATAGACTAGTTCAAATGGAGCGAATTTTGTGGTTTCATTCTGGTGAACATTTATAGAAAATACTGCAAATGGGAGAAATTCATCCCAATCGTTGTGCGTTTCATTCACGTACATTCTGATTCGTGTTATTATAGTCTGATTTGAAGGCTCAACTTCACCATTACCAATCGAATGATAAGGTGTCATGTGAACTTTGGCAGTATTGCAAGTTTTGGTTATTTCTGTAAATAAGTTAGACATAAAATTTGTGCCACGGTCACAGTGGATTATTTTGGGTGCGCCAAACTTGCAAACAATTTCATTGACAAAAAGAGCAGCGATGGTTTTTGCAGTAATGTCAGGCACAGCTGCTGTTGTGACAAATTTTGTGAAATAGTCAATAAACACGACAATATATTGATTATTGTTTTCTGTGATGGGCAACGGGCCCATACAATCAAGACCAACACGTTCGAAAGGCTCTGAAGCCTGAACTGGAACTAAATTAGCTTTAATATTTTGATGGACAGGTTTGTTCACTTGGCACTTGTGGCAAGTTCTGCAATAATTTTCTGTATCTCTGCGCATTTTCGGCCAATAATATTTATTCGAAAGATTTTGATAGGTTTTCGTGGCTGAAAAATGACCAGCGAATTTACTATCATGAAAGGCAAGCAAAATTGTGTCGCGCCAATTTTTTGGAACATATAATTTTTCTGCATCTTTAAATTTTCTAAAGAGCATTTCATCCCGAATGACATATTTGTCAGTGACAATAGTATTTTTGGATTTCAACTGCTTGATGATATTCTGTACCTCTGCATCAGCATTTTGAAATTGACAAAAATTTTTTAAAATTTCTTGTTCATCAGTGAGTTCGTCCTCTAGGCCCTGTATGGCATTTATTTATGGTCTTGTTTCTAAATTTTCAATATCAAAAACTGGTTCGTTATTTTCTAGTGGAAAACGTGAAACAACGTCAGCGTTTCTGTTTTAGGAACCTTTCCTCGGCCTGATATCAAGCTTATAGCCTGACAATGCAAGACCCCATCGGACAATTCGGGAAGATGGGTTTTCTTTTGTGAGCACTGCGCTCACTGCAGTATGATCGGTGTGGATGATCATTTCTTGCTGAAATAAATATGCACGAAAATATTTTACAAATTCCACAACGGCGAGCATTTCGAGTTCCGTTATGGGATAGTGTTTTTCTGCAGGTTTTAGCTCACGACTGGCATAAGCAACAGGGTGCTCTTGCTTATTATTGTCGATTTGACTTAAAACGGCTCCGATACCCAACAATGATGCATCAGTTTGCAACAAAAACGGTTTTGTGAAATCAGGATGATGCAAAACTGGTGCAGAAACCAAGCATGCTTTAAGCGTGTCAAACGCAACTTGCTGTTCTTGACCCCAAATGAATGGAGCATTTTTCTTGAGAAGTTTTGTCAACGGATTTGATATCTGCGAACAATTCTCTATGAAACGCCGATAGTATGATGGTAGTCCCAGAAATGATTTTACTTCCTTGACCGTTTTTGGTTCTGGGATTTTTGTAATGGCTTCGATTTTCTGTGGGTCTGGGGCTATACCTTCTTCGTTGATAACATGTCCCAAATAACGAACTGATGACTGAGAGAATTTGCATTTTTCCAATTTTAATTTGAGACCAGCGTCACTCATTCGTTTCAAAATTTCATCCAGACCAGACAGCATCTCGTCATGGGTTTCCGCGAAGATGAGCAGATCGTCCAAATAGACAAGGCATGTTTTCCATTGCAAGCCCGAAAGGAGAACATCCATTAAACGTTGGAATGTGGCGGGGGCATTGCTAAGTCCGAAGGGTAGGTAGTTGAAATGATACTGTCCCAATGGACAGTTAAATGCTGTTTTTTCTCGATCATTTTCTGATATTGGAATCGTGTAATAGGCATTAGCCTGATCCAGTGTGGTGAAAAAATGCATACCACACAATGCATCAAATATGTCATCAATTCGCGGTAGTGGGTATGTGTCCTTTTTAGTGACACTATTCAAGCCTCTGAAATCGATGCACATTCGATAACCACCATCTTTTTTGCGAACTAGGACAGGGTTTGTGCACCATGACGACTGGCTGGTACTGATTATGCCTTGTTTTTCTAGCTGTTTGACTTCTTCAGCTATTATTGTTTTTTCTTTTGGTGCAGTTCGTTTTTCTGTTCCGGGTCCTGCTACAGTCGGACCATAACCAACATGCGTCTTTTGTTTTTATATTTTTATGTTGAATTTTTGGATGATCGGCACCTGTCCTGTCCTGTTAGAGTCTCACAGAAACGAATTATGAGTACACGAAAAACGGAAGATAAGTACTTACAGAAATATTGAAAACAATGAGCACACTGTACATAATTATTCAACAGCTCAGAGAGAATTAATGATGTGTATGTCTGGAAAAAACGAACTGTCTGAAATTCAAGTAGCTACAAAAAAATGTATGCAAATTTACATGGAAAAATACCTACAGTAATCTACAGTACAAAATTACTAACATATACAAACTTATCATTTTTCGACTCCTGGTCACAGGTGTAACGTACATGCTAATGCATTAATGTAAAAATAAAATGTACACTATGTGATATTCATTAATAAATATAAATTCATATTATAGTCTATCGTCTCAAGGGTGTCTGGAATTCACACCCAAACATTCCTGTAAACTTATGTGAAGTACTTTATTTTGATCGTCCCACACTCCAGTAGCTGTTATCAACCCAATTAAGACGCTCTAATTAATTTGCACATGGGCAGCTGGTCCTCTAGAATCTACATGAAAGTACACATTCCACAGCTACATTAATTCCCGGTAAAAATTGTAAACACACCTGCACACAGTAAAAGTAGAAGATCCGCTAGACACCAGTCTCAAGTGGAACACTAGCGGTGGTTCCTACAAAAATATGTATACGCAGAGGAAATAGATATAGAAGCATACACGGAAGCACAGAGGCGTGATTAAGTCCACTGTAGACAAGGAAGCAAGCATAAGAGAAGCGTAAAAACATACAGTACCAGGAAAGCATTGGACGGCGTGGCTAAATGAGCCAAGCCCAAAAAGCAAGAAGCAGCGATTGGCATAAGAAGATTTTCGGAAACAGACCTCCCACGAGCCAAGGGAGTGGCTAAAAGAAGCAGTGTTTAAAGAGAAGCAAAGCATGTTTCCATCAGATTGTAAGAAAGCCTTTTTAAAAGCTAGACTTGTTCTTTGTGAGGAAGCGTATTCCTGGATTTTTGTCCATGATGAAGCAATCGTCGATTTATCGTTCACCTTTATTGCATTATCGTCCTAAATTGTTGTTACCTGCGTCCCCGCAGACCGTGAAACGTGCAGTATCAAGATCAACTAAAAGTCCAATTAGAGTCTGGGCATTACATATTTTGGTGACTGTACCATTCTGTAACCATTGGAACTCCCTGCCCCACTAGGTGCATCCTTTATCCGGGCAACCCTAAGCAGTAATCGCATTCAGTAGTAATGGTCTCCTACAGTAGGACAACTATTCGTAAAAACCAAACTGGAAAGTCCCTTTAATGAAACATTAAGCAATACATTTTTACAAATAGAGCCTGAAGCAAAAATTGAAGCATCTAAGCAAAAATCCCAGCATAAACCGAGAATGACCCACCGAACTCGAGATCATTTAGGAGAAATTGTTAGAGAACAGATAAATGAACTGTTTTTTGAACATTTTCGTACCCTCCAGACACAATTGAACCAGAGCACAGTAAACCCTACCCTAATTGACAACCTAAGAACAGCCAAAATTTGTAATAACATGGCAAATAATTTCTACGCGAAACCTACAGTATTCATTGGCAGCATGACCCAACATTTTGGAGAATGGAATAAATGTTTAGAACAATTCATAGTACTCCAAGGCATGAAGGATATAGATGCACAATTAAAGTTACCATGCTTAGAAATTCATTTCGGAGGAGCCCTGTTGGCAAAATTCAAAAGTCTAGCCAATTCTGAAAACCCTCCCAATACATACGAGCAGTATAAAACCGCATTACAGGCCTTCTTCCCAAATAATCGAGACACTAAGTTACATCAACAATTTTTGCGAGAAAGAAAACAAAAACGATCAGAAACAGTGACTGAATTATTGTTTGATCTGGAACATCTAGCAACCCTCGCCTATCCCAATTTTGATTCGGACGCATGAGAAATGATCATAAAACCCCTTTTTGTCGAAGGCATGCAAAACGAAATCAGGGAAGCAATTAAGTATAGAAGGTTCACAACCCTAAAAGAAATGTAAAAAAAGGCTTACATTGAACAGCAAATCCTTAGAAATGAGCTAAAATCCAACATCCTTCCATTCATACCTCCAAAACCCAAACCCATTTTTTCATTAACAAACAATACTGACCAACAGGGCCTTTTGCATCAATTAGAACAACAAGTAAAAGACTTACAGTTGCAGATCAAACAAAAATCCCAACCCCCACCACAGAGTAACTACAACAGTTTCAGCAACAACAACACTTTTAGTAGCAATAATGGTTACAGAAACAACAGCAGTTTTAGACAACCCACATGCTTTCAATGTGGACAACTTGGCCACATAGCTCCAAATTGTAATTCATTAGGGACACGAAAATCATGTGAAATCTGTTTTCGTAATAATCACGTTACGCGCAATTGTAAACGCCGATGCATTCATTGTTCCCAAACAGGACATAGATCTGACCACTGCAGTTCAAAAACTTATGCCAACATTCAATGTTTTCTATGTAAGCAGAGAGGTCATACAAGCAGGTATTGCCCCAACCAACAAAGTCGTAATATCCAGAATTGCATTGAGGATAGGCAACCACAACCCCTAATGAACATTGATGACCCTGTGCTTTACTCCATACTGCCCACCATACTAAGCGGCTCCCAGCAAACTTTAGGAACTATAATGGCGACATCTCACCGACACAGTCAAGGGGAGTACATCCTCGATTTGGACATCCCCGATTGGTGCAGTATGTCACCACCCCTGACACCAGAGGCGAACAAAATCCAAAGCTGCCACCCACCATCCCCACCACTTACAAAATCCCCCGCAAAAAAAACATGCACTTCACCTACAGCCCCCCGAACCACCAATCAAGAAAGGCCAAAACCTTTTTTCTTTACTCCACAGCCTCACCCCCGAACCCTACAAATTCCACCACTGTAAAACACTACTACCTGCCCCGACAAACAAGCAAATTCAAACCCCATCGTACAACCCAACTTCTCAAATTTTACAGACTGTTCTGATTGTAAACTGACCACCCTCACTGCAGAAACCTACACAACACTGAGGAGGGGCACGCCAAATCGCCCCTATCGAAAAAAGACAACACCATGCTGCCTCCAATAAAAACTATTATTGGTGTCTTTGTTGTCTTGTGTTCTGTATAATAATCCCAATGTCCTGTTAATGCACAATTTCAGCTCTGTGGAACTTCATTGAGCGGTCATTTTGTCAGCATACCAAAAACTGTATCATGCATGCCCCCTTCTACAGTAGGCAAACCAGTACAGACATTCCGAAAAATCCATATTCCCTCCACCAAACCTCACCTAACAGACCCATACAAGTGCAGCATTTGCAAATGAAAAATTTATACCATTACTGGATTTTTTAGCTCAAAAGGTATTGTTTTCCATCAAACCGAAATAGAAAATCTAACCCCACATGTTTGTAAGGCAATCATTATAGACAAGGAGCACAATAGTCAAAAATTATACGAAACAAAACCAGGATTTTGGTCCACAAACAACTCCCTAAGCGTAGAATACATGTGGTGTTGCACAGACCATTGTACGTCTGTAACTAACATCATCATAGAAATTGGACAAATAGCATCATGGAACGGAAAATCAATGACAGGTAAACTAGGTGACCTGGGGTCATGCAAACCAACATCAGGCCATTGTGTAAGGGCTGAGGGGTCCATTATTTAAAGTGAAACAGCATTTAAAAATTTATGCCCTTTCCAATACAAAAATACATACCCAATAAAACTAACACAAACCCACATGACAATTGAAGAAATACAAGGTGCTTTCTCCATCAAAAATGCCCTCTTTTCCAACCCCAACTGCCCCGAAATCCAAGACAGTGTCCTCACCGAACATGGTATTGTTGTACAATTAGACAAAAGAACGCCACACCGTAATGCCTTTTTAACCCCAAAAATAAACGAAACCCAGACGAGGTTATACGATTTTGACGATTTTGAAGCCATTAATGCAAAACTAAATTACCTCGCAGATAAAATCTAGGAATTCGAAATCCAAAATTTCAAAAACGTCGGGAATGAGTTATGCAGACAGGCACAACGTCATCTTAACTTAGTATGGCAAATTTTGCACCTTGATGCAACCCTTGGTGCACATGCATTCCTACAACTGACGGACATAATAGCAGAATTCACAGGAGATGCCCTCACAGTCTGGCCTGTAAGCAGGTAAACACGTCAAAAGTCTTCCACAATCACAAAATCAATGGAACTTGCTACAAACTCCTACCTATTCTTGTGGGGACCGACCTCATGCTTTCAAATCCAGGAGCAAATGATTTGACCCCTTTCTCCCAAACTGTTGACTGCCACAACATGCATGTTGCCCTCTACAAACAAAATAATACATAGGTCAGGGAAACAGGATTCCCACATGTCACTGATCTGCCCTTAGAAATTGTATGGAACCAAAACTTCTCCCTCTTCCATTTCAACACACCAGCAATTTTTCATGATCAACTAGCAACAATATCAACAAATTTACTCTTTTTAAAGCAATACATCTACAAAACTCATACCCTTGAAAGCATCATTAAAAAACTCATTAATTACACCACCCAAATGTCTCTTAACTCGGATACAGTCTACAATATTACCTCAGGCAGTGGTCAAGCAATTGGCAATACACTTTCTGGTGCTGGTCAAGGCATAGAACATGTCACAACAGGCACTACTCAAAGCCTCACAGATGGATTAAATAACTTACTCAAGGGACCTTTGCAAATCATTATCAACTTGGCTGTTATCACTGTTGTCATTGCAGGCAACTTTTACTCTTTTCTTATTGTGCGAAAATATTTCCCTTCCCCAAAGCATCATGTTACCAATGAACATGCGTACCAAATACCTTTACATAATAGGCGGTTACATGAGACCATCCCTCCCTCATTTGGCCACACTCTCTTAGAATTAGCCAATTGTTGCGGGCCCATACTCAGCAGAAATACGTCCTTGTCGATATTGATACCCCCAGAACTCCTGCAATTGAACTTATAAATCAAATCCACCAATCTGGGTCAAATAAGTCACCACCAACCGTACTTGAGAAACATACCCCTCACATTCCAATCACACTCAACGACAAGCTATTCACAAAAGGCATGATTGACACTGGTGCCGTCTACTCCCTCATTGATTCACGGATCACTGAAGTCCTGCAGCTAAACATGAAAACCCTGCTAGTTCAAGCCAAAGCAGCAAACAACCTTCCCATCCACTTCATAGGAACAACTTTTGTTACAGTAACTGCCCAAACTATTCAGGAAACCATAATGGTACATGTCCAAAAAGACTGCACAGCAGACGTCCTTCTCGGGAAAAATTTCCTCAGCCGATTCTCAGAATACACCATCAATAATGAGGAGTCCCAACTCAAATTTGGTGATGTCTTACTCCCTTGCCATGGCCTAGAATACAGCCCCCTTTCAACCTGTGGCGGAACCTACCTGGATGAAAAATTAGAATTACCTCCCCAGACTGTAACTGAATTCACTATCCCCTTACCCAAATTGTACCTAAACATTAACCAACTCGAATTTACCCCAAAAGTCAGACAGAATGCCAATGTTCATTTTGCTGCTTGCATATCAGAAAACCAAAACATTCGCCTACACATTTCTGTTTTAAACACACACAACACCCCCCAGACCCTTTACCTTGGCACATGCATTGGCGCAGTTTCAGGCTTCATTCCAAAAAAATTCCCCCACCAAACCAACTCCCCCTACCCCAAACCAGCCGAACCAGTTTGATACATCTACATGGTTAAAAGAAAACGTCAATTTAACCTCAAGCAACCTCACGGAAGCCGAGAAAACCTAACTCCTACGCTCTTTATCCAAACACCCCACATTATATGCTAACTCCAAAATGGACGTAGGTAGAACCACCCTTGTTTCACATACCATTGACACCAAAGGCTCCCAACCCATGTGCAGACACCTTTTTTATACTTCACCAAAGGAAAAGCAAATCATACAAGCAGAGGTCAAGCAACTCACAGCAGCAGGTGTCATTAGCTAAAGCAATTCCCCATGGTGTACCAACACAGTTTTAGTCCCCAAAAAAGATAGTGGACATCGTTTATGCATTGACTTCAGGGGTCTAAATAAAGTGACCAAAAAAGATACTTATCCCTTGCCTGGTATAGATGAAATCCTAGACAGCCTGCGTGGAATGAAGTATTTTACATCCCTCGACCAGTCCAATGCATACTATTCCATTCCAATTGCAGAAGGTGACAGAGAAAAAACAGCTTTTAATTGCTCAGCCAGGCAATATCAGTTTAATTATCTCCCGTTTGGCCTCACAAATGCCCCCGCCACATTCCCAAGATTAATGGACGTTATCCTTTCGGGATTGCAATGGAACACATGCCTTGTTTACCTGGATGATGTCTTAGTCTTTGCAGAATCCCATGCCCAAATGTTAGAACACTTAGACAACATTCTCACTCATTTCTCAAACGCAGGACTAAAACTAAATATACAAAAATGCAAATTTGGCCAGCCCCCAGTCCAATATGTAGGTCATGTTATCTCTCAGCAGGGAATTTCGCCAGACCCAAACAAAGTACAATCCATTTTTGACATACCAACACCCCAAAGCTCCCAAAGAAGTCAAGTCATTCTTCGGCTTACCCTCTTATTACCGCAGATTCATCCCCAATTGCTCCCAAATCTCGGGCCCACTTATGGCATTACTCAAGAAGAATTCAGAATTTTCATGGGGGCCTGAACAAGAGAATGCATTCACTAAACTCAAAGAGTTGCTCATTCATGCCCCAATCCTGCAACATCCGGATTTTACAAAACCTTTCATTTTGCAAACTGATGCCTCAAAACTTGGAATTGACACAATTCTAAGCCAACTGGACAGTAAAGGTCATGATCGCCCCATCACTTTTGGGAGTCACACATTAAAACCTGCAGAATGCAACTACCCTATAACCAAACTGGAAACCCTTGCTGTCACTGAGTTCATTAAGCATCATACTGATTGGGATACTTATTTACCTTTTGCCGTTTTTTTGATCAACATTCACCAAAATGATAGCACTTCATACCCCCCGTTTGAATTGCTTCATGGTAGACAAGCTAATCTACCATCATATGCAGCGTTAAATTTTTTCCCCACATCCTACATGGTTGATCTTGACGACTATGCCCTCCATGTCAAATCCCACTTCACCAAAGCTCTCTCAACCGTTCAGAAGAATTTACAAAAAGCCCAAAACCACTGTACAGTTCAGTACAATAAACATGCTCAGGATATCCACTACAAGTCGGGCGATCTTATTTTATATGAAAATCATTCGTGCAAGCAAGGGCTCACTCCTAAACTCTTACCCCGCCAAAACAGCCCCTATAAAGTCACAAATTTCATGTACCCTAACGTTACACTCAAACATCCCATCAAGAATACCACTTTTACAGTACATGTAAACGAAACGACCCCTTTCCACCCCCGAGAAGCTCCTACCCAAACCACCCCAACCCCTTCTTGCCCTAGAACCCTCTGAATGAGGACGTTCAACTTCGGAAGGAGGGAAATGTAACGTACATGCTAACCCATCAATGTAAATATAAAATGTACACCATGTGATATTCATTAATAAATATAAATTCATATTATAATCTATCATCTCAAGGGTGTCTGGAATTCACACCCAAACATTCCTGTAAACTTATGTGAAATACTTTATTTTGATCATCCCACACCCCAGTAGCCATTATTGACCCAATTAAGATGCTCTAATTAATTGGCACATCGGCAGCTGGTCCCCTAGAATCTACACGAAAGTACACATTCCACAGCTACATTAATGCCTCATAAAAATCGTAAACACACCTGCACACAGTAAAAAGTAGAAGCCCCACCAGACACCAGTCTCAAGTAGAACAGTAGCAGTGGTTCCTACAAAAATATGTATACGCAGAGGAAATAGATATAGAAGCATACACGGAAGCACAGAGGCGTGGTTAAGTCCACTCTTGACAAGGAAGCAAGCATAAGAGAAGTGCAAAAGCATACGGTACCAGGAAAGCATTGGAAGGCGTGGCTAAATGAGCAAAGCAGCAAGAAGCAGCGATTGGCGGAAGAAGATTTTCGGAAACAGACCTCCTGCGAGCCAAGGGAGTGGCTAAAAGAAGCGGTATTTAAAGAGAAGCAAAGCGTGATTCTGTCAGATTGTTAGAAAGCGTTTTTAAAAGCGAGACTTGTTTTTTGTGAAGAAGCGTATTCGTGTATTTTTGTCGATGAGGAAGCAATCATTGATTTATCGTTGGCCCTTATCGTATTATCATCGTAAATTGTCATTACCTGCGTCCCCGCGGACCGTGAAACGTGCAGTATCAAGATAAAGTCAAAGTCCAATTAGAATCAGGGCGTTACAAGGGTTCGGCATTTGGGCTGGACCAGTTTGAGGGAGGAGTTCTGACATAGGGTTCGACCAAGTTGGGAGGTCCACCCCTATTACAGGTATGTGGGCTTTGGCGTTTACATACCATACCTGTACTTGGAGGGGAGTTGGGGGGGGGACCCCCCAACTTGGCCAACCATGTACCCAACATCATCCAACCCCCCCCCCCCCAGTTTGGAAAAAATTAAAAAAATTTGCAAAAAAGTGTATGTTTTTTTGGCCTTTTTTTTGGGAAAAATTTCGACTTTTTTCTAGCCCTCACCAAATTTCGGATTTACCCCCCCCCCAACTGGTCGGAGGTCTTACAGGTACGTTACACACAAGTGTAAAAAAACTTAGAAAAAAATCGATAGGCTATAAAGCGCGTTAGTACTTACTGGATTTTTTCCGAACTTACATAGTTACATAAACGTTTTTATGTTGGATTTTGGACATATTCCAAACAATTCTGCATTGCTTTTCGTAGAATTATTAGCACACGTCATGCAGTGATGGTTTAGATTGTATCTTTTCTTGATTTAGAACAAACTGCCTAAAGCTCTTATGAAGAACTATACTTTGTTACCTTTGATACTTTTGAATTTTGGAATGTTTCATATTTTTCTCACAGTTGAGAATTTTCGATGAAAGAACAATTTAAAGCTCTGTCTACACTCCTAGTGTATCTAAAGAGTCCTTAGCGGCATGTCCATTGCTGAGTATGTCAGCAAAGTCCATGCAAATATTTTCATTAAGCTATTTTATGTATATTGATGACTTTCTACACAAATACGCAGAAAAAATTCTGTTCAAAATTATGTCTGCTGCATGCCAGTAGGGTGTCCGACCAGTTGGGGGGTAAACCCCAAATTTTTGGGGTGGGGTACCAATATTCGAAAAATTTTGGGGGTCCCCAAAAATTTCGAAAATTTCGAAGCTTTTCCCAAGAAAGGTCAACAAAAGCTACTTTTTTTCCAATTTTTCACGAGTCGGGGGTCCCAACGTTTAGGTATGGTTCGACCAAGTTGGGGGGGGGGGGGGGGTCCCGCCGATTACAGGTCTGCCCCATCGTAGAAACTAAGCCGCATCATGTTTCGATAATTAGCAAATCAGGCTAATTTTCAAAGTCGGCAATAACAATCTTCAAAATTTGTAGAAAGAGGATTTTTTCCAGGAAGAGAAAGCTGTACATATTATCAATTACGTGGTTTTAAGCCCTGAAATTGGCTATAAATATAACCTATCCGGATGGAGCATAATGCATCTTTTGGCACGCTGTAGGAGCAAATGTTTTTTTTGCCTATAGCAACCTTCGGGCCAACGCATTTTGTCTAGGCAAGGTTCACGCTAACTCGATGTTCGCCTGTTCTTTCTATGCAAGTCTCTGCGTCATCATCCGTATCGATTGGCTTATCGCCAAGTAGTATGACTATGGAAGCGGAGCGCATGTTTAAAAAAGCAGTTTTCCGGCTGCAGACTTTCCGCTGCAAACATGGATGCGATACTTCTGTTGGCGGAGAAAAGTCGGCGAATAATCTTTCCTAGTTTTTGAGTCCTCGCGGATTGCGTAATTAAAAAATTTGGTGTTATTATAATTCATATCCTATCATGGGTTAGAGTTTTTCAACGTGACTGATCTCGATGACGCAGCTTGTTATTGATGAAAGGATAGTTTGACTCACAAAACTGATAGAGTTATTCTAGTAGGACACTTATAGCACGGCGTTTTATTGCTCTACTGAACAGACTGATCCGAGTTTACGATTTTTTCAGTGTAGATGTTTGACTTTCCGCTTCACATCACATGAATATATTCTTTTTATGCGACGTTTAGAAAAGTTCGGAATCTATTGTTATTGTGTCCTTATTACTGCTGCTCCACTCTGAGTTGTTCTCGTGTTGCTTGATGACCGTTGATGATGCACAAAGAAACCATAATAACCAAAACCTTAGTTCAACAGATCTACACCGAATAGAAAATAACTGTTCAGTTTCAAAGACAGCTTGTATCGTCAGTCTTTTCTTTCTTGGTTATCTAATTATTTGAAAGAAAGCTTACTTCTACTCCAAATTTTTGCCCTCGAATTTTATATGAAGGGGTTCTTTGTGCCATTCATTCATGCTGAAACTTAACCTTTGGTATGGATCAATTCACAACCGTGCAAGGCCGCCAACAATTTTGTACTGGCATGAATTTCGCAGGAGCTGAGTCACTAGAACCTGACATGCGTTGCCTCATGTTAGTGTGACATTTATTTCCTTGTCCAAAAGAGACTGCATAAAGTTATGCAAATTTTCTTCCACATTTTTACCCAATCCCGGATGATTCACCTAGTACTGTTACATTTTCTAGTTAGTGTTGTCTACTGGAAAAAAGATATGTACTTCGTAGTACAACGATGAATTTCCGTGAAATAACACTACGTATTTCAGTCCCTATGCCTAGATGGTTAGAAAAAAGTTGTGTTGATTCTGTGACATACCCGGAATTCAGTCATTTCCAACTTAAATGGTACTTGGGGATTCTTCATCCTTATATTGCTGAATATAATGCTTTTCTCACTATCCGCAGGTTCTGTGCAGAAGTTAGTATAAACGCATATGGTGGAGGAGAACAGATGAAGAAGTGAAAACGAAAACGTCGATGATCGGTCTGTGTTGGCAGAACGAACGTTTTTCCTTTTTTGTTCAAAATTACCCTTAAATTGACGAATTCTCCAAAAAACGGAAGATGGCCAATTATAATTTTAATAGCAGTAAAGAGGATCCTATCGACAAATCAATCGTCGATATAGAGTCGTCATCATTTTCCAAGAAGTTCGGGGACGAAGTATTCGTAGAACTGGCTAAAGAGTGCGATAATTTGATGTCCGAATTAGTTTCTTCGACGCCTGTGCATCGTGTTGGCGATAAAAGATGCAGGTAAAATTATTTGTTAATTCAAAGGTTTCAACATTGTTCTATGCTTGGAACAGTTATTTGACCCACTGTACATGATGATTTGAACGTTTTATATAGTTTCATATAACACAACTATTGTAAATTCAATAGTAGTGATTTTATCCATGTCAGCGGCACTCGATTTTGGGTCTAAATTTGTCAGATACTTCTCAAATTTATTGTTCGTCTTTAGTATCCCATGTCGTATGTTATCCTGACATCGGATAATAAAAGATCGAAACATCCTACGGGGCAATGCCAGCGGAAACCCTTTGAGAATCATCCTGTATTGCACGGCACCTTCAGATTCTCCTGATTTCAGCAACATTGTTTCTAGGGGGACTATTTGTACACCAATGTTCCATTTCTTCATAGTTAAAGCATCATTTCTTTTCGGCTTCAAACCGTCAAAACAGACGATAAATTTGATTCTGGTGGTCGCTGTCGCCTTCACGGCGGTAGCAGTAAATTCATTTCGAAGCATACATGTAATTGGGGGGGAGGAAGTGCTATGGGAACCCCCCCCCCAGAAATCGTCGACTATATGGCTAGCCGTTGGGCGACGATTTCTCCCCAGGATTATCCAATCCAATGGCTAGCCATATGGTAGCCATTGGGACCCCCATACTTTTGGTCGGAAAAATTCTGAAAAATGTGAATTTTTTGATTCGAAATGTGAATTTTTGAACGTAAAATGGTAGAAAATGTGAATTTTCTTGGCGCTTCGTGCCATGAATACATTTTTTCGGTCTTTTTAGGGAAAAATTACTATTTTTTGAACTATTTTTCGGACTTTTTTCGTGAAAAAATCGAATTTCTTTCCCTTGAGAGACCCCTCCCCCCAAAATTTAGGGAATTACTGACCCCCGGCCCCAAAAAAGTCGCCCAACCCCCCAGACCTCGGGGCTCCGTTACATGTATGTTTCAAAGCGCGCATAAACGTTCTCTCGTTGCATTCTTTGCGTCATAATCTTTATTCTTTTGAAGCTCACACTTTCCGTTAAAAGAATTTACATACTTGGCATAGTCTACCTCATTGAACTATTTTTAGTCATCTGCGCAAGACATGATCAAGCGAAAAATTTGTCCGGCAAGCACCAAACTAATTTTTTATCTCAAACAAAATTTTATTCGGTTGTGATAATGGGCTGATCGCGGTTAAGACCATATATGCACAGCAAAGAAGTTCTGCGGGGGGTCAGCCTAGACAGGGGGTGGAATATAAATTTTTTTCGTTCTTGATAACGAAAAGCAAGAACTTAGAAAGGTTTTTTAACATCCAAGCAGCATATTCTTCAACCTATAGTAGTCAGATATGTGAAATTATTTGCTTAGACAGCAGTTTTTAAAGTTTTAATGTTACTTCTTTGGAATCAAGTATGCTGTGTTTAGAAAAATCGTTAATTTACAGCATCATCGCCATTTTTAAGACAACTTTTTCTTCTCTCTTGCTCATTTTCCTTCGTCATGTTCTCAATCGTTGCTGGGGTAGTAAAATTTGCCGGGGGTCGGCAAGAATGTGCTCGGGGTCAATTAAAATATGCTGGGGGTCAAAAGCCCTCAAACCCTCTAACGTTCATGTATGGTTATGACCCTCTCACAAAGGTAGTGGCAATAGGCCTGTCGAGGTAACCACCCGCTGTCGTCATGCAGCTGCTACATATATGGCTATGTGCGTTTTTCATACATGGATTTCACATTCGAAAAAGATATGAATGCGCAAGTTGATGAAAATGCGAAGGTGAACATCGAATCGATGATTTTTTTCTGTATACTCACACGTTGCTTCGTTTGTCAGAAAACCGACGTCACTTGATGCTTTCTTTGCGATGTTTTCTAGACGAATAGCTTTATTTATGTATAATCGTAGGAAACGAGCCAGTCGTTACTTTTGTGATTAGCTAATTGGTTGATATACCGAAAGCCTGAACCATTCAACATCTCAGTCTTATCGGCTCAACAGTTTATATTGTAGAATTTTAATGAGTTCGTTCGTGCCGAATTCTTCGAAGTCAACATGCTGAGGAACCGAGAAGCTTTTTTAATGATGCTAATCATACATGCAGAGCATAGAAATTCTGCTGGGGGTCAGCCAGAACAGGGGGTGGAACAAAAATTTTTTTGTCGTTCATGATAACGAAAAGAAAGGTATTCTAACGTCCGAACAGCATATTCTTACAACTATATCAGTCAGATATGTAGAATAATTATCTTAGAATGCACTTTTTAAAGTAATAATGTTACTCCTTTGGGATCAAGTATGCCTTGTTTAGATAAATTGTTAAACTAAAGCATAATTTCCATTTTTATGACGACTTTCTCTTCTCTCCTGCTCATTTTTCTTCATCAATTTCTGAATTATTGCTGGGGGCGTCAAATCTGCTGGGGGTCAAAACCCCCCCCCCAAACCCCCCTACGTGCATGTATGATGCTAATCACTTATCGTTAAGATGATGCTATCGTTGACCATCATAAGTTTATCTATGTTAAAAATCAGACGCGTATTTACAACGCTCATATTCAACAAATCCCCTCCGTGGAGGCCGTAGGTATATGGCCCTCATTTTCCACAGATAAAGGCTTGTGATCTGAGCCATTATCTTCTTCAGCCGAACTTTCTGCTGGAGTCAAGGCAATGAGCTTTTCCGAATCACGGACCTTTTTTCCCAGTGGTGTTCTGGGCAACCCCAAACTCTTGAGACCACCTAGGTTGTCTGCTCATTTTATAGCCTCCCAATTCTCTATAAAAACCAATCCGTTTTTTGACTCCTCGAGTTTGCCTATGATTTTCTGTCACTTTGAGTGTCAGAAGCCACCACCTGTTGAAATGAGACTTGGGTTGAGAATCAGTCACTCGCCAATTCACCTAATCAAGCCCAAACCTTAGGTAAAATAGGTCTGCAACAGTTCGGTCAGTCTCAAGTTCAACAAAGGATCAACTGTTTTCGTTCCGAGGAACTGCAGAAGATCAAATAACACTTTGAGCTCAAGTAACTTCAAACCAAGGGCAAACTTAGAAGTCAGGCCGAGAATTGAGTTGCGAATGTAGACTTGCACGCAGGGTGGTTCTCCTGAGATCCAGGGTCTAACCTGCGTTCCCTCTGCTGCAAGGTCGGTAAATAATGTCGGAATGGGGGATGTTGTAATTGGGCGCTGACTCCACAATGTACAATAATAAAATAAATAGGCCGGTCTGGCCGCCCGTTCTTACTTTTATAAATATACACAAAGAATGACCAAAAACATAAACACTTTTATGCATGGTGTCTATGCAAATCGGCATCGACACAAATTGCATCGAATTTGGCTATTTCTCTGCAACCTGGAGATAGACTATATCCATCCCCGACACTAACAGGGATTTCTCTCATCATTTATGCTTTGAATATAATTTGCATATTTGTGACCAATTATGTGGCAATGACGTGTTATATGTTTTACAAAAGCTCTTGTTGAGCTGTATCTGATAAAAAAATAATTATGAAAATTCGATTAATATTAGCCATAAAACTGCAGCCTGAAGTTTTGGATAATTTTTATTGAATTCTATTTTTAGAACATGTAGAAAGTACTGTTGGTCTCAGGGACCATGGTCCTCACCGTACTTTGTGCACAAACGTGTAGAAAGTATGCCGCACCGTACTTTGCATTACCTGTAGAAAATATGGTCCGCGGACCCTCCTATACTTTGCGTGTGTGTAGAAAGTACGGGTCCGCCAAACTGCAATTATGCAAAATTTGACCTCTTCATTTGTGGAAAAAGTTCCTGGAAAGAAAGTGATATATTTATTTATAGTACAAGAAAAATTTTTTGCGTGCAAAACTTTTTTGGTAGTTTTTTGTTCCGATCAAAACAGTTCGTGCAAGAAAACACTGATTTTACTCATGATCGGCGAGAAGCACCGGAAAATTTTGAGATTTCGACCTTCTAAATTTCATTAAGAGGCACCTTTTCGGTTTTGAACTACCGAAATTTTATTCCACAATGAGAACTTTGCACCAAATTTCTTTCGTTATTTCTAAATTTTTTCCTCCTCTTTCCTCCATTTGAGGAAAAACGGTGGTAGCCGTAGAGACCCCATACTTTTGATCAAAAATATATCGAAAAACGTCAATTTTTTGATAGAAAATGTCAATTTTTAGACAAAAAATAGTCTTAAATATCAATATGTGATATGAATACATTTTTTACCATTTTTAAACAAAAATGACCATTTTTGAACTGTTTTTCAAACTTTTGGCTCTATCATGGACTGTTTAAAATTTTTGGGCATCAGAACATAATCGATTTTTTGGCTAAGAAATTAGATTTTGTATCTAACTATTGTAACTAGAGAAAAATGACATTTGGCAAATATTTTAAAAACGTACTTGCTGTTGTTGACTGATTTTCGGGATAAGAAAATTACCTAATGTTCTTATCTTCAGTAAAAAGTTTTCTTTGTTTGTCTCTTTTTTGTTGTTTTGGTTGTTTCTATTTTCATTGTTTTTTAGACCGGCAAAAAGGTGCGTCCGTTTTGGCAGTTGCGGCGACGAAACGTCGATTAGTTTCCAAAATAAATCCAAGCGCGAATCATGCTATTCAACGGTTTCTAGCCCATTAGGCGAAGAAGAAAATTTCCAATTATCGATCGATTGCGGTGACGATTTTTCTAACATCGTCACGGACATTGATTATCAAAGCGTTTTGTCGAGTACGGTGCACAGCGGCTTAGTGACTCACGATATTGTCAAGGTTAGTCGACAAAAAATTAGTTGTACATAATTATGCGTATAGAGACTAGCAGGGAAATATTTAAAATTCGATGTGCCATTTGCATGCCTGAATTTTTAGATTTGCTCATTAAGGTTCTCCAATTATCATCGTTTCTGAATCAGGCTAAGAATAAAAAGTTCCTCTTAAAACTAGAATACCTGAACTCAGGGTAGCTGTTTGAACTCCACTGTTGTCAGGCCTTAATTTCGAAACATTTCGATTGGGCGAAAATGATAATTCTGACCAAACTGGTTTGAAAAATTTCATTGTTAGGCGCATCGCACCTTGGAGGATGGTTTTTTGGACTTTTTGGTACTTGTTAGAGGCATTTTTTCATTTATGAGACCAACGTTCGCCTTTTTCAATCACTGTTGACCGGACAACAATATAAGACATAAATGTCAAGTATTATGCCTACTAGGGGTCTGAAAAATCATTTACCCTGTGAAATAAATTAAAATTTGTTGGAAAATGGTGTGAGAAAATTTTATTTACGGCAGTGCAGAGTATTTCAAGCATAGTGTACGGTCTTCATGATGATTAGACAGTTGTCATCAAGGAAAATATTCAGTTGAGCCCAGAAACGTTGCGAAAGTGATTAAATTTTCTCGTTGATTTCCTTAGACAAGAAATTAGCTTGCCTGCTCCCAGCTTGAAGTCTGTTGTTTCGTCTGAATTTATGAAGAACGACCGATTCCTAAGCAATTCTTACGTTTTGTACCTGCTTAACAGCACAGTAGACGACCTCCGGCGAATGAGAGAACATATTTAGTATAGCTACAGC
The DNA here is from genome assembly GCA_963922205.1 of Romanomermis culicivorax. Lineage (NCBI taxonomy): Eukaryota > Metazoa > Nematoda > Enoplea > Mermithida > Mermithidae > Romanomermis > Romanomermis culicivorax. The sequence continues at coordinate 918,825 of CAWUHX010000098.1, read as the reverse complement.
GTACCCGTAGCATATGCTACCATACATGTAATTGGGGGGGAGTTGTGCTATGGGAACCACCCCCAGTGTTATTTTTGTACTTTACAAACGAAACGGTCAAAAGTACAAACGAAAATTTGGGCTTCGTTTGTACCGATACAAACGAAAATTTTTGGACTAAAAAATTTTTGGACAAAAAAATTTTTTGTTACTCAACAGCTGTCAGTATTCAGTATCAATGGACTTTGTAGGACTTGTTTGTTATGCGTCCTCATCGAAAACGACAAACTAGCAGCTGTGGCATAATAATAAAAGCTTTTTGTGGAGTATTTCACTAGTGCATGTTATGTGCCTCATGATCAAGTGTTTTGTGTCTGAATTTGTAGCCTTCTTATGTGTGTCGTGGAAATAGCCAACGTATTCATATTTCACAGCATGTTTGTTGCATTTTATAAGAATGAATCCTTTTTTCAGCAATTTTTCGCAAATTTTGGAGTACAAACGGTTTTTGAGAGGTCGTTTGTACCAGTACAAACGGACCGAGTACAAAAAAAACACTGCCCCCCCCAGAAATCGTCGACCATATGGCTAGTCATTGGGCGACCGGCCCCCCAGGATTTTCCAATTCTATGGCTAGCCATATGGTAGCCGTAGGAACCCCCATACTTTCGGTCGGAAAAATGTTAATTTTTTGATGAAAAATGTCAATTTTTGAACAAAAAATGGTCAAAAATGTGAATTATCTGGGCGCTTCGCGCCATGAATACATTTTTCCGGTCTTTTTAGAATAAATTACGATTTTTTGAACTATTTTTCGGACTTTCTTCGTGAAAAAAATCGATTTTTTTTCCTTGAGAGACCCCTCCCCCCAAAATTTGGGGAATTACTGACCTCCGGCCCAAAAAAAGTCGTCCGACCCCCCCCCCCCCAGATCTTGGTGCTCCGTAACATGTATGTACGCTACTGATCAAAAAGGTTACGACCTTGCGAAAATAACGGATTTACCCCTACCACGTACCTCGTAAACGTTATGTGCCGTTGAATCCTTTCAAAAATAAGTTGCATCAGCCGAACTCATCCCTAAAAAAGCCTCTTATGCCACTCCAACTGTTACATGTATATGCTCGAAATTCAGCAATTTTTTTATGAAAATTTTGCCGAAATCGTAACCGTTCTTACGCTCCCGAATCTCTTCTTCCAATAATGCTTCGATCGATTCATGATTTCGAATATTGATGACCAATTCATGAAAGTAGTAGTATAGGTAACAGTGTCTTTATTTCGATAGCAGGCAGCAAAATTCATTCCATTGATTTGAACTCTGAAGGATTTCACCATAACTGTTTTTGGTGTCAGATTACAGATGTTTATCACGTCACATCAGAATGAATTTGCATCAGAGAAAGATTGTTAGATATTTATAGCTATCTTGAAGACGATGAATAATGATACAAAGTCATTATTTGATCAACTGATAATCTTAGAATAATGTCTAGTTTTTGTTCTTTTTGAAACTCGTTATTTTATTACGCATCCAGTTTACATATTATTTCTTTTCATATTTCTTCTGACCTATGAGATGATACAAGGATTCAAGCATTTTAATTATTATGCAAGTGCTGATCTGCGAAGTCTCCGTTGTTTATCTTTACATGTTTATTTTTGCACTACTTTTCGCTTCTTGAGTTAGAATCGCAAATCTTCTACAAGTTATGCAGTCTCTAGTCTTAGTAAACGGCTAATTTAGGAATCTCCTCGTAAATTTTTGTTTCGTATCGTATCTTATGTTTGCAGCATGTTTTGCTAGTTGACTTCTGTCGCACATATTGTTCGAAAATTTTTGATGTTGCATTGCGACCGTCTTCTCAATGTTGATTGATAAATGTTATTTTCATTCAACGTAGAATTGACTATCTAATTGATATCAACGCGTATTTACTGTAATTTTTTTTGTTGGCGTCATTTCGATTTCTAGAAATAGACATTGCTATTTTAAGGAATATTCGTCGTTCCGTTCACCAAGTAGAAAATTGGAACAGCCCGGTTTCCGCCCGTCAACATTACCGATCGATCGCGGCACTCCAACGGTAAATTTGCCACAATCGAACGTTATTCATTCCAATCAACAGCACCTAAATAGTAAATCAAAAACGGGCTGCGGTGACACCTCGATTTCCCCGCCTTTGGACTTGGCTTTACAACAGGTGACAAAAGGTGGAACAGTCACTGGACGGGCGTCACCTTTATCCGGTCTCGGCGAAATTTTGGATTGGTTGCGACCCCGAGCGTTCTCGGATCACATAAAAAATCGTCGACGGAGTAGCGGCGTTGACACGGCCATTTCATCAATGTCTTCTTCAGGTATTTTATCCTACCGGCGGCAAATCCCAAAAAGCCGTGGTAGCTAGGCATTGAAATGTATTTTCTGAAGCAGGTAAAACGTGGCATAGGTTCGTTCGGGGGGCACATATTTCTTCACTCAATTTTAAGCAAAACTGGCATTTCTGACGTGACTTTTCTTTTTCCGACTTGAGTTGAAATAAAAACCAAAGGTCTATCTTTGCCCTTTTTCAACCCTTCAAACATTTGGGGGGACCATGGCCCGCCAACCCCCCTCCTGCCTACAGGCCTGAGTACTTGGTTCCCCTTCGAAATTAGTTATTCTTTTATCCAGAAAATAAACATTTCAACTATATTGTTTTTCTTCTCTAGCCATATTTGCGATTTTTCTGCCAAAGTTGTTCCCACAAGTTTATGTTTACGCTGTCGTTCACGCTGATTTCGTTTTTCTCAGCCTTTACTTAAGGTTTTATTCAATGTTTACCTTATAAATAGTGTCGTTCCTCAGCTTATTTCACTTTCGCAACGATCTTTTCCAATACTCTCCTTTTTTATCGATTTAAAAATAACCTTTTTCATCGAGAAATGCAAGTTTATCCTTTCTCTCGTAAGAACACGTTTTGTAGTTTTTCTCATGCTTCTTTAGGTGGAAACGGCGACGTTCCCAGTTCTTATCGGCAAACACACAGACTCTCGTTGACTTACAGTAGACATAAATCGTCGAACGGATCGAATTCTCGCACGACGAGTTCTTCAATTGTTAGAAGTCCGGTTCATCAAGTAAAGTTTTCGCACTACTTCATGTGGTATATTTTTCATGACTTGAGTTTTCTCGACGACTGATTAGTATGATAAGGCTTTGTTTAACATCAGCGCTTTGATAAAAATGTGAACAAGTGCCAAACATAAGAAAGTCTGCCCAAAAAAATTTCTACGATATTAAGCTGAAGGAGAAAACATGAGTTATACAAACTAGCAAAATTCAGATGCTAATATAGGCCAGGTTAGAGACGTTCAAACGCCCCATACATGTGTGTTTTCCGAATAATTTGCATAAATAGACTCGTCTTGTAATCTTCATTCTGTTCCTGGTTCATATTAAACTCGATGGGGGTTGATTCTTCTTTCTCGTAAAATATTGTCATGAAATATTTGAGCGTTGAAAAAATCTATTGAAATTTTCAAGAAAAGCAACGCAAGTCATCCACTGGTCTCACATATACATATCTATTGTATATAGCAGGTGCCTTGGCAAGAATTCACTCTATATGGAAGTATAGGAGTGTAGCAATTATTCTGTATAGAAGTATACTTCTATATTATGCTAAGTATTAACATATACTATAGAAGACAGAATTCAGTTTATGTACCCGGAAAAGGTATTATTGTCCGTATGGGTCAGTTTGTAGCAGGGTTTTTTAGGCTAATTAGGAGCCATGGCTCTTAAAAATTCTGATTGGCACCTCAAAATTTAGGGGCGCAAGCCGAATTGGCTTATACAAATTAGAGCCTAATGGTTCTTTTGATTAGGTGAGTTTCCTGTCCGGAGATGCATTTGAATGCGTTTGAAAAACCGAAAATTTTCCGCCGCTGCGCACCGTACTTCAAATCATTTATGATTCTTGGTATCATTTCCGTTGTGCGGTTGGAAAATGTCGGCCTAGCTTATGCTTATAGCTTGAAACGTCAGCATCTTATGGATGAATGTTTGAACTCATACCTGGACACAGAAAATTTTGTACGTAGCTACCCAAGCCAAATTTCTTTAGGTTGGTTGTCATTTTTCAAAAAGGTTGTTTCAATATTTTGCATAAGTGCTTTTCACTCCAAAATGCCCATTCTCGATCATTTATGCACACTTTCAAGCTTGTTTTGCAATTTTAAGGTTTGGGTCTTCTGTGAAATTCACCAAAATGCATCTTTTCGGTTTTGAACTCAGACAATTTTTTTACCACAATGAGAATCATGCTTAAATTTTTTTCTTCATTTCCAAATTGTTTTCCGCAAAAGATCCCATTTGAGGAAACAAGACTATACTCCAAGCGGGACAAGAGAAAAAATTGTAAAGATTGTTGGAAAATCTCATTTATACGAAAAATATTGACTTGTAACTAATAAAAAATGGGGTAAGATAATTCAGTTGCTTGAAAGTAAACTGTTGAAGTTGAAGATTAATCAGTAGTATAGAAGTAGATATGCTAATGTCCATGCCTGATAGAAAACAATGACTGCTATATTAATTGTTTCGCCCCCGCCCCACCTCCCAAATACGGCCTTGCTACGACGTACAACACAAGTCAGCTATCCTTGGCCAAACTCCCAAATTAGTTACTAGTTTCTTGGATTTTTTAGTTGGTGGTTGCTGACTTCATGATTGGTTTGTTGGCTATTCCCGAATCCATTAGTTCTTCCCAAATTGGTTAGTTGACTGACTCCCTGGTTGGTTTTATTGGCTGTTTGTCAAGTTCGACTCCCAAATTGCATGGTTCTACCCAAAATGTGTTTTTTTGATTGATTCCATGATCGACTGTTCTTTAAACTTTTAGTTGCCTCACATCACAAGTAAAGTTAATTAGTTGTCTAACTCCCAGATTGATTGGTTGTTTCATGAATTGGTCGTTTGCTTCTTAGATCAGTTGATTAGTTGTTTCCTATATTAGTTGGTTGCGTCCCGAATCACTTGGTTGTTTGGTTGATTCCTGGATTTGTTGGCTGGATGTTTCCCAGATTCATTGGCTGCTTCCTATATGTATGAGGTGGTTGATTGCTTTCCAGATTATGTGGTTGGTTGTTTTCCATATCAGTTGCTTAGTTCTTTCCAAGCTGGTCGGTTGTTTCTCGGATCAGTTTGTTGGTTGCTTTCCAGATCACTTGGTTCGTTCTTTATCAAAATTGATTGGTTGCTTCCCAGATCAGTTGGTTGGTTGGTTGGCTCCCTGATTGGCTGGTTGGTTGTTCCTCAGATCAGTTTGTTGGTTGCTTTCCAGATCACTTGGTTCGTTCTTTATCAAAATTGATTGGTTGCTTCCAAGATCAGTTGGTTGGTTGGTTGGCTCCCTGATTGGCTGGTTGGTTGTTTCTCAGATCAGTTGGTTAGTTGTGCCCGAGGTCAGTTTATTGGTTGCTGCCGCTTGCTTTTCAGATCACTTGGTCGGTTGTTTCCCAGATTGGTTGGTTGGTTACTTTCCAGATCAGTTGGTTAGTTGTTTTCCAAATTGGTTGATTGCTGTCAGATTGGATAGTTGTTCCCCATGTCAGTTTATTGGTTGCTTCTCAGATCAGTTTGCTGGTTGCTTTCCAGATCACTTGGTTGTTTGTTCCTTAAATTGGCTGATTGCTTCCCAGATCATTTGGTTGGTTGACTCCAATATTGGTTGGTTGGTTGTTTCCGAGGTCAGTTCATTGGTTGCTTCCCAGATCAATTCGCCGGTTGCTTCTCAGATCATTTGGTCGGTTGTTTCCCAGATTGGTTGGTTACTTTCCAGATCAGTCGGTTAGTTGTTTCCCAAATTGGTTGATTGCTTCTCAGATTAGTTGGTTAGTTGACTCCCAGATTGGTGGCTGTTTCCCATGTCAGTTTAATAGTTGCTTCCCAGATAAGTTGGCTGGTTGCTTTCCAAATCACTTGGTTGGTTGATTCCCTGACTAGATGGTTGGTTGACTTCCAGATCGGTTGGTTGGTTGTTTTCCAAATTGGTTGATTGCTTCCCAGATCAATTGACAGTTGACTCCCAGATTGGTGGTTGTTCCCCATGTCAGTTTATTGGTTACCCCCCAGATAAGTTGGCTGGTTGCTTTACAGATCACTTGGTTGGTTGATTCCCTGACCAGATGGTTGTTTGACTCCCAGATTAGTTGATTGGTTGCTTTCCAGATCAGTTGGTTGGTTGTTTCCCAAATTGGTTGAATGCTTTCCGGATCAGTTGTTTTCCCAAATCAATCGGTTGGTGGTTTCCCAAATAGGTTGGTGACTTCCCAGATCAGTTGATTGGTTGGTTTCTTACTAGGGCTGTTTCGAGTACTCGAACTCGAACTCGAACTCGATTAAAACTCGACAATTTTGGCAACTCGAACTCGAACTCGAAAACTTGGAAATTTAAAACTCGAACTCGAACTCGAACTCGATTTTTTTCAACCATTATTTCGAGTTTTTTTTCGAGTTTAAACTTTAGAATATAATGGAATTAAGAAATCCTGCTTAGTGTTTAAGATAAAGATATGTCATAAGTAACATAATTTCCCAAACATTTTATTCATCTCCATGCAAAGTCAAGCTAAAAAAAGAAAAGGTAAAGGCAATGATTGATTTAATCGCCAAAAAATAAGCTATATACTTGAATAGATGTAATGCAATTTACCATAACAGCGATTCCGTCACATTTGACCAAATATCAGTCGTAAAAGATACTCTGTTATAGATGAAAGTTTGAATTTCTGATTTAACTTTTTCTTGCAATTTCATATATACTTGGTCTACTTTTTCTGTGTAGAAGCAGCCCGATTTCAAGTTATATGAAGGAATAATCTGAAGGAAGCATAGTATATAACAGTTCTCTACATGAGTAGCTGTATATAGATATTTGGCACACACCAACTTGAACAAAAACTTGATTCATATTTCTTACATACCTTACTTCCTTCATAAGGGCCATGAAATTAATGTCTTCTATGTGGCTGAATGGTAGATCGTCTAAAATTATCATTTCAGCTATTTTTTTATCATTTTTTGGAACGAGCATCACTGTTGATCCATTATTTTATCTGAAAATTATCTGAATTTCAAATGAATTTTTTTCAATAAACTATGAAACTCACTGGCTGAAACGCATCATCTAAAGTTTTTTGGCTTTTCATTTCCATTTGTATCTTTTTCTTCAAATGTTCCATTTCAGAAAAACGAGCTTTGAAGTTAAATTGATTGGTTTTAGAACAAAATTAAAATTTCGACTGGTGTGACTGTGTACTTTTTTTTGTAGATGAACAAGACGATTGAGCGAGCTTCATACTGCAAAAATTGCACTTTGCCATATTGCCATTTGTTTCTTCAAAGCTAACCCAAATAATACTTTTTCTAGGCATTTTATTAATGATGTCAAGTCAAATATTGCTTAAATAGATAAAATGTATAATTGGTGTGGAAATACAGAATAATGCTTTTGATTAAAAAATACGATCTGCTTCAACCTGCAAGTATGACACAAATAGTGACTGCATAAAATTCTACACTAGTAACTATGACATATGCTAAACAGTTCTATGTAGTTCAGTTGTACCAGACCAGGTGCGTAATAATATTGACTGGCATTTATGTAACAAAATGAACGCTTATATACAATAGTGAATTACTCGAACTCGAACTCGAACTCGACTCGAAACAATTTTTAAACTCGAACTCGAACTCGAACTCGGAAAAGCAAAAAAACCAAACTCGAACTCGAACTCAAAATTACTAAAATTTTCTGATCGAAACAGCCCTATTTCTTACCATATCAGTTAATTTGTTGTTTCCCAGATTGGTTAGTTGGTCGATTTTTTCAAGTTAGTTGACTTACTGACTCTATTTCCCTCCTTCCCTCTTCCTTTTTTTCTCTCATTTTCTCTTTCCTTCTCTTTTTCTTTTTTCCCTCTTTTCCTTCCACTTCCCTTCAGGAAGTGCTGATTTTCTGGAGCCACCGACAGCCGCCAACGTAGCTGCCGGACCCACAAACGTAGCTAGCTACCCGGTGTCTCGGGTGGCCCGGCATTGATCAGGTATGTTGGAACTGGTATTATTTTCCCACATATTTGACGAAAACCTTGATTTTTCTAGATTATTTTCACAAAATCGTTTTGTGATCCTTTAGAATTTCCGACTTTCGTGGACATAACTTTTTGCATTTGTAAAACGATCCAGCATGGGAAAATGGTAGATGTTCTTCTGTCTGAAAAAGCCATCCACATTCATTGCTGCTTGCCTAATTTTTGAACTTTAGTTTTCTCGGCTGAAAGCACGCTGAATTCACTGAAAACTTTAACCTTTCATGCATTATTATGAATATTCATTTTCCAACAATATAGAATATCAAAATCCAAAAATTTCTTCCGATACTAAGCGTTGGCATTAATTACGGATATTTAAGTTCGGAGTAAAATATTTATCGCGCTTTTTTATGCTTTATACGTTTGAAAACAATCATGAATAATTATAATTGGCAAATTATTGGCTTCAGATGTTGAAATGAAACTTGGGTTAGACTGAGAAATATAATAAATGGATTAGTATCAAAAATAGACCTAATCAGTCACTCGCTTATTCACCTAATCAGGCCGAAACCTTAGGTAGAATAAGTTTGCAACAGTTCGGTCAGTCTCAAGTTCAACAAAGATCACCTGCTTTCGTTCCAAGGAACTGCAGAAGATCAAATAACTCTCTGAGCTCAAGTAACTTCCGATCAGGGACAAACCGAGAACGCAGGCCGAGAATTGAGTCGCAAATGTAGACTTGCACGCTGGGTGGCTCTCCAGAAATCCGGGGTCTAACCTGCGTTCCCTCCGCTGCAAGATCGTAAGCAAATGTCCGCATGGGGACGTTGTATTTGGGCGTAAACTCCACAAATAAATAATAATAATATAATTATAAATTATGGCCGTCAGGCCACCGATTTTCACTTTAATAAAAACAAATACACGAATGACCAAAACCATAAACAACCGGCATTTTTATGCACGGTGTCTATGCAAATCGGCGTCGACACAAATTGCGTCGACATTGGCTATTTCTTCGCAACCTGGAGATAGACTATGTCCATCCCCGACATAGATATATTAGATCGAAAATGTTAGAAAAATGTTTGAACGCTTCCGCTAATCAAATGGTGAAAAGATCACGATTGACCATCGGTAGTTGCAGAAGAATGTGCTGAAAAAATTAATTTTTCGACGTTTTAGAGGCCTCGGAATCAAAATTTTTCGGCGTTGGACGCCGAACAAGTTACTTTAGCTAGCCTTTTGATATTTCCTCCAAAACTTAGGAAATTCAGTTTTAAAAGTCTGGAACTGACAAAAAATGAATGAAAAATAAGAGAAGTAACTTTAATTATTTTTCTGATGAAACTAAGCGAATTTATCAATTTTAGGGAGAGCAACTAAAAATGTATCTGTGCAGCCAAATTTTTTCCCCAAGTTTCACATTGCAACCTGGCTTTTGCAGAAATAACCCCGATGATTGATTTGAATAATGACCGATCTATTATGTGAGCCTTATTATTCTATGTTTCATGGTGAATTTATTCAAAATGATTGATCTGCTATGTGGGCTTTTACTGTGATTCTGAAGAGTGTTTTGTAATTAATTTGTTGAAAAAAGCATCGTTTTTATACTCCCACATTCGTTTACAAACTTTTTAGTTTTGGCCTGTTGAAATTAGGATTGGCCCATACCTGTAATTTGGGGGGAGTTCGGGGCCCCCAACTTGGCCAACCCTATACCCAGCCCCCTCCAAAATTGAGAAAATTAGAAAAAAATGGGAAAAAGTGTCTTTTTTAGCTTCTTTGGAAAAGTTTTCGGCTTTTTTCGACACCCCCTCCAGTTTTGGGTTTACCTCACCCCCAATTGGTGGGACCTCTTACAGGTATGGATTGGCCTGTAAAATTTTGACCTCATGAGCCAATTGACATATCTAGAAAAAATGAAAAAAAAAACTTTGGTTTGTAACTTGCATTTGGTCTACAACCCAAGGGCATTCATGTACCAAAGAATGTCTTAAAATTCCCGCATATCAAATTCATACATGCGCACGGTATGTTTCGGTATATATAGTACTTTATTCTATTTTCCCAGAAATTGAGAGCCATAATTTTACCTTTCACACAACAGCAAATATTTTCTGACAACGGCATTCGTAACATGTGCTAAAGACGAAGAATTGGGCTCTTGCATACCTTCTGCAAATTTTTCAGAGTGATGTTTGTTTTTATTCATTTCCTGTAGACGACTCGGTGTTCCGGCGATGAAGGCTTTGCTTCCAGCGAAGACGTCAATAGACCGCTCTACGTCGATACGAAAATGGCTAACGACTGGATAAACGCTCTGCCGCCTCCCCTGCACGACTACTGCGCCCGACGGTCGATGTCGATCAGCTCGGACCCATTTGTTTTGAGTAAAAAAATAGCCGCCGCCGGTAGCGCCAGTTTGACTCGTCAAAGGCAGCGTCGGAACAGTGAATTCGGTGTAAGATCGTTTTTCTGGCTGGGAAATTTCTAAACTTCAAAACTGTACCACAGCAAAGTGGCGTAACTAACTTAAATAAAAAAATTAACATCTTATTTGTAGAGAAAACGATTTTATCATAAAACCCTGTTGAAAACTACAGGCGCGGGTTGCAATAACTAATGCTGACGATCATCGCGAGCTCGGTATTAAGTTGTTAATGCTTAGATGTAGCTCAGTTTCATATTTCTCGGGTTGCAATAAAAAAATCGAGCTCGAGATTAACTGATGCTCAGGTTTAAGTCCGAGCTCGCGATTATCTCGACCTTCCAGGAAGAAACATCGCCAATACATTATATTACGCGCATGAAGTGAAAAGTAAACAAAAGTTGGTGAAAAAACACTGTGTCCAACATTGTTTGTTTTTCTGTTGGCTGTTGGTATGCCTTTTGTTCCCGCTTAAATTTCGAGTAGTTTCAAGGAGAAAACGCATTCCAAAGTGAACACCTAGAAAATAAGTACTTTCGAGAGAAATTTGTCTCAAATATCGATTAGTTTTGGATTTGGACTGCTCATCTAAGCTACTAGTTAAGCTACAGCTTAAGCTGCAGCTCAGCATTGTCAACATGTTGAACAAATCCAACTCGATTCGCTTGGTGATTATTTAGTTGATTATGTAGAAAATTCATTATGACAAGCATAAAAACAACAAATTTCTCGGACTTAAACCTACTACCGATGACGATAAACTTTTGTGTTACCACTGAAACCGACCTCGTGATCAGAATAAGAGTAGAAAATTTATTGCAACCGCACTGCTCGAGCTCGGGTTTAAGTCCGAGCTCGCGATTATCTCGAGCTCGAGATAATCGCGACGTTGGGATCATCCCGAGGTTATTGCAACAGCTGATCGCGAGCTCGCGATTATTTTGCTAGAGATAATCGCGAGCTCGAACTTAAACTCGAATATTGCAACCGGCCCCAGAAACGCCTCGATGTCCTGTTTTGTCTTTTTTAAGGCCATATAAACTTTATTTTATATAATGTGATTTGTGATATCCCGGTACCGATTTCTTTTCGGATGTAGCCGCTTACTCACCTGTGCAGCATACCTGTACTTGGGGGGGGGGGGGTTGGGGGACCCCCCCCCAACTTGGCCAACCCTGTACCCAAAATCATTTTCCCCCCAACCCCCCCAGTTTGGAAAAAATAAAAAAATTTTCAAAAAAGTGTATGTTTTTTGGCCTTTTTTGGGAAAAATTTCGACTTTTTCCTACCCCCCCCCCAAAATTTTGGATTTACCCCCCCCCCCCCAACTGGTCGGAGGTCTTACAGGTATGCTGTGCAGATACTGGTGGCTTATACTGAGTATGTTATACTTGAGATTTATTTGATCTTATATCATATATCAGATCATATAAAATCAAAAAAAATCCCACCTAGTTATTACTGTACTGCATCAAATAAAATCAGCAATTAATGATCATTTTCGAAAGTAATAGAAATTTAAGTCATGAAAATTCAATTGATTATAGTTGAAACTCTAGCCGCTATATTCGAGTCTTCCTATGCTGTCGCTTGATAACTTTTGTCCCAAATTGATTTGTTTTTTCCTTCAAAACCACATTAGTTGAGGGCTGAATTACTATCACATCGAGACAGATATAAGCACATAATTCCTCTCAAAAACGGCAGGAAATTGGTATGTGGCTCACCGATTAGGTACTAGTCAGTCAGTATAGAGCAATTACTAGTGCTTGGTTTGATGCCGAATCAAACTCAACAATGTTCCAAACTATGGATAACAAATTCGAATCTAATCATTGAATTTGACATTGGATATGATTTTTTCCTACCTTCATCAGTATTTTCGTTTGCGACAGGTTAGCCAATGGGACCCCACCAATGAATCTCTTAGCGGATAACTATCTAGGAAGGGTGTTGTCGTTATTTGCTTCTCAAAAGTAGAATTTTGTTTGCCTGAATCCACGTATAGAAAATTGAATGCCATCAAAGATTCAAACTTCAATTAAAAACCAATAAAATCTGTCGGTAGCGCCGACAGTTTCAACGGGACCTGGGGATTTATATCTTGCTTGATCCTATAACATAATTTTTTGTGCAGGTGTCTTTTTATATGTACAAACATTGATAAAAATCTTTGTACAATTCAAAGCTTGTGAACACTTGCAATCATTCGAATACTAATTTGGTTGTAATAACTTATCAATGTTGATTACTTTGAACAGCTCACGGCCAATATCTTTTACCTGGCGGGTGCAGAAATACTTTGGGGCATGAAAATTTTTGTTAATTGTAGAAAGCTTCCAGAAAAAATTTTCGTAAGACACCAAAAATGTTTGTCTCATAAAAAACAGTCTCATATTCCATTTAAACAATTCAATTTTAATTATCCTGCTATTTGTAGCGTTATTTTATTATGCGGAAATCAACGGAAACTGGTGGAATGAATGAATTCGTCGCTCAATTAGGTATTCTTTTATGAAATTTCGAAACAAACGCTTGATTTTTCATATTAAATTTCCCATTTCGTCCTAAATGAATCAAAAATTCAGTTTCCGTGAGTTATAAGGCAAAAAAATTCGATATTCTTCTTGAATAAAATAAACTACACTTCGCTATGCTTACTTTTCTATATCATTTAGAAATTAGTGCATTTTCAGAAGATAATGGTGAGCAAGCCTATTGCCAACTTTTATGTTCGATGAAATGTTACGATGTCATGCCGACCATGTCAACAGTCGTCGTTCTGGATTCCACCTTGCCAGTATGAACGATTTTTGACATGTTAATTTGATTTACTATTCTTGAAATTTTGGCGTTTTACTCGTCTTTTGTGTATCTTCATTTTCCTTATTCCGGCTTTTCAGGTTAGCAAAGGATGCGCCGCTTTAGTCCGCAATGAGGTCGGCGCTGCGATAATTTTAGAATCATCCCGGTCGTCGATAATAGGCATTTTAACCGTGACCGACCTTTTGAAAACGATCACGAATTTACGAAATATATCCGATCCGAATGAAATTTTGAACGCGCCGATTTTTCTCCAACAACAGCAGCAAAAAGATGACGATTATTCGAACGGTAATTCAGTGTCAAGTTCTAATCGATCATCCGACGTCGAAAGGGATGAAAACGATATTGGAATAATGACGATAAAGCCTGTATATGTGTTCTCGGATAATAAGTAAGTGTAGAAAAGTGATGCAAAAGTTTATATTCTTCCCCCAACTCAGAGGTTCCTTTATTCACATAGTATCTGGCGTAATCGCGATATCATTTCTTATTGTTTTTTTCGTTTCTTTATTCTGTTTCTTGTATTCTCATTTCCAATTAATTTTTCTGTATCTCTATATCGTTTTTCTGTATTTCTATTTTCTATATCGTTTTTTAAATTCTGAATATTTATTTTTTAAATTTGTTCATCAACTTTTTCGAATATCTCAACCTTGCTTATGAGAGAAATTTTTTTATTCATGCGCGCGAAGTCACACGTGTAATAGTGCAATCCATAGCCCACAGCAACCTATGTAATGTTATTTTCACTGATCCATTAATCCTCTTTTACATCGATATTCGCACGAATATTCTTATCAATCGAAAGTTGGCTTACCTATTCCTTATCTCAGGATATACGAAAATCGCATTCGATGAAACTCTTGGTATCAGAACTTTCTCGCAAGAGCTTATATCTCTCCGATCAGTGAGCTCTTGAAGTTTATCAAACTTTAGTGATGTGTACTTTATAGGGTATGAGAGACGAACACTTATTTGAATGGACATTATTGTAGCACTTTCAATTATCTGTCTAACGCATGCATTCAACAAACTGTCCTCTTTCATGAGATCAGGTATAGGTGAACTTTCGATTGTTTAGCAATGAAATTTTTAATTGACAGAAGCAGAGGTCCCCAAGGTCATGTTTTCCAGGTAGGGGTAAAATTCAAAATTTTCGGGGGTAATGTAGCTAAATGTCCACTAAACGCATCATTTTGTCTCAAAATTAGGCAAACAGTGATCAATTTTAAGGACTTTAGGTAGGGGTAATACCTCCCTCATACCCCTCCCCATGGGGTCGTCTGTACAGAAGGCCAATGAGTGTTGTAGGCTATCGATTGCGCTATAACACGTGTGACTTCGCGCGTATGAATCCAAAACGTTCCCCCATTAGATTTACGATTACGTTTCTGAACAATCGATAGGTTTAGTTAAAGCTGAAATGAAGCTTTAAATTTTCACTACTCCTGGGTTTTTTCACGTAATTTTCTGTTTTATTTTTACCCCTCCTATTTCTCACTACGTTTTTTCTTATTCCTCTTGTCCAATGTTTACTTCCGAGAGGCACTTTTTGTGGACATTGGCTTGATGAGACTCTGCGTTAAAATCTTGCCATGTAAATTAAGTTTGGCAAACGTCCCAATTGGATGCCATCTAAAATATTTTTTCTCGTAATATATACGATGTGTTGCTTCATATCGATCGTGTATCGTGTTTGCCATGTGAGAGTATAGCATTTAAATGGGGTTTTCGACTGTCGCGTCCAGATTTTCGGTTTCTATAATTAGAATCATCGACAAACATGAAGCTATGCATCATGTTTCCTGCTGTTTTTTTCCAACGCATTTATTAGCCCTTACAAAATTTTGTCATTTTGATAACGTACTCAGTAGGTATACACTGGAAGAGCGCGCGAGCAGTTTTTTCATCAAAAATGATAAACATAGATGTTTGTGCCAACAAAATTCTCTATAGCGCACATTTAACTTTTTCTTAGCGTATTAGTAATGCGGGCGATATAAATCTCTTTCTTCTTGGAACCATGGAAAACATTAACAAAAGAAAAATTGCAATGAAAGAAAACATGTCAAAGCGGTTTAGCCATGTTTCCATGTCTTTGAATATTTTGGGTTTGAAAATTTTCCCCGAAATCGATAGCAAGCATAAATTGGATGCAAACTAGACTACGTAGTATGCACACATCCGATTTATGTCTATCTCGTTTAATTTACGCATAGTTTCGTATTGAACTGAGCTCTGAATTTTAATGAAAATGAGTCGGAATTTCGAACTCAGTCTTGTAATGTAAACCTTCTTTTCTGGATGCTACTGAAACACTAGAAAATTGTGTCAATCTCCCTTTTTCACAGCTTATACGTCGTCTCGAAGCTGCTATGTGAAAGACGACTCCATCGTGTCGTCGTTTACGATTCAGAATTGAACGTTGATCCGTTATTTTTACTTAGCAAACGAATGATACTCAAAGCTTTACATAAATATGTGCGTAAACCTTTTGTTATGCTGATCTGATGCCGATTGATCGTATTCAGCACCTTTGAGTTTTATGACTGCAGAAATTGATGGAGGTCTTGTTACAGAACTTGTTCTGTTATATTCCTGTAATATTTATCAGCTAAAAGCTCCACGGAATACTATTACTTTTTTAACTGAATGTTTCGTAACTTTTCAGGTGTCGATAAAAAAGGATTGATTTAATTTGACATGACCTTTTAAGCAGATGTGAGGCGTTGTCAGTTCAGTAGTTCACTGTTGGGGGTCTTTAAAATGTATCAAAATTACTGCAATATCGCAAAACACTTTTTTGATGGATTTTTACTACAAGCAATCATAAAAGGAAGTCTAAAATATGCTCAACGCTGTTGTTTGCAAAAATGTATTCTCTATTGATGTTACACGTCAATATCGAATGGGAAAATCGACAAATTCTTAAAAATGTGATCATATTGAAAAACATAATGACTTTTTGAGTATGGGATAATGCTGCCATAGAGTTTCAGGCTAATAAGACGCCGGCGTTTATGACACGCAATATATATTTTCAAAAGAAATTGTTTCGCTCGTAGCAGCAATAACAGTATTTCAACGACATTTCGCTTTCTAGCAAGTTTCAGACAAGTGCCATCCGAAATTTTTGAAAAGTATATTTCGCAAGAATTTGGTTGACGAAATGCATGCAATTTAATCATAGGTGGCGCGATAGCGTCAACCTGTAATATACTTGGCCCACAAATTTCATGCCCCCTCCCACCCTAGAGCTCAAGCTTTTTTTAGTCATTTCAGGGGCCTGGGCCCCCAAAAGTTTGGAAATGGCTCCTAAAATTTTACGTCTAGAAGCCATTATGGCTCCTAAAATTTTGACTTATTCATTTATATCATAGTGAATTGTAGTTATTTTCATTCAATTTTAGATTTAAAGTAAGTGCTTTACAGGCTCTAAAATCATACAACATCGATATAATTTTTCAAATTAGTTTATTCACTTCTTTTCTACAAATCAAATTTTTTGGGGAAAAAAATACGGGGGTTCGACATGAAAAAGATGAATTTTAGTGCATTTGAGAGACCAAAAACTCAGTTTTTTCCATTTTTTGTAACGATTAATTTAAATATGGAGCCGGGTTTGAATTCATGATCCTAAGTTTAATTTGAATTTGTCAAACTTATGAAAGTATGAACATATTTTTCAGTCTGTAAATGTAAAATGATATATACATGTTTTCGAACCATGTATGTTTATTGAATAAGTTATCCTTTAATTGATTTTCCAGCATTTTAGAGTGTCAAAATCTAAAAAAAATTCGTTGCGTAATGCCGGAAAGATATAGGAAACAACAGACCAATAAGAACGGAAGCTGCATTTTCAAAACTCTATACTTTTGAATCAGAAGCAAATGAACTCAAGTGCTATCGTGGTAGGCAGAATCAGGAGCATTTTTGTATGCTTTACCCTGTTCTCTCATTTGCAGATCGGTGCCAATGACTGTAATCAAGGTCCAGTTGCACTAAAGGGGTCTAAGCTCGAGCTCAAGATAATCTCGAACAAAAAGGCGACCCGGTTTGATCTGAAGTTCGGTATAATTTGAATGGCATCAGGATTATAACGAGCTCAATGTCGAGATTATCCAGCTTGAGCAGTCGGGTTGCACTTGACATTTTCGCATCTCTAAAGCAAATAAATATGGAAATGTCTGCAATTCCCAAACTCGAACTTAAACCTCAGTATTAATTAATCGTGAAGTGCGTATTGTTTGTGCAATGGAAGAAAATAATGTGGGCATTGCGATTAGCTCAAGCTCAGGATCATCAATCTAATCCCGGTGTTGAGATTATCTTCATGTTGGGTTAGTGCAACAGGTTTCTTTATAGTTCTGAAAATGACTATAATATCCCTCCCCCACTATTTTCAGCTAGTGTGAGGGACAGGAGTTTTGAGTCGGTCGCGAGTTAAAATGCTATTGATTTACCATTTCTATACATTTGAGGTTACGTGCATATAATTTTCATTTGGAAAAATGTTTCTGTAGTTGATGCCAGGGGAAGGAGGAAATGTACGGTGCCGCAGAATATACTTTTTCACAAACATGCAAAAATTTTTTTGATAAAGAATAAAAATCCAATATAACGAAAGTGAATTTTTTCTAACTTTAACCCAAGTTCTCAAAAATTTAGTCCACTTGTTTTTCTAGCTTGGCGACTATCTAAGCAAGTATATTCTCGTTTTTCTGCCCCATCGGGGCATTTTCTGATAAACTAGTTCTCAGACTGTCGGAGTGAATTAAACTCCTTTCGGGAACTCAGTTAAAAATATATGTTTGACTCATACATGTAATTTGGGGGAGAAGTGCTATGGGAACACCCTTCCCCCCAGAAATCGTCGACCAAATGGCTAGCCATTGGGCGACCGCCCCCAGGATTTTCCAATCCTGTGGCGAGCCGTATAGTAGCGGTAGGAACCCCCTACTTTTGGTCGGAAAAATACTGAAAAATGTCAATTTTTGAGCAAAAAATGGTCAGAAACGTCAATTTTCTCGGCGCATGGCGCCTGAATAGATTTTTTCGGCAAAATTACTATTTTTTGAATATTTTTCCTGAAAAAATCGAATTTTTTTCCCTCCAGAGCACTGTTTTTTCTGCACAGCGCATAGGGATGGGCCGGGTATCCGGATCCGGATCCGGATCCGCGGATATCCGCCTAAATTTTAGGATCCGGATCCGATCCGGATCCGCTAAACCGGATTTTTTTGGATCCGGATCCGCCGAACCAAATTTTTCAAGATCCGGGTCCGGATCCGGATCCGCTGTTGTCAATGATTAAGATCCGGTCATAATCGGATCTTTATTCATTATTATTCTCATAAAATTTTGCAGTATTAGAAAACACCAGAAATTTTCCGGCGCTTCGCGCCGGATTAAATAATTCTTTGCAATACTATTTTTCAACAAATAGTGCTTCCTGGAGAAAAAATTTCCAGTAAAGGAAAAAATTATGGCGGTCCTCCTGTACGGAAAAGGCGAACTTTGGTCCATTTCAGAACGTCAAAATCTACTCCAACTTTTTTGCAACTTAAATTTTAAACATGAAGCCGAGTTTGAATTGAGAAGCATCATGGAACTAATTTTCAGAAATTTCAGGTTTAAATTGAAGTTTTTCAGATTTATGAAAGTTATGAGTATATTTTCTTAATTTCTAAGATGATTATGAAGGACGGGAACTCGAGTGCTATTAGGAAGAAACTATGTGCGAAAATACATAAAAGATTATCGTTTTTTCAGTGTACAACAAAAAATTTCTTCGTACAAAGACTTTTTGGCCAATCGTTTTACAGGTACAAAGAGGCTTGTACACAAAATCACTGCAATGGTAGCAAAATTATACTTGAGAAACAGTAATTTTTCAACAGTACCACTCTTCAAACGATTTTTGGTAGGATTATAAATTTGACCAGCACCACTTAATAGCTGTTCATAGGGGACACTTTTCGCTGGTGCTAATTTAAGTTTACTTTCTGCATGAAGCAATTGTCCAGAGACGTTTGAGATTTAAGTTCATGCTTCAATTTGGTTTTTGAGTAGCTAGGTTCATTTTTTGGCTATCTCTAAAGAAAACACAAAAATTAATTCCTTAACATTACTTTACTTTACTAGTAGCAATTTGTTCCACAATTACTTCTATTTTCATTATCTTCTTTTTATTTAGCCGCAAACTGCTTATATATTGCCATATGTTTCCTCTCGAAATGTTTTCTCTGACATCCAGTAGCACAACCTTTTCTGGATAACTGGATTCTGCATTTATTGCACTTTGCCTTTTCTTCATCATCTGGGGACACTGTGAAGTAGTCCCACACTCTGCTAGTGAAAGAAAAACTTAAATCCATAATTTATGAAAAAAGTTTCCATTTCTATTCATTTCTTTTCTGATGAAACCAATATTAATCTAAACATGAATACAATTTAATGAATGAAAATTATCAATTAGTACATGTGAACTATTTCAATAAACGAACACCTCAATCATTAATAATCTATTAATCTATTGACACCAATGAATACAAATGCATTTAACTCAATTTTAGACAAATCAGACATAGTACATATACTTATTGAAAGATCCGGATCCGATCCGGATCCGCGCGGATCTGTTCCTCAAGATCCGGATCCGGACCGCTAAACCAAATTTTTTTGGATCCGGATCCGATCCGGATCCGCTGAACCAAATTTTCCAAGATCCGGATCCGGATCCGGATCCGCTGTCGCCAAAAAAGTCGATCCGGCCCATCCCTAACAGCGCAGACTATTTAGGTTTCGTGCCGAATTTTTTTGGTGATTTCTGCACTGGTGCCGAATTTTTCGAGTCGGGTGTTTGATCACATCGGATACAGAAAAAATGCATTTTGGTGCATGTTAGAAGGTCATGATCTCAAAATTTTCTGGTGCGAAGCGCCGGTTATAACTTCAATAAGCATTATGATTTATTTCATAGCTCAGGTGCAGCTTCTAACTCGTCTACCTTCACTTATCATTTAATCTTTAATAGTTTCCATCAACTTAAACGTATTATCTCATGTTTTAAGTGATAATCTTCAATATTTTATCTTGATATTTAATGAAGATTATTATTTTTTCCTTGATACATTTTTTTGAGAAAGATCACTTTGTCAAGTCTGTAAACTTTTTGAAACGATTATTCCTTTCTCAACGTAAAATCAAACGAAAAACTTCATGGAAGTAATTTTAAGAATTTTTTTTCCTCTTACACCTTTTCGGCCAAGATCATGAGAGTTTGTGAATAAATTACTGGCTTAGAAATTTTTGAAATATAAATTCTAGAAATTACGACTTTTAAACACAAAATTCGAATCGAATTCTTGAAATAGATGTGTGTAAAATTGATTTTCCAGCATCGCAGAATGTCAATACCCAAGAAATTTTCCGGCGCTACGCGCCGGAAAGATGAATATCCTTTATGGGTTCCCACCTGTCATCATAGAGGATTTGACCGTCGATTTCTCATATAATTCAAAGTCATTATGCATTTGGAGAGTTTGCTGGAAAATTTGTTTCACCATGCTTGTAGATTAGACATCGATCAAACTCAAAAATTCCAAATGTTTCCTCGAGGCTCTGAAAACATCAAAAAGCTTTGAAGAAACTCAAAAATACGTGAATAAAGCGTCTAAGAGCATTTTGAGCGAAAAACGACTCCGGGAAAATGGGGAAACGAATTCTGACCCCTTCCCCCATTTGGGGAAAGGGCCCAGGGGAAAAAACAGTAGTAACAGAAGAAAACCGCAGTGCAGGAACTTTTTTTTACTTTTGTGCACTGAGCAGAAAGTCCGGTGCAGAAAAAAAAACACTGCTTCAGAGACCACTCCCCAAAATTTTGGGAATTACTGATCCCCGGTTCAAGAAAAGTGGCCCGACACCCCCCCCCCCCCAGACCTCGGGGCCTCGTTACACGTATGGTTTGACTCGGATAATCAGTTCATATATGCCGGCATTTTCGGCCAAAGTCGTTTCTTCCCGAATGAATTTCTCATCATAATATTGGAATTTAGACTTTTAGAGCCTAACACCATAAAAGTTAAGAATTTTAGCGTTAATTTTTATCAACTCAAGTTTTTATTGTCATTTTCTTTCTCGCAGATAGCTCGTTTGCCTCTACCCGCTTGTATGCATTCGTCACTGGACGAACTACGCTTGGGCACTTGGAATAATTTGTTGACCGTTTTTCCGGAGACGAAAATTTCTGAGTGCCTCGAAAAAATGATTTTAGGCAAAATTTCCTGCTTACCCGTCGTACGAAAAATTATCGTGACTTCCACTACTCAGCTTCTAGCGGAGTCGCATTGTACTTCGTCACCACCGCCTCCTCCTGAAAGCGAAAAAATCGTTCTGTTGAATGTTTTAACCAAGCACGACATTTTGAATTTAATCGTCGATGAATACGGCGCCGCTAAGTGCGACGTCAACGACTTTTTGGCGAAAAAAGCTAGCGACGTTTTGGTGTGCAAATCGCAGCATGTAAGCGTCTTTCGTAGAAACTCCAACTCTTAAACGATTGCTTTCATACGAAACTGTATTTTACAATTACAAAAGATGATGTGTATACAATAATCAATGTTATCGCTGAAATTATTTCAGAACAAGACCTCCGCTTCTAAGATCTATAAACTGATTGTGAATTAAGCTTGAATTCAGTTTTTTCTACTTGATGCGAAACAACGTCTTGAGACTATACATGTTAGTCTGAGAGTCAGCCGGTTTTTTGTGGGTAGAATCATCGATTTTCCAAAAGTTTACGTTGAAGATCATTCAAGGAAAAAAATGACGAATTTTTCGACTAAAATGTTTGACAAATGATAGAAATTTACGTGTTGTTGTCTAAAAAAACATACTTATTTGTACTCATGAAAATTAGGTTTTTGACCACAAATATGATTTTTCGTAAAAATTAGGGTTGTCCCAGGCCCCGGGCCGGGGCAAGGGTTCTCCCGGTTCGAGGCAAGACTGCAAAAAATTAGTATTTTTGATAGTATAACAAGCTCGATTTATAATCAGGGTTCATACACAACCTGGAAAACCTGGAAAACACAGGGAATTTTTTTTCAGGTCTGGAAAACCTGGAAAACCTGGAAAACACAGGGAATTTTAAGGAAAAATAAATATTTTCTGTTGAAAATTACAGGAAAATCGTCAAATTTTTTCGCCGCGCTGCGGCGAGTTTTCTTATTCGACTATGCACATTGAAGGTGAAATTGCTTAAAATCATCGAGTATTTGAGATCGTTTTTTTTAGTTTTTTAACTTCAACTTTCAATTTTGCCTTTAAATTATTATGTCAAAGTCAACGTTTCAATTGAATTGTAAGGGTAATATTCGAGAAAACATTCAAACTCCTCATTCATGCCAGAAAATTCTAGACGAATCAACAAAATGTTTTCGGTTATATAGAGCATTCATATTTGCGGGCGAAAAAAAATCGAGTCTTGTCAGGGTTTTTTAGGTTAATTAGGAGCCATAGCTTCTAAAAACTCTGAGTGACTCCTAAAAATTTAGAGGCACAAGCCAACATGGCTTATAAAAATTAGAGCCTAACGACCCTTTTGATTGGGTGAGTTTCCTGTCCGGAGATGCATTCTTATGCATTTTTAAGAAAACATATCGAAAATTTTCCGGCGCTTCGCGCCGGATTTCAAATCACTTATGATTCTTGTTATCATTTCTGTTGTGCAGTTGGAAAATGTCGGCCTAGCTTACGCTGGCTTATAGCTTTTAAACATCAGCATGTTATGGATGACTGTTTGACCTTGTATTGTTTTTTCACATATTTGACTAAAACCTAGATTTTTCTAGATTATTTCCACAAAATCATTTTGAGGTTCTTTAGAATTTTCGACTTTCGTGAAGATAACTTTTTGCATTGGGAAAATGATTAAGCGTGGGACAATAGCAGAGGTTTTTCTGTCTGAAAAAGTCATTCAATTCATTGCTGCTTGCCCAATTTTTGAATTTTAATTTGCCTGACTGAAAACAATTCACTGAAAAATTAGACTTTTCAAGCAAGAAATAGATATTAAAAATAGTCATTTTTCAAAGATATAGAATATACAAATCCAAATTTTTTCCGATGCTCTGCACCGCATTAATTACCGATGAATATCCGAGTCCAAAGTAAAATATCTATCACACTTTTTTATGGTTTATACCAGTGTTTTTTTGCGCTATGCAAAACTTTTTCCGCTCGTGCAAAACTTTTTATTCAGATTTTTTGCACCTTACAAAAAAATATTTATCAAGTGTGAAAAAAAATTTGGTGTTTCCATATAGAAAAGATGCATTTTGGTGCATTTTAGTAGGTGTAAATCTCAAAATTTTCCGGCGCGAACTTTAATAAGCATTATTATTTATTTCCTAGCTCAGGTGCAGCTTCTAGCATGTCTACCTTCACTTATCACTTAATCTATTTTCATCATCCTAAACGTATTATCTCATGTTTTAATTGGTAATCTTCAGTACTTCATCTTGATTATAATGAAGATTCACATTTTTCCCTGACACATTTTTTGAGAAGGATCTATACGTCAAGTCTGTAAACTTTTTGAAGCGATTGATCCTTTCTTAACGTAAAATCAATTCAAAAGCTGAATGGAAGTAGTTTTCGGACATTTCTACTCTCCTTACTCATATCATTTCGGCCGAGTTCATCAGAGTTTACAAATAAATTACTGGTTTTAGAATTTTTCAAATAAAAAATTTCTAGAAAGTACGAATTTCGAACAGAAAATTCGAATGTAATTCTTGAAATAAATGTTCGGAAAATTGATTTTCTAGTGTCGCTGAATGTCAATAGCCAAAAAATTACTATTACTATCTTTTTTGGGCTCTCACTTGTCATCAAGAGGATCTAACCGTCGATTTCTCATGTAATTCAAAGTCATTATGCTCTCATATAGTTTGCTGGAAATTTTGTTCCATAATGCTTATAGATTAGACTTCAATCGAACTCAAAAATTTCAAATGTTTCCTCAATTTTAATGAATTAAGTCTAAAAAATAGCAGAATGTTTGAAAAAGATCAAGAATACACAAATAAAGCGTCTATGAGCATTTTTGAGCGAAAAAAACAGTAGTAACAGGAGAAAACCGCAGTGCAGAAACTTTTTTTTGGCTTTTCTGCACTATGCAGAAAGTTCAGTGACGAAAAAACACTGATGTGTGGAAAAAAATTTGACTTCTTTATTTGTGGGAGGAAAGTTTGTGGAAAAATGTGACTATTTATTTAGCGTACAAAAAATTTTTTGGCGTGCAAAACTTGCTTGGTGATTTTTTTGCACCGTGTTCCTGCAAAAAAAACACTGGTTTATACGTTGGTTTACATATAATCATAAATAATTATGATTGGTAAATTACTGGCTCTTGATATACGAAAACGTTAGAAAAATGTTTTAACGCTTCCACCAACCAAATGCTGAAAAGATCACGATTGATCATCGGTAGCTACATAAGAATGTGCTGAAAAATTAATTTTCCGACGTTTTAGAGGCTTCGGAATCAAAATTTTTCGGCGCTAGGTTGCGCAATAATTTGGAATAAATTTTTTGATTTAGTACTGTATTTTTGATGATACTTTAGCTCACACATGTATCTATTATTCAGTATTTTTCTTCAGGATAGTATATTTCATCATTATAAAAACCTGGAAAAATTTCATTTGTCAACCTGGAAAACCTGGAAAACACAGGGAATTTTTTTTCTCCGACTTTGTATGAACCCTGTATAATAAAATTGAAGTTTAGACTGTGACAAGTAAATATTCAGTAGTTAGTTTGACAGTAATACTTTTAGGAATCACTAAATTCATGTTCTATTTGGATAAAAGTTTAAAAGTTTTCATTATATCTGGAACTGCACTTCAACTTCAATTGATTTTTTCAGAAAACGTACAATTATATTAGCTATTCATCATTACTGATTTGCCTAAACTTCAGCATACATGTCAAAACATGTTTTCAAATTACCTAAGTAGTGTCCAAGAAGTTAGAGCTGAAGCGAATTCAGATTCGAGCCACAGTCATTCACTATGCAAAAGTGACAAAGAGAATGATGATGTTGACAAAGTTGTTATTTGGGAAAATAGTGATTTTTGATTTTTCACCACAATTTTGTGATATCTCCAACTTTCTTCTCGAGCATTTTTCAAAAGTTTCTCCCTTCCAGTCAGGGTTTTTTCCGTACCAGACGGAGTTTTTTGGGCTGGTACGGATCCGTACTGTACAGATTTTTTGATGCACAGTGCAACCTAAAGCCTGACGATTCTTTTGATTACGTTATAGGATTTCCTGTCTGGAAAGTCATTTTCATGCATTTTAAAACAAAAAATCCTGAAAATTTTCCGGCGCTCTGCGCCGGATTCAAATGATTTATAATTTTGAATGTTAGTTCTGGTTCACGGTTGAAAAATGTCGTTCTATCTTGTGGATGATGTTCAATCTTGTATTGTTTCTTGACATAGTTGAAAAAAATCAAGATTTTCCTCGATCCTTTTGCAGTGTTTGAATATTTTACTGTTTTGTGAACATGAACTTCCCATTTGAAATATGATTCAAACATCATCACAGCAGAAAAATGACAGATATTTCATCTGTTTGCGGAATCTAAACTATCGGGTGCGTGCAAAATTTTTGTATTAAACGTGTTGAGAAAGATACATTTTCCTGCATTCTAGAACATTGAAATTCGAAAAATTTTCGACTAAAAGATTGAAAGTTGCTGCTGAATTTTTTGCAACCTTAATTATCGTGGTTTCATCGATCTGAAAAGTCTGTTTATAATTATGATTACCTATGCTAATAAACGGTGATTACAATCGATAGCACCATGCTAAAAAACCCTGCAGATGAATCGATACAAGTTCATGTATGCAATGCAGTTTCTTCGGGAAAATAATGAGTTTCCTAATTTTTATTAATGACAATTATCTTAAAAATTTAATTTTTTTGTCTGCATCAGACCCTATCTAACCTATCAATCAATGCAGTATCATAGCTGACATGAAATAAAAAGAAAAAGAATCACCTTAAAAATTTTTCGATGTGATACATGAAGTATGGTACCACTAGTGACGTATATGTTAATATGTTATATGTCTGCCCCGGCCCCGGCTAAAATGTCTGCCCCGGGACAACCCTAGTAAAAATACTTTCGTCCAAAAGGATTATGTCCCTATTACCAGTCGTATGATAATTGGCAATAGGGCGTTCAACGCAATACGGCTGACTATATGGTCGACGATTCCTGGAGCCGTGTTCCTATGGCACCAATTCGCATATATATTTGAGATCAGTAGGTTTGATAAATATTCTATTTTGAGTATTGTATCGACAGAAACACAATCGAAAAAAAATGATATTCACAGACCTGCCAGATAGTTTGTCTCAAAAGCGACTGGCCGTTGCGGAAATGAATCAAAATTTCTTAGTTTTCATTGAAAAACTCTAGCTAGCAATGTATGGAAGAAATTTTGATATAAGCGTAAATGATAAATGATTTTGCTCATAGTCCTCGTGAAATCCACCTTTATGAAAGTCTTGAAATATTGCGAGTAGTCTACAAAGATGAAAGAAAATTTTTTTTCGTCGTTTCGACTAATGATGAAAATGTATTCTATTTTTCAGGGTCCAGGAAAATTATTCACATGTCACAAACGAATAACGCTAATGTTAGCCGTCGAATCGATGCTACACGCCGACGCTCATCGCTTGATCGTCGTTGACAGTTTAGGCTATTTGGAAGCGATCATATCCGTTTCAGATTTGATGCGCTTTCTCATCGCCAGTTAATTTTTGGGTTAGTTATACCGTTAGTTTTTATAATAATGGTCAGAAAAGCGCAATTTTTCTTATGAAAAGTTTAGATTTCTAATAATAGTACAAAAAGTATTTAACATTTAGGCAATTATATAGATCTTTTGTTATTATATAAACTGAAAAAAACGTTTTCCGTGCAATTTACTTTCCTATGGATCGTTCGAATGCGGGTGGATATTTTAAGCGCCTAATTAACTATTAATTTAGCTGATTGATAAATGATAGCTTAGCATATAATGGTCGTGATTAGTGCATCGGCTGTTGAGAGAATACTAGGCAAGGCATCGCTTTGAAGTTTTTTTGCCCAAGTTTTTTATACTTTTCTTCTTCATTATGCTCTAGCAATTTATGATCATTGAGGATTAAGAATGTCGTGAAAGAAAGGCATTTCTTTATTCTCCCACTATTTTATTTTGTTCTAATTTTTTTGTTTCCGAAAGCAATTTTCATAATTTTCTTTTTTTCACGACTTCATTTGAGTCAGCAGACTCAAGTCCCCTGAGTAGAAATTGTAAAACTGAGAATTTTTGTCTAATCTAATCTCACATGGATATAAACTTCGCTGTACACTTACCGCCCGAAAATTTGGGTCTCAGGCAGTGTATTGAAAATCAGTGAATTGATAATGTTCTTCTAGATTGAAAAACAGCATTATTTTATCCGTGAGTATGGCTATCAGATGCACTACAACCGATCATACGAACAAAATTTACTTTCGCTTGTATTATAACTACATTCTCAAGTTGCATACTTTTTGCATCGAATTATTTTTCTCGTTTTGTAGTTTATTTCTTTTTTCCAATCATGTATGTAAGTTAATTGTATGTGCTCATTTTTACATCACATATATATTATATTTCAATTTGGAATATTTCTCTCTTCTTTGAGATTCGAATTTCGTGTTATATTGTTCCCGGTGTGAAAAAAGAGCGAAATTCTGTTGAGTTTCTTCGCCGTTTCCGTCGCATCCGATTATTTCATTCGTATAATATCTAACAATTGCGCTGCGTGCGAGATCTAATTTTGCGGGGTTTTAGTAACATGTTTATAATTTTGTTGAGTTTTGCGTTTGTACGCGGGTTTCTTTTTTCTTAATTTGTTTCCTACGCGGATAAAGGATAATCGACGTTGTTTGTTGAAACAGTTATCGTGCGATCGAAGTTCAGGTAATACGTTTTCTTTATAAAACCGTAATAAAAGTATAGATTGTAAATAAATGGAAATACAAATTATTTTGTGCGCAGGTGAGGCTCGGTTGCCCAATGTTAACCAGTTGCATAATTTCGGAAAAACCTCGTACAAGAATAAACGCGATGCGCTCATGCAGGATTTATGAATAAGTTAAAAATGTGGGAGGATGACGAGGAGGTGTTGATGGATGTGGGGGCGACAGTGTTGCCAGATTGGAAAATGAGAACCGGCCAAAGGTGTCCCGAAAACCAGCCAAAAGTTAAAAAAAACGGCCAACACAATTTTTTGCGAATATGTTTTGAAATAACGAGTTCTATTTAATACTGTATAAAAAAACACTATGCAATCGTACGGAAGCGTGTTGTTTTTTCAACAACCACGACTTATTGAGCAACCAAATGCTCTACCTTCGGTTGACAACTGTTTTTGTAACATTTTAACGTTTTGAGTACAAAAATTTAAATAAATTTGATGAATTAATGTCTTGATCATAAATACTAATCTTAGATCAATATATGAGTGATTATGTGACGTGAAAATTCTCATCAGGTCGAAAAACTAGTAGGTCAAAATTTACAAAAAAAACTTGACCATGGATCAAAAATAATGATCTGGATCAAAATCGGAATATGTGATGTGAAAATACTCATCATGAGGAAAAAAATCGACAAAAGTTGATTTAGAGGTGAAAAATTTAAAAAAATTTGATCCTCTATATATATTAAATTTTCTATAGACGACGAGCATGGATATCTCACATTGAAGGACCTTTAAAGATCTGTGAAATCTTGAGAAAATCATGGAAAAAGTTTTGCATCCTGTTCTCATGTGGAAAACCTTGCTCAAGAAGGAAAAAAGGCCGCAAATAGCTACATCAACAAAGTGCACATAGCGATATGAAGGATGTGGTCACTCACAATTAGGGCCTTATTCACTAACGCCCATTAACGGTAATCAGAGATTAAACGCCCCTTTAAACGGAGATTAAAATTTAACCGGTATTCATCATCGCCGATTAAATTTGGCGGATTAAAAAATGTTGGCAATTTAATCGGAGATTTTAATTCTGCTAGTGTTGTATTTTGGTTTGTTGGGGCGGTAATGATGCGGCCTGAGCAGGATTGGGATTCCGAGGTTGCGTCCTTAATGTACGTGCTTCCCACACCCACGTTTACCCGATAAACTGATCACTAGTACTTAAACCCCAACACTAATTACCCCAACAATTAAAGTAAGATCTGCTTTCCTTAATTGTCTCCCTTGTTACGCAAGGTTGAAAAGCGAGGATTTTCCTACCTTTTAATAGTACGCAATAATAGATGAAACTTACGTGAACAAAACAAAGACGGGCAAAAAAGAATAAAAACAAAATCAACTCCCACGCACGGGCGAGAGAAAAAGCAAAAGGCGTGGTGGGAGGCGGCGAGTATAGACTAGAGGTGGCCAATGGGGCGCACAACTAGTAAGTAAACATATAAAATTATAACACTAATAATAAAAAACACGTTGAGAGAGACCAGCGCACGTGTACCGACGTACGCTACAGTAAGATGGCTACTGGTGGTCCGCGTTGCTCTCTCCACTTGCCACCTGCGGGCCTCTAACGCGCTTTGACAAAATGATAAAAAATCGGCAGAAAACACACTACAACACCCCTCCCCCCTTGCAGTAGATCGCCCTAAGCGATCGTCAAGAAGTACCGAAAAACATGCAAGGGGAAGGGCTCCGCCACTACAGGCCGTCACCGGGGTTGCCGAAGAATTCTTCGGTGTCACACAGCGGGGCCCGGGGAGTTGTTGGGGTAGTTTGAGCCGATTTTGGGGTGGCGACAATAGTGGGTCCGGCGGCGGAGGCAAGGACAAAAGCGGTGCAAGTGGGGGCGTGTAGCGGGCCACCGGGGGTCATCTTACTGTGTGGTTGCAGTGTCGGCTGCACGTGCGCTGGGAACACTAGTACAAAAATAATAAAGCACGAACGAGATTAGAAATTAAACAACCGGTTTTAAATGAGGTTGAGAAAAAAAACAAAAACAAAGAAAACAATGTTACTGTACAAAAAGCTTTTTCTAATAGCGGCGTCGGTGGCGAGTATCGGATGCGGATTGGTAGTTTCGAGGAGAATTGCGGCGGTCGCGTTCGTTTCGTCGGTATCGATCGTTATGGTAGCTGTGTGGATCGCGAGGGTCGTCATGGCCATCAAAATGGATATTACGGGAGTAGCCGGTTGGACCGTAATCGGCGGTATCGCGGGGGGGTGAAGACGAGGTATACGTTTGAGGTTGGAGCGGCAAGAGTGGGTTGAGGCCTCGAGGCGGTAGTTGAGTGGCGATTAGTGATGGTTGATCGGACGGCAACCCTGTTGGCGGCAACGGTCGTGGTGGCAGTAGATTCCACCGGGCAGAAAAGTCGTGCCGACGCAGCAGGGGTGCGGGGCGATCCGTCTTGCTGTGATACTGCAAATAAATTTGTTGAATGTCGGCGATTTCCGGCGGTTGTGGAAATGGGGCGTAGCGGGGATAAGCCATCCAACTGTCTATTAACCCGACAGCGGTGTTATAGGCTTGTAGCAGGCACGAGGGGTTATCCAAACCGCGGCTTCGTATAGGAAAAGGGCCAAGTGGGGGGTGTGAATGGCGTCAACGACGCCGAGCTCCTCAGCCCAAAGGCCAGCAACCCATCTCAATATCAGAGTGGCCACGTCGTGCGAGATGGGCGGTTGTTGTTCTCGATATGCGGGGCGGTAATGGTCTCGAAAATATTGGTACAACGCGAGCGAAGCGTTCGTAGCACGGATGTGCACGGGCATGATGATGCAAATACCGAGGCGGCCGAAGAAGTTGATTAATACCATTTTGCGCAGCGTGCGCGGCGAGAAAAACTCGACGGTGGGATCGATATTCGGCGGGTAGCCAGGTGTTACTAGGGTAACGCAATGTGGCGTATCAGTGGTTCGGAAACGCGTATAATTCGGTAATCGCGTGGCTTCGCTAGGCAACCGGGGTTTGATAGTTGGTGCGGAACTTGGTGGCGGAGGAGCTCCAAGAACCGGCCTAGTGGCGATGATCACTGGGGGCTGTTTGAACGCAGCAACCGGAGCAGACGTCGGGGCCGTAGGCTGCAGCGACGTGGTGTGGGTTACTGTAGTCGTAGCAGCAGTTGTCTGAACTGTAGGCGGTTGCGATGTAACCGTTGGCGGAATCGTGGTAGCAGTTGACGTGGCGGCATCCACCTCCATAGGAGGCGGTGGAAGCGGGGCTTTGAACTCATCTTTTGGCGGGTTTTTCAAAGCTTCCAGACGACGTTGGATTTCAGCATCCCTATGCAGCGGGCTAATAAAGTCCATCAACTTGGGCGGTGAGCGGCGGAACTGGCGGCGATGTGCCTCTTCGTAGAAACCAGTGGAATGTACCTGGCGTGTTTGTTCGCTTTGCGTGCGGTGCGGCGGTACTTCATCGTGGCGTTCGTGTTGACGACTATCCCGGCTGGTTGGTTGAGTTTGTTGCGTTTCTCTATCGTGGCGATCATCACGGGAGTGAGACTCGTGACGTGAACGGTGGCTATCAGGTTGATGAGCAGGGGGCCGTTTCGTTGCCGGCGCTGCTGTTTTGGAGGACGCGATTTTGGGTTTCGGCGTTGACGTGGCGTGCGAAGATCATTCAGCCTCTTTGCGGGCTCTTTGTTTATCGCGTTGTTCGCGGCGTCGAGTTGTACGTTCACTGGGCGTTCTGCCGCGCTCAGCATGCGAAGTGCTGGGTGGTGGCGTTCGCTGCATGCTCGGTTCGTCCGTTGTTCGTGTTTTGTGGGATTTGCGGTACGCCGATTCTTCCTGAAGGTGTTGTTTTCGCTTTGTTGAGTGTTCATACCGGCCGGGTCTTCGGATAGGATTACCATAGCGATCTATAGCCGGCGCGGACGTGCTGGGAGCCTGTGGGGTTTGAACATCCACAGGCGCCGTCGGCGGCACTAGAGTCGTGGGTTGCGGCAGTTGCGGCATCGGTGGCCGTTGCGATGTGACGGGCGGCGGTAAGGGAGCCGGTGTTTGCACGACCGGTTGTACCATTACCGGAGCCATTTGGGCGACTTGCGGAACTGGGGCGATCAACATCAGTGGCGGCAACAATATTGGTTGTATCTCGTCCTTTAGCGCTGCTGGGAAATCTTTCCACTGATGTTCGGGGAACAACATACCGGGCGGTGGCGGCGGGAAATGATACGCTGCGAGCGCTGTGGCCAAGGCGTCCCATTGAGTAGCTGAAATAATCTGTTGCGAAACACGTACGGGAGCACTATACCTGGCTGCTGCAACGGTAGCAATGATTGGAGATCCCGGCAAAACTGCCGGTGTCGCTAAATATATTCGTGGGTCCATGGCGGGTGCCGTGGTCGATATCGTAGCGGCGGGTTCTATGAGGGCGACATCCATAGACGTGGATTGATCCACCGTGCTTTCTTCGGGTATATCGGTCAACATTTGTTCTGACGTCATCGTTTCGGAATCAATTGCGGCGGGTTGGATGGGAGTAGATTCATCCATCTGATCGCGGGCAATATTGGAAATTTCGTCGAGCGTGAGTTTCAAGAAATCAGAGATCTGCGTAGCGGTTGCCGTTATATCAGATGGTGCAGCGGGCATAGGAAGGGCGGACACGTCTGTTGATGGCGGCAGCTTCGCTATGTTGAGATTGAAGACTGGCGTTTTGAGGCGGGTTCGACTTCGACATCGATGGGGCGTTCGAGTAGTTCCTCGGCGGTGAGTGTTTGCACCGAAGCTGTAGTCGGCATGGGGTACGCATACACCGGCGCGGGGAACAAAAAACGGTTTTGAAAATCGATGAGCGCAATAAACGATGAGTAAAAATGGAAATGGCTGTGCGGATTGGCCGTATAGTTGTGTTCATCGATTTCGATTTCTTCGATGGAGGTTTCCATGTGGAAGTCTTCGTTGAACACAATCGGGCGTAAGGCAAACCGATTGCAGATATACGCGCCGGGATTGCTAGAGAAACTCGGTTCGCGTTCCGGGATGCGGTTCATCCAATTTGTAAGGAGTGAGTTGGGGTTGCCATCGCTGCGATACCACATACACTCATAGAACCCGGCGCATATTTCTGGTTTCATCGATTGAGCGTGGCGAAGAAGTACATCCTTGACGGAGGCATATTCTGCGGCGGAACACGGCGACGCGTGAAGCGCGGCCAACGGCATGAAAGAAGTTAGCTTTTGGAACCAGTCTCCGCCCACCTGTAAAAAATTAAGGATGCTGGAGGGGTGATAACGATAATGAGTACCGTAATAGGTGGGCTCGCGCAGGGGTTGATCCGCGGCAACGCGTTCTGTCCAGAGATCTTCAACCTCGTGGTGGAGCGGCAGTAACGTGGGGTCGTTGTATGGCATTCGATCGCGGATGGCCAACTTGTATATCGGGGAAACTGGAAAGTTGAGCAGCTCGATGATCTGATCGGTGAGATTGCTCTTCATGGCCGACGTGACGGCTGCTTGAAGGCGTTTGGGATCGTCAAACATGGATCGTGGTTTGAGAGCCGGATCTTCGTCTTCGGATACGTCTGGTGATTTGTTCCACTTGTCTTTTTGTTTCTTTTTCTTTTTCTTTGGCGCCTTCAGAACGGGGAGAAGCTTCGGGTGGGTTGTGCGCATCAAAGCTTTGACGTCCCTGAAGCCGTTGGTTACCGTTCCTAAACAAAAAGACCGACCGTGGTCGGACGCTGTGCAATCATACATGAAAAATTTGTAAGCCGAAAGAACTTCGTCCCGCATAATCGCGGGTAAGGCGATTTGGGATGTCGTCGGGTATATTCGGTTGGCATAGTCGGGGGGCAAGGCATCCGACAACACGACGTTGTGAAAGGTGGCGATAACGTATTCGGCGAGGTGGTCAATTTCAGCGGCATCCAGCGAGTCGTGGGGAAACAACGCGGGGGCGTTGTAAACCTCGGGAATGAAGCCGTAGCGACCAAAAGCCAAAATCAATAGCAACAGATAATAAGCGTCGAGGGCCGCGTAGGCAAGGACGTCAGATTGCAGGAATGACGTCGTCGGGTTGTTGAAGAAACACAGGGCTGCCGGGAAGCGTAGCGTGAGCTTTGAAACGTCCAGCGCCCATATGGCGGAAACGGTTGCTTTCAGCCTATGTTTTTCGGGGAAGAAGCCAATTCGTCGCGCCAGCTCGTACAGTGGCGGGGATATGTCGATGTTTCGAATAACGCGGTACGCGTCTAAATGAATGGCTTTTACGACGGGATCTTTGTTTTTCTTTTGCTGATCGGTCCGGAATTGAGTACCCAGAAGAGCGTATATTCCCACCCAGTCGTCGCCTCCATCGAAGGAAACTACGATGGTGTGTTCGCCGTCGACTAGGGAGAATAGCGTGGTCCAATCTTCTGGGGTGGCGGTGAATGTTTCCAAGACAAACATCGTGCCGTTTTGGAATGCGAGTTGAACGTATGGAGGGTAGCTAGACGCCGTGGGGTCGGCTGGCATGGGCACGGTCAACTGGAAATGTTTTATATCGGCGGCCATGATCGATTCGGTGTCGAAGCCGACCAGCGTATAGCCACGGAAGTTTGGTGTGGGTTGGGCGGCCAAGGCCTGCCCCAAACTTCCGGGTGAAAGAAATATCGGTGGCGGCAACACATTCGGAGGTCGCGCCTACATGGATATGTACCACGATTCTAAATCCGCGAGGCGGGTCAGGCGTTTGACGTTGTTTTCTAAACAAGAGCGAGCGCGATATTCATCATGTGACACATGGGGTACCAAGTCAAAAGAGCGAAATGGGAATTAAAGGATGATTATAGGGTGAAACCAGGAGGGAGGCGCGGTGTTGCTTTCGATTCGTTAGGAGAACACATGCTTGGAGAAGACGTTGGCTTGGACGGCGATGTCACCTTGATGGGCGCATTTGGACAACTGGATCAGGCTACGATAGCGAGATGACGAGAGTTGTCGTATGCGGAAATCAAAGCAGCGGCCGGTTGTGGGCTGCGGGGGCCACAACTTGAGGATGGCGGGGATCGCGGCAGCTGACCATGGGTCCTGGCCGCAAAACTACGGAGTGGGGGAGTTACCCATGGGAGCCCAAGCAAAAGAGCATGCAAGAATAAGCAGCAAAAGCATAAAACGTGAGAAAAATACGGTCCCAGGCGAAGCTTAGATCGTTTTGGTGGGGCTGCTGCTCGGCCCAACCTACGTATCGTTCGTTGATGTTTATCGATTCACGATACGGTGGAGGCTCGTCGGCCGTGGAGGTGGATCCAGTCGACAGCGTCATCATTTTGAAAAAATAAATTTTAAGGAGCAGCTGGAAAATGCGACTTTTGCGGATGGAAGCTAAAAGTGGAAATGAAATAGTAAAAGAATAAGCCGCTGAAAGGTGAAGAAAGTGTAAAGTAAGAAAATGCAAACACTACCGTTGCGAAAAGCAACACAAACACCACTATGTTAATGGGGACTATAATCAACCTTTCCCAATTAGTCTTATGAGAGTGATAGCGGCCAGGGTCGGGCGGAAATAAACGGAATGGCCTCGCGCTGAACAGAACCTAACATTAAAGAAGAAACCCCCTCCTATCATAAAAACGTGGGGACCGGAGCAAGATGTAGGGTGATGTTTTAAAATCGGTCGAGTGCTTGTAAAAGAAAGGTCGAAGGGAAGTGTTTCGAAACTGCTGTGCATCCTTGCTCGTCAACGAGGTCGCCATGATCTAAATTAAACAAATGTAAATATTATTTACAACGCGGCGTGATGAGCGCCATATCACAAAAGAAAAAATTTCAAAGCAAACTATTGCCGGTGAGAAGTGTGGGGCATACGTGGTCCACCTTTTTCGTTTTTGAATGCGTCCTTTGCGGGTCGTGGAACAAACGGTTTTAGACGCGTTATGGAGATGGTTTGCGGGCAGCCGGGCGCATCCAGTGAGTCAATGGTGACAACGTTTTCGGCTGCGCGGGAGGCGTCCGTGATTAGAAAGAGTCCGATGAAGTGGGGTTGAATTTTGTTGGCTTTGCGCGTATTGGTTAAAAGAACTAAGTCGTTGATGACGAAGTCACGTTTGCGAGCTTTGGGATCAAAGTATTCTTTGCTGGCAGTGGCTGCGGCATCGAGGTTTGCTTTAATTTTTTCGTGCATTTTGAGTTGTGCTTGCATAAGGATATGCTGATAGGCATCGTAATTCAACGGCAGGGTGAGTCGGCATGCGCAATCGTAGTCGAAGGTGATGCCCGGTTCATATCCTCGTAATAAACTGAAGGGCGAATGGCGGGTAGCTGTGTGCGGCGTGGCGTTGTAGGCGAAGATGGTGTAGGGCAAGTAGCGCTCCCAGTTGTCTGGATCGTCGGCGGTATACTTTTTTAGCTGGTCGATCAATGTTTGATGTGAACGTTCGACCATTCCGTTGCACTGGGGGTGGTATGCCGTCGTTTTAACCTTCCGGACTTTGAGAAGCTCGCATATATCTTGCATAAGCTTTGATGTAAAACATCCACCTTGGTCGGAGAGGAGGACAAGTGGACTACCGTGCCTGAGGATAACGTTGTTGATGAAACATTCCACTATTGTTGAAGCTTTTTGATCTGGTATGGGGTGCGCGGACACGAATTTTGTAAAGTAATCCTGAAAAACAATAACGTATGGGCATTTGCCACGATTTCGAATGGGTGTTTGGGTTGAATTGGCAGCAGTGGCGGAGGCGGTGACGTGCGCGGCGTTGTTAGTTGGCAAATTTTGCAAGTTTTAATCCAATCTCGAACGTTTTCTTCCATGCGGGGCCACCAAAAGTGAGCTTTAATTGCTGCTAGCGTGGGGTTTGTTCCTTGATGATTCAAAATTTTCGCCCCGTGGAATTGGTGAAGAGTTTGGTCGACCATGGAGGCGGGTACGACTAATTGCTTGACCTCTTTAAGTTGACAATACAAAATTTTGTCTTCGAGGAAGAAAATCGGTGGGTGTTTGGCGGCGTTATCTGTTCTGAGGGTGGCGATAATTTTTGTTATGGCTGGATCTGCGGCTTGAGCTTTCAGAACTTCCTCGTGAGCGGCGATCGTAATGACCTCGGCCAGGGGCGGTTCGTGGTCGATAGCTGTTGGCATTGAGTTAGAGAGTGTGGGTTGACTGATGGTCTTTTTCGTCATTGCACGGGTGATGGCGTTGATTTCGGCGTTGACTTCCGTGGGTGGTGAAGCCGCTGCTGTGCGTATTTCCGGTACCGTTAAGTCGGTTTCCGGAGTTGCACCAGCAGGGTGAAAATTCTCACGGAAAATCGTGGCGGTCAAATTTTCAGCAGTCTGGATTGGGGATTTGTCGCGGTCGTCCTTCCTGGATAGGAAATCGGCACAAGCATTGTCTTTTCCTTTAACGTATTCAACTTTATAATTGTAATCCTGGAGGCTAATCGCGAAACATTGGAGGCGTGAGTTTCGATGTTTTTCGTCTTTGAGCCATTCGAGCGGCTTGTGATCGGTGCGGACAATAACTTTTTGGCCGTACACATAGTGGCGGTACATCCGGAAGCTGTAGACAATGGCGAGACACTCACGCTCAGTTGTACTGTAACGGGTTTCGGCATCAGTGAGTACGCGGCTATTGTAGGCGATAACCCATTGATCGTTTCCATTTTCCTGATACAAAATCGCTCCAATGGCAGTCGTACTGGCGTCGGTTCAGATCACAAATTGGGCTTTACCATCGTAGACTGGGTAGCGAAGGAAAGGCGATGTCGTGAGGGCTGCTTTGATGCCTTCAAACGCCGTGTGATGTTCGTCCGTGACGATATATTGGGCGTCTTTTCGTAGGAGTCCATACAAAGGACTGGACAAGGTTGCCAAATTCGGGATAAATCGCTTGCACCATTGGACTAAGCCTAAAAAACTTTGCATACCTTTTTTGGTTTTCGGAAATTCATATCCGGCGATCGCTTTGACTTTTTCTGGATCGGCTGCAATTCCGCGGGCGCTAAGGAGGTGTCCCAAAAACTTGACTTGCGGGGGCAGGAATTCGCACTTGTCGGGCCGAAGCGTAAGGTTGGCTGCGCGGAGGGCATTGAAAACGATTTGTAGATGTTCCAAATGTTCTTCGAACGAATTCGAGAAAACAATAATATCATCAATATAAACGAGACAAATCTTCCAAATGTATGGGCGGAGGATTCTTTCCATTAGACGTTGGAATTCAGCAGGCGCGTTTTTCAAACCGAACGGCAAAACCTTGAACCGAAACAAGCCTTCTTGGCAAATGAAGGTTGTTTTATCGCGCGAGTCGGCGTCAAGGGGCACCTGCCAGTACCCAGCTTTGAGATCGAGTGTGGTGAAGAATTTCCCGTGTCCCATTGCGTCCAAATAATCATCAATGCGTGGGATCGGAAATTTATCGCTTGGCGTAACGTCGTTTATTCCGCGGTAGTCGACAACGGGTCTCCATGAGCCATCTTTCTTTTTTACCAAGAACAGCGGTGCGGTCCAGGGCGAGCGAGATGGTTCAATAAAATCCTTGTCGAGCATTTATTGAATATGGCGACGTACAATCAGTCTTTGCTCCATTGCGGCGCGGTAATAATGGCGGGAAATGGGTTTTGTGGTGCCGGTGTCGATACTGATGGTCAACTCGCTGGTGATAGTTGGTTTGTCGCCGGGAAGGCTGAAGACATCGTGGTGTTGTCGAAGCATCTTGAGGGCTTTTGCTTTTAGCACAGCACGTAAGTTTTTTCAGTCATTTTGTTTAGGGCGTACTCCAGCTTTTGTTGTGCGGTGTGGCCAGGGAACGATTTATCAAGTGCGGCCGGCTCATGATCGGTTAAGTCGCGGTCTGCGGTAGCAGTTGCTATCTGGCAATCGGCGTGGGTTTCGGAATACTCTAGCGTGTGTTTTGCCATCGTGATGAGCTGATTTGGTCGGAGTTTGATACTGTTTGGCGTGTTATTAATGAAGAGGAGCGGGCAATGACCGTTGGTGATGTTGACAACTGCGGTTTCGACTGGAAGTTCTGCGGCTACGTTATCGGTGGCGAGGGGTTGTACAATCACGTCGGGCATGGTCACCGATGTTGTGGGAAAAACGGTACTTTTGACCCATTGTTGGCAGTGTGGCGAAATTGAGACGGAAGCTTGGGCGACGAGAAAGATCGGTTCGGCGAGCTCGGTAACCTCCAGCGGCTGAGGGGGCGGTTGGTGTGGACTAGGTTGAGCCTGCCGTATTGGTTGTTCAACTTCGATTTCTTCGGGTTGGCTGAAAATATCGGATTTATCGTCATAGAAACTTACTCATTCGTCCTCCGGGATTTCTTCTAAGACATTGTCGTTGGCGGCATTTAGGAACAATTCCGTTCGAGGGCGGACCGAGGGGATTACCTTAAGCGGCAGTTTGACGTCTTGAATTTCTATGTAATTGTCTTTAAAATTCAAAATGGCGTGGATATCTGGGTGCGCGAGGAAATCGGTCCGGATGATACATTGGTCGTTTCCATCGTCATCGAGGATTACGCATTTGATCATGTGCTCTCCGAACGCGGATTCCATCGTAACCACTACCAGGCCATGAGCATTGACAACGGCGCCATCGGCTACTTTGATTTTTCCGCAAATCGGTAGTTGGAGCGATTGTCTGTTGAAGGCCCGTTTGACTAAACCTGAAGACAAGACAGAGCATTGGGCACCTGTGTAGATGAGCGCGTGTGCTTTAACAGCTCCAATTTTGATTGGAATTTGAAAGGCTCTCGTAGAAGCGTACTTGCGGACAAAGGATTTGGAAGACGGCGTAAGGCTATCAATTTGACAGACGGACGAGCGGATGTGGCAGGGGTCTTGAAAAGCGCAGCCCGTTGCATTCCAACAGACTATGCCGGGGCTAATGATGGGCGCGACGGAAGCGATTTCTTTGGATGGGATAACCATATTGGCCGTTGACGTCGATTGATTGTTAGCGCGTGTTTCGAGCATGGGTATTGACGCGGTATTCGGTGCCGGAAGTGGGGGTAGGGTTATTTGTAACTCTGAAGATTGAGAACTAGCGCGCGATGAGTCTGTCAGTGTCGTGACGTATGGGGCGGGTACAGCATTGTAATGGATATGTTGTTCCCACGGTGCCGGAAATTGATGGTTCCGGTAAACGGCATAGGTATTCTGAACAAAATCATGTGGGCGCTGTATAGAGTTACCTTCATGAAAATGGTTTCGCGCGCTGCGGGCGTAGTTTGTGCCTCGTTGGGGCGGTCCTCCGCAGCGGGGTCGCCAATCGCGCTATCCACGGACGTCGTTCGAATTGGTTCGGAAATCGGCTTGCCGTGGGTGGGCGGCGTAGTTAGAGCAGTTTGATTCAAGTCGGGTTACTTGTTGAGCGTTTTGCCGCTTCAGCCAGACACAATCTTCGGTGTTGTGGGTGCGGGATTTGTGGGCGTCGTACCAAAGACCTGTAGGTTGCATCGTGTGTGCGCGGTCTCGGCTGGCAGATCGGTCGAAGCGATTTACGTACGGCTCCCTGGTTTGAGATTGATGGCGCAGACTTTGTTGCCTGTTGTTGGGTATCGTTTCATCAGGGCGTTGTCGGGATTTTCGTTCTTCATAGTCGAGGTCGTATCGCTGAATCAATTGTTCCAATACTATCTCCGTGCGCGGTGGCTGCGGCGGTGGTGGTTCAATCGCTTGTGGTTGGAAGGAGACGAATTTAGTGGGTGGTGGTGTCGAATTTTGAGGCCTGCGATCCGTAGATGGAGAGCGCTCGCGGTAGCGGTGTTGGGGGCGATCCATACTGCGGCGTCGTTCGAAACGGCGATCAAATGGTTGCGGCGACTTCAGTGGTGGTGCGTCCTGATCAGCTTTATTTACAAGGATGGGTCGTTCCGCGGTTCCGATTTCGGCTTTGGTTGCATTGAGGACACTACGGGCTTTAGCTACGGCGTCGGCCAATTGTTGGACATTCGTGAAGCCTTTTGCTTGCTCGCCAATTGTTAGTTGATAGAAAACAGGCATTTTGGTCAAAAAGGTGTCAATTACTTGTTTGTGCCGAAAAGTTTGATCTTCATGCTGATACAATAATTGTACTTAAGTCATTACCTTACTCAGAAAGGCGGCGGGTTCTTCTCCAACTTCTGGGGTGATTGACGCGAGTTCGCGTTTGAGGGTCATTGGGTTGCAATCGGGAGCCAATTGGAACATGAGTAAGTGTTTGGCGTCTTCGTACCGCATCATATCTTGGATCATATCGCTCGGCGTATCGCGGGTGAGTCGGCGTAGGGCACTCATCTTCACGTGGTTGGAGGCATCGTAGCCGAACTCGTTTTCCAGGCGGATGAAGAAACGTAACAGGCGTTTATTTGTTGCGGCGCCGTTGATAATCAACGGGTGCATGTTGTCGACGATTGTTTTGATGCGGCTATCTTCCTCACGATGAGACGTGCGCGGCATGTCGTACCAAGGATTCGGATGTTCATAATAATCCTCTGGTGGATAATCTGAGAAACCGAAATGGTTTGCTGCGGGTGGTGGGCGTCTTTGAAGCGCGGAACGGTGTAAATCTTCGTCAGCGCGCATAGTGCGGGCGAATTCGTTATTATACAGGGTATCCCTCGACGGTGCTTTGGGTTTAACTTGATTTGGTAGCCTGCCAAAGACTGGAGCCGGTTCAGTTTCACGGAGAGTTTCGTTGGGGATATAAATATCTCTTGTTTCCTCGTCGTGAAACCGTGAGGACACCAGCAGCGGTCTTGGTGTGGGCGGATTACGCGCATGAGTTGCGGCGGCGGTTGTGGAAATCAATTGTTGCATTTGCTCCGCAAGTGCGGCGAAGCGTGCGTTAGTGGCTTTGGTTTGTTGGACGCGTAATTGCTGGGCTTGGAATTGGTCAGAGACGGCGCCGATAATTTGATCGATCGTTTGTGGGGTAGGAACGTTGTTGGTTATGTGCGCGGCGGCGGTGTTGAGTTGGTCCAGCGCGTCGCATGCTTCAATTCGAAAATTTTGAACTTCGTTGGTGTTTGCGATGGCTAGGCTGCTGCAGTGATTGTTTACTGAGGCACGGGTGGCGGCTGGGGCTTGCGGTGGTTTGATATTGACAAAGGATTCGGAGGAGTCGGTTCTGGCGACAGTTTGGTCATTGTTATTTTGGGTCGGGGCGCTTGGCAGCGGCATTTGCGATGCGGGCGGCGCGTTAGGGCAATTTTCGGCGGCGGTAAGGAGGTTTTGATTTAGCGACCACGGGGGTTGAGAATTGATCGTCGCCGCAGTTGAGGGGATGAGCGGTACTTGCGGTTGTGCCGTCCCGTCCAGCGCGGGAGTACTGAAATTAGACAAGGGCGGGTTATGGGGGGAGGCTTACCGTGGGTACCGCTGTCGATTGCGCAATATTTGACGGTCGCGGCAAAAGCATTCGATCAAAACTTAGGGTGCAGCGTGCTGCTGTGGCGGCATTCGGAGAACTGGATCGCGACGGAAAGCGGGTGAAGTCCAGCGGTGTGTGGCTTACCGTTGGCATCTTTTTTCGCAGGGTATAATAACCTCTTTTGTACCCTTTGGCGCAGCTGCGGCAGAGTCGAATTTTGGACTCTTTGAGCATTTTCGGATGCAACGCAACGGCGGGGAGAGGCAGCGTACAAATGAAGCGGTCACCAGTGTTGTATTTTGGTTTGTTGGGGCTGTAATGATGCGGCGTGAGCAGGATTGGGATTCCGAGGTTGCGTCCTTAATGTACGTGCTTCCCACACCCACATTTACCCGATAAACTGATCACTA
The DNA here is from genome assembly GCA_963922205.1 of Romanomermis culicivorax. Classification (NCBI taxonomy): domain Eukaryota; kingdom Metazoa; phylum Nematoda; class Enoplea; order Mermithida; family Mermithidae; genus Romanomermis; species Romanomermis culicivorax. The sequence goes on along the minus strand of CAWUHX010000098.1, from coordinate 875,713 downwards.
GTACTTAAACCCCAACACTAATTACCCCAACAATTAAAGTAAGATCTGCTTTCTTTAATTGTCTCCCTTGTTACGCAAGGTTGAAAAGCGAGGATTTCCCTACCTTTTAATAGTACGCAATAATAGATGAAATTTACGTGAACAAAACGAAGACGGCAAAAAAGAATAAAAACAAAATCAACTCCCAAGCACGGGCGAGAGAAAAGGCAAAAGGCCTGGTGGGAGGCGGCGAGCATAGACTAGAGGTGGCCAACGGGGCGCACAACTAGTAAGTAAACATATAAAATTATAACACTAATAATAAAAAAACGTTGAGAGAGACCAGCGCACGCGTACCCAGGTGCGCTACAGTAAGATGGCTACTGGTAGTCCGCGTTGCTCTCTCCACTTGCCACCTGTGGGCCTCTAACGCGCTTTGACAAAACGATAAAAAATCGGCAGAAAACACACTACAACACTAGGGGGCAGGTTTAAATCTCCGATTAATTCATTTTCCAGTAGTTTGCATGTGCTTGATATGTCGGTTTCTTTAGTTGCTGTTATGAATGTTCTCAATTTTTTGGATGAAATTGATGAGGAAGATCAAATTATTAATATTCAATGTGTCATTCGGAATAGGAACAATCCTTTTGAGCAATATGCAAATGAAGTATTTCGGGCCCGCTATAAATTACGAAAAGAAACAGCGAGAGCATTGATCACCATGATAGAAGACCGTTTATTTAACTCAAGTCGTCGAAATTGCCCAATTCCACCGTACTTACAGATATAGATACATCCAAACCAAATCATCCATCGTCAATTTTACTTATTATCGCACAATATTCAAACTTTGCACAAAATAGATCACATATCCATATATTTACGTATGATCGAGCTGGAATCCATCACATATTCATTTTCTTGAGAATAATGCCGCTGTACGTTTGGCCATTGGACTTCTACCATTTTGACTTGATAATATTGCATTTTGGCACGGGCTGCTTCCTTTTCCTGTGCAATCAAATCCATGCGAGCCTCGTGTTCTTTCATGAATAATTGTTTCTGCAGTTCTATCAATTCCAATCTTGCATTGTTTTCTTTATCGCGTTTAGTTGTGCCTGTGATTCTTGGTACTTTCGATCCTTGCTCAACCTCGGTTAATTTTAATTTCTGGTACGAAGAATTTTCTTGACTGTTTTCTTAAAAGTGTGAAACATACTCAAAAATACAAAAGCCAATTTTGATATAAACTAGGCAGGTTAATTTAGATCAACGCGGTAAAAATTCAGTAAATTTAACACTTTTTAACTGCATCCGTCGAACCTTGATTGAAAATTTTGATTAACAATTTCTCAAAAGTACTTTTAGGCAGGCTTTTTTTGTGCACAGGTCCTTGTGTACACGTGCATAAATTGAACAAAAAATTTGTGCACGGCAAACTTTTTTGTGCACCGTAGATAATGTGTTGTAAATTGTTACAAACAACATTTGACACAAAATAACACAAATAGGCACTGTTTATTTTGGTTTTTCCAGAATTTATTTGAATTTTGATGATCTTTTGTAAATTTCATCTGCAGCATTTTTACTCATAACTGCCCGAAATATTGAAGAAACACACAGCTAACAGAATTCCTGCCAGAAAATTTAAGAATAAAATAATTCTAAATCCATTTTGGAACTTTTGAATTTTTCCAAATTTAGGATGAAAATAATTGTTTTCATTTATAAAAATTCACACAACTGCAGATGCAATAAATTTTTTTCTGCTTGAAAACGATTAATGAATTTCTATATTTAATGCAACTATGGACAATAAACTTTGTGCATGAATTCGAGGTATTTGAGCCACTTCCATTTTAAAACCATTTCAAAAGTACATCATAGTATTTTTTAGAGTAGAAGGAAAATAATTTTAAGAGCTGATGTTCTTTTACATGAAAATGGGTTAAAAACAACATAAATTTACACAAAGTGAGGGCGCCGAAAATTTTGCAAAAATTTCATAAATTTATTGCAAAACTACAGTACTTTGGTATTTCTTGCCCCAAAAAATTTCATGCACGGCGTGCACAAACGCCAAAAAAATTTGTGCATGGTCAAAATTTTATATGCTCAGTGCACAAAAAAAAGCCTGCTTTTAGGAAATTTAACACGGATCAGTGAGTTTTTGTTTTTATAGAAACAGCAATACACTGCTGTAAAAGATTGTCTTTCCTCTTTACATTACAAGTTACCTGTAATTTCGGATATGTCGCCAAAATGCAGTATGGTGGCTGGATTCCACTGCTCTAGATTCGCGTTATCTTGGCTCTCAGTAATAATGGTACTGTCGCTATCGAATGAGCATGAAATTCGCTCAAATTGGTTGGGAATAAGCTCTGCAATTCTAATATGCAATTCTAGAGGTGGAGTTGGTGATGGTCCCCCACTGGTGTTGTTTTGAGATCAATTGAAATTCCCAACAGTCTTCTTTGCTAGCTAAAAATTTATTATAAAGATTAGGCCAAAATTTTAAACAAAAACTATTTCAGGTCTTGTTAAGGCTCAGATACGTCGGTTCAGGATGTTTTCAAAGGGAAGACGCCGATCTGCATGGTTTGAGTCAACCTACAGTTTCCAGATGTATTCATCAGGTGCTTCGTTTACTAGCTGAATTCTGACCACGTTTCATTAAATTTCCGTCAGAGAATGAGCAACAGCGAAGCAGACAAGCATTTTTTGAAAAACGAGGGTTTCCTGGTGTGGTGGGTGCTATAGACTGCACCCATGTTAAGATCCTAAATCCTGGTGGACTGGATTCCGAATTATATCGAAACAGAAAAGGTTGGTTTTCAATCAACATCCAAGTACTTTGCGATGATAAACTTATGATCAACGATATAGTTGCAAGTCACAAAGGAAGTACACACGACTATCGTATTTTAAATGAGTCCCAGTTGCTTGAAAAGTTGCAACATTTGCCAGGAGCATTACATGTGCTAGGCGATCGTGGATACGCATGTCAATGGTTTTTGCTTACCCCACTAACAAATCCCAAAACGCCTGCTGAGCGCCATTATAATTTTGCTCAGTCATCTACTAGAATGGTCATTGAAAGAACTTTTGGAATCTGGAAAAGGTTCCTTCCATGTTTATCAAAAGGACTAAATTTTCAACCCCAAAAATGTGCCATCATAATTGTGGCATGCGCCATTATATACAATTTAGCTAGAGCTCGAAATGATGTGATGGATGACGATGATACTGAGCTTGATGCAGAAGAGTTAGAAGAAAATCAGGGAGGAAACCCCCAAGGAGCAGCAAAAAGACGTTCGACTATTGATAATTATTTCACTCGATAATTATTCGTAAAAGTATGTGATACACGTTCAAATAAATTTACCATTTTCAAATTCTTCCATCAGTTCGCTAATTGATCCTTGTTACGATTTTTAATGTTGGGGTTTTCCAGAAAAGCTGCCTCGATTTCGGACCAGGCTTTGTTTTCAATAATAGCTGACTTTGAATCAGTTTTTTTATTTTCAATAATGCTAATTCGCTCCGTTACACATTCTACTAAAAATTGAACCTCCTCACTACTAAAATTTTGATCGCGATCCCTGGTTTTATTAACAGTTTCCATTGAATTAAGGAATGCTAAATTTCGTAACGTTTTGGGTAAAGTAGACTGCAAAATGTATTTTCTTCTGTTTAAACCGACAGTTTTGCACCTTACAGATTTTGTAAAACAACTTTTTTTTGCATTGTTTTGTACTTAATCGTAGATTATTTGTTTTTAATCATAGATTAGTTAATGGGCGTTGGTGAATGTGGTTTTTGACTTATCGACGATTAATGGCTAATCATCGATTAAACTGTTAATCATAGTTTAAGTAATCTACGATTAAATTTCAATCTTGATTAAACTAATCCGCATTGGTGAATACGGCCCTTAAGCTATTTCTCTGATTCGAATGGGTCAATTTTCTTCGTCTGTCTGGCAAAGTAGTAACATCAAACAATGATGATACGTTTTGAACCCCATTGAATGAATAACCGCATTGTAACAAAAAATCAATCCAAACACGAAACATCAGAAATCGAGATGTACCGTGAATTTGAATGAATGTCGCCCTTAAGTAAATGCTGCCCTCCAATAAATGCCACACTTTTGTTCCGAAAAAAAGTTTATTTTAAAGTTTAGTTTAAAGGAGGTTAAGTGAAAAAATAAATAACAGTTTGCAGCAGGTTGTATTTTGAATAGTAATACACATGCATTTATTGTTGAAAAAATATTGAAAAAATAAGTAATAAAATAGGCAATAAAAATAGCATTTATTGTTAAAAGAGTAACAATTTTATTAAAATTTGTGGTGTTAAACTCAAAAAATAAATAAGTGCCGCTCTGGAATAAATGCCCTCCTTAAATAAATGCGGCACCCAATGTACCATTGAAAAAATTAACGTCGCGATGTTTATTCAAATAAATATGGTATATAAAAATTTGGTTACTTATTGAGCAAAAATCATTAGAAAACATCGCAATAATTTTACATGGCAAAATAAAACGCTTATCTTAATATACAAGTACTGACACGTTTGTGAACAATAATTGTATTGACTTCTATCAATTCCGGATACATACTATGGCACGAATAAGACCACATGGTATTGTCACATTAACTGAAATTGGGAGCCATGTCACATTAAGTAGATTGGTGATCGGTCACATTGATGGGAAAACTCATACCATACTCCATTGGAAATACGGCCATGACACTGCAAGTGACATGCTGTGACCCCATTGGGTGACTCTGTTTATATATTCAGTTCGGGAACCTAAACCAGCTGCTACTACCACAGGTAAACCTATGATGTACCACAGCCTTGTCCTTGGGTTCTGCTGTAGAATATTGGACAATGCGGCCAGGTCAGGGGTGCCAATCCCTAGTCCTCATTCACTGAGAATGAGGGACGGTGCTATTCGCAGAATGGCCTACTGTAGGGGACCTGATTGTTAACCTAAATCCCCTTATCAGCCCTGACCTTAAGGGTCTGTGGGCTTTCTCAACTGAGAGTACTTCCAAGGGAAACTAGCTTAGGGAGGACTCCCACAAATATACCCTCAACAATAATAACCCCTGAGAAGACTCACTAAATCCTCTTCTCACAGTACTCGGCGCTGGGCAACGGGTTCAAGGGTCAAAGCGTGGGTCCTATGGACGGCAGTGAGTGGGTACGGGAATCCGGAACGATTCGGCATAGAGGGTACTGCAGCTGCAGGTCGGCAGGCGGCGGTATCAAGCGTTTCCTCAGGGAGGGCGACGGGGTTCTTGATCAACAGTGATGGGGGGTGAGCTCCTACAGTCGGGTTACTGTAACTGGCAACGTAAAAGGAGGCCGGAGGCGAAGGTATGCAAATTTATTTGACAAGTGGCAAACGCAGTTGAAATATGTATATTAATATAATAAAGGCGACGAACGGCAAATGCGAGATGCAGGCTAAAAGAGGCAACAATGATTAGGCCCAAAAATGAGTGAAAAACTAACGAAACATGCCCTTTTAAAGGGCTCCATAAACTACAGTATGCCTTGGGCGGAGTTAACACTCCCCCAAGCTAACTTCTGCAGCGGAAATCGCTGCAGAAGATGACTATGGTCACATAGACATTTTCCAATTCACAACGTTAAGCATTGGGGCGAGTTTTCACTCTCCATGCTGAACATAGGAATGTCGACTAGTGAGAATTTCAAACTAGTCGTTTCACGTTGCAAAACGTCGCTAGTTTTTACTGATGAGAGGTGCATGTTGTGCTCCAATTACAGCGATGAGCTCGGAGAGCTTATCTCAAATGGAAATTCTTGACTAGCGGGTACATACTGTAGTCTATGTGTGCGATAGAAAATAATAAATGGAAATGGAAATAAAATGTGCGCAAATGAAACAGAAACAAAACATAAAAAGTACACACATAAATTGCATGTAAAAATTATAAAAAGAAAACGTAAAATTGATGCAAATTACTGTAACACAAAACATAATGAAAAACATAACGAAAAGTTGTGATTTGAATCACGTGATGTTCAACAAAGTTTGTAGGCACCTGACACGGCGGTCCTTCGAAAAAGGGCATCCTCGTCCTTCTATATCGGGTGTGGCATGTCCGTGGAGGTCAAACGTTCAGGTGACAGGGACGGCGGATGGTCGATGGTCCAGTGGTTTTTCAGTGCGTTTTGGCTCGCGGAATTATGTTAGTGGTGCGTGGAGTTGCTGATGTCAATCAGGAATGTGTGGAGTTGCTGACGTCAATTGATCCATTTGGTGAAGTTGCCAATTGTCGATTGATTTTTAGGGGCGAGATATAGGCTATCGCACAGATGCGCCTGTAATATGAGGCAATACCCTAGTTTAGATGCATTGGTCACTGCTCATTCTCTTCTTTACACTGCTGTCCCAGCATGGAGCAGGAGTGGGTATTCCGGGAGGGGCACGGCCGTCCTTCGAAAAAGGAGGACCCCGTCCGTAAGATCTAAAGAAGAGAAGAGCCAATTGATTACGGGTCAGAGACCTCTGCATCAAGATGTGGGTCAATGAGATCTTGTGTAAAATCTTGATTTGTTGATGAGATCAACAAAGGTGCCATCTCGATGACCTGTGAAGTGGAAGGTATTGCCTCTGTTTCAGTAGGCTGATCAGGTGACACGTAGTGTCTAAGTTGATTGACATGCACAGTATCTTCATGATCTGCCTCAAGCGGAATGGTGACATTGGGATATGCCACATTCATTACAAAGTAGGGCCCATCATAAATGGGCAGCAATTTCGGCATCAGACCACGCTTGCCGGTCATGCGCAGTTTGAGCACCTGATCGCCAACTTTGTATGAGACATCTCATGCCATGCGATCGTAAGACCTGGCATAAGCCGCCTGTAATCTCTCAATTCGACTCTGGATCAAGGTCAAGGCATTTGTAAAATGCTGTTTGACCTCCATATCATAAGTAGAAACATTTATGATTTGGGCCGGAGGGACGAATGAGAGAGCTGCATCAACAGGTAGCATGGGGGTAAGACCATACATGAGCTCAAAGGGTGGATACACTGTGGACTCATTCATGCTAATGTTAACGGCAAACACAGAGTACGGCAGGTGTTCATCCCAATCAGTATGACCTTGGTGGACATACATACGTAGCTGTGTAGCTAGCGTCTGATTAGCTCGTTCCACTTCTCCATTTGTCATCCGGTGATAAGCGGTGGAGTGGATTTTCTTAGTTGAACATTAGCCTGATCAAGGGTAGTAAAGTATTTCATACCCTTGAGTGTGTGGAGGATATCATCAATCCGTGGGAGAGGATAGACATCATTTTTCGTGACCTTGTTACGACCACGAAAATCAACACACATCTAGTGTGACCCATTTTTCTTGCGCACCAGGTCAGTACTAGTAGCCCAGGGGAAAGTACTAGGCCAGATAATACCCTTCTCCTGGAGTGCTCTGACTTCTTGTATGATGAGGTCGTTTTCCTTGGGCGTGGTGTGGTAAGGGAAATGGCGGACTGGGCGAGCTTCACCTCTGCTGATCTCATGGTGCAGGAGGTCAGTGGAACCTGTGTCTTTCTCATCAATAGCATAGAAGTCAGTGAATGCGACCAGTAGATCGAGTAATGCTGTCATGTCCTGTGAGGAAATATCGGGAGATATCACAGCATTCACTTCGACCCACTTCCAGTCAAGGATGGTATCAGACTTGACTGCCGATCCCGGTGAGGAATCAGTGTGTATCTGCACAAGACTGATGGTCCTGTGGGGGTAGAGAACCACTGCGCATGTACTCGGGTTAACTACCTGTAGGGGTATGGGACCGTTAGTCACAGTGCTCAAAGTACCAGCAAAATATACGCTGCCTTGCTGTCCCAAGAGGGGCTTAGGGAAGAAAGCTACCTCGGGCACATTCGCATATAGTGAAGGTACAGGTGCAGTAAATTGCGTCAGCAAGCGAGGTTCAAGGACAATCAATTCCTGCAAGGGTAGTGCACCACGGGCAGATGGAGGATTGTGAATGAGGCCCTCACACGGAACCCAAAGCTCCTTGAACTGAAGAAAGGATTTCTCCCAGTTCAAGCTGACACAATTGAACCATCCGATGAAGTTCGTCCCCAAGACTAGTTCAGCTGAACAATTCTCTTGAATTTGGACTTCAATGCGTTCAGATACATCAGCTACTGTCACCCTGACATAGGCAGCACCTAGCAGTAGAATCGGAGACCCATTGGCTGCTATGGGGGAGCCCTAGTCTCTGTAAGTACTAAGTCGGGCAACTGGACCACCAACTTGTGATCCAGGAGCTAGAAAACTGCTCCTGTATCAATCAGAGCTTTGGCTTCCACCCAATTGTTCAGGAGAACTTTGATATGAGGGGTCCTCATTTCAGTGGGGTAGAAGGCTGACACTACATGACCTGGGTCAGGTGCAGAGTCACCAAAACTTGACTCTGGCATATCGGTTCGCCCGAGTATCGGCAAACTGGTGCGTCGGAGTAACCCTACCAGAGCATAACCAACCGATGATTCCCGATTGGTCCGAGAAGTGGGATGAACCTGAACAGTAAGTAGATGATCTGATCGCTCTCCTGAGCTCTGAGTAGCTCTTAGTGATTCAACTTCTGTATCAGGTAGTGGTGCCACCTCTAGCACAGGAGATGCAGGTGCATCTGAATCACTAGGCTTGCAGAATCAGCCCTTCTCTAGTGTAACCGGAGAATTTCCAGGGGGGTCGAGGGCAACTTGACCCTGACCTGACCATTAAATGACAACTGGCCCGTCTAGAAGAGGTCCGACTACCTCTGGTTGACCCACATGATGAGGCAATAGAGGAAGCCCGCCAGGGTGGCCAAGAAATTTACAAAGTCCTTGATCTAGATCGAGACCCGGACCTGTGGGAGGCCCTTGATAGTGAATGTGTCTTCTCCCACCAGGGTTGGACCTGATCAATCTCAGCTGCTGTCAGGAGAAGTGGCAGTTCTACTGCATTCAACCGACAGACATGTTGTTGGTAATCAAATGTGATATTCTGGAATTGTTCCAGAAAGTCTCATCCCAGAATCAGATTGACCGGCGCCCAGAAAGGAGACGTAGTCTTACACACATGGAGATGTACATCCACTCTTGTGTGTGGCTGACGGGTTCCCAGCAACATGATCTCGTACAGTCCCGATAGGAGAGTATGGACGGCTTTTCCATTGATACTCATCAATGGGTTAAAGTTGTGATGTTGCTGGAAAGCCATCGCCCCCTTCGAACTTTCTTTAATCAAGGCCTTGTGAAGGCATTGACTAATTATGGTCCCTGGACAACCAGTGTCAAGGAAAGCCCGAGTCTCCTTGGCGAGTTTTGAGTTGAGTTGGCACATCGTTCTGCATGTAATGAAAACCTACCCAATGTTGAACTTTCCGGAGGAGGTTTAATGGAGAGTATTGGCTAACAAACCGAACCTGTTGTTCCCGCAGACGGTAGCTGAGATAATAGAGAACCCAACATAGATGAGAAATCCTGTACCAGCCAGCACTGCCAGGGTGATGAGGGTGTTAAAGATCAACTGCACCTGTCCACTCAAAAGAGACTGTAAGCCCTGTATGAGATTGTGCTGTTGACCCATAATCACTTGGTTTGCTGCCAGGCCAACACTTTCCAGTGAGGCCTTGATGTCAGTCCCTACCCCTGCAACTGCCTGATATAGAGTATCTGGTTGTAGGGATAGACCAGTGGTAAAATTTACCAACTGGTTTAAGACCATTTCAATTTGCTCAGTCTTATAAATGTATTGTTTAAAGAAAGCAATACTCGAAGGGGTCATCGCCAACTGATCGTGAAAGAGCGCAGGAGCGTCAAAGTGAGTGATGTTGAAGGGCTGTTTCCAGAAAAGTTCAAGCGGAATGTGGCTCACATGTACCCTGCCAGACTCAGTAAACCAGCCCGAGTGATTTCGGAAAATCCCCTTGAAGTGGTGGTCACATGGCACTTTTGGGCTAAATTCAATGAGATCTGGGCCACTTGTAACAGGTGACCTCCACCTGGTACAAATGGTAGACATAAGTGGTGTTGACCTTTTGACACGGCCATATCGCCAGTGCTTCACCCCTGAATTCCACCATCTGGTCATTCCTTTGCAGGAATGCCCAGGCTCCTAGTGTAGGGTCAAAATGAAGCTACTGCCAAGTCAGATCAAGGTAGCATTGAGTGTGAGAGCAAAGCTCAAGCCACATGAACCAAAAATTGTTAATTTCCGACTCTTTGATCTGCTGAGCCAGGTAGTTCAGTTTGGCATTGATGGGTTCAGGACCTTAGTCCTTTGCCAATCTGAACAACCCTTGGGTCAAATTAAATCTTCCCTGGATGCGTAAAAGAAGACCCTGACACAGGCAAATTATAGTAACAATAATAACTTTCTAGCAATATTTTAAAGCATGAAACACTTGTGAAAAACGTATTTTTGACAGATTGGGTATTCTGAAACTTCACTAAATTTTCAACTTGATTGCACTGCATTGCATATTTAGTTCAAAACTGTATCCTTTTGATTGTTCTGCAGACGAGAAATGGTAAAAATTTGATTATTTTTCACTATTATCAATACTTTCTGGGGATGTATGACTTCAAAAAGCTTTCTATTGCAGCATCATTCATCTTCTTGCCTTCCATTCAGTACTATCTGTGACTTGCAATATTCGATTTTGACGGACTTATCAAATTTTGAATTTATTGTATTTCGTTCATGTACAAAATATAGCTTTTTGAATCGAAGGACATCTGCTTTTAAAGAGACGCCAAATTTTTGTTCATCCTTGCCTGCTGAATTTGGGAATTCTCATAATGCTGCGATTATTTAGTACTACTGTTTCGCACCTCATTGTCTGAGTATTTTATTTGTCATTGGGGACCCTAAAGTGCATAAGCATTAGTACCCATTTTTGCTGGAAACCCAAACTATTTTTTGCAGGAAATGGCCTGTTAAACAAAAACACTGAATACGCCACGCCAGATTCAACCCCGAAAAACCTTAAACTCAAAATACCAGAATTTCGGATAAAAACCCTGGGTTTGGCAGGTGAGACTAGTCAGGAGTTTTCTGCATTAAATGTCAAAACTACCCTCCTAAGACACCTCAAATATTTGTATCTTTCCGAAATATACAAGAGGAAACACTACTGACTTTTGCCTGTTCCTCCCATTTCACAGTCCCAAAAGAAAATGTTTCAAGAATTACCAAGTAAGAGAAAAATTGATTGCAAACTTCACTTGCTGATCATAATACATAATGCAATTAATGCATAATGCATAATTCCAGTTGACTCACAATGCATTTTTTAGCATAAATTATACTATAGTCTATTTTTCATAAATTGCTTTAAAATTGAAAAATTACACAAATTGGCACTGCCATCAGTGTCCTTCGGATAGTGCTCTCACAATAAGATTTTGCACAACTAAGTTCCGCAACCTCACAATTTTACAGTCCCATATGACATACTGTTTATCAGAAAATTGTGAAAATGTGAAATACTACTTGCTTTCCTTACTTTGAAAGAAGCGTCTGTATAAGAACAGATGACAGGTCACAGTCAAACTTTTATTCATGATTATAGGAGGCTCGCTAGTCCCTGATAACTCAATACATTTTTCCTTCAGGATACATGTTCCTCGACTCCATTTCAGTCATTTCAAGATCATCAAAACTGATTTCCTGATCTCTAATAATGCTGCATTTGCTGCAACCCCTTGGGATGCATCTATCATTTCAAAATGGATAGAGCTGAATCCATGAGTATGAAATTCCACTTAGAAAACTATTGTAAGCTTTTTAGACCTCTCTACCATACATACATGTTTTTATGTGATATTACTTGACATTCACGAAAATGAAATTATTTGTTTAAATTTAATATTAGAATCCTGCAAAGCAGAAAGTAAACATAATCACCTAGCCAGAGACAAAATAGTCAGATCAGGATGCCAGTAGTCTCTAACATGAGACTATTGTATGGTAAGGGGTGTCCCAATAAGAGTGGAAATCATAAGAGTGAAACTCAAAATAGCAAAGTAGTAAGGCTGGCACCTATAGGTTATATGGTTAAGCATATTCTTATCTTTTTATATAACCTATAATTTGTCATTTTTGGTCGATTTATAGGTTATACGGTAAACAAATAGGTACGATTTTTTGTCAATTTATAGGTCATATGGTAAAGCATGCAGGTTCTGGAGTTACTGTAATAGTACAATTATGATAATATTTGCATTAGGGTAGTAGAAGAATTGGGGTAATATTTTTCTTACTGTAGATACAAAAAAGAAAATCAATGTGCAATGAAAAATCAAACATGAAAATCAATATGAAAAATGGATATACAAAAATCAATGTGGAACAAAAAATGAAAATGAAAACAGATGTGGAACAAAAACTGGATGTAGACTATACATCTACTGTACAAAAAGTAAGGCAAAAAATTGATCTGGAAAAAAACTGGAAATACAGTATGCATGTAGTGTACAAAAGTGACAAAGGCAAGGTAAAAAAACACCAAAAATTGATCTTGAAAAACTGGAAATACAGTATGCATGTAGCGTACAAAAGTGACAAAGGTAAGGTAAAAACACCAAAATCGATCTGAAGAAAAAAACTGGACATACAAAGTGCATGTAGTGGACACAGGCAAAACGTTTTGAGGAGTACCATAAATTGCATAGAAACCAAAATCCATCTGAAAAAAGTGGGCATACAGTGCATATAGTGTACAAAGGAAAAAAGGTAAGGTAAAAACCAAAATCAATTCACTGTAAAAAAAAATTGTAGGATTAACGCAACTTTGTTGAGTGAAAATGGTTGCCTCAACATTTTTACGTTGAAAAAACTCAACTTTTTTGCGTTAATCCTACGCAAATATTGCAGGTCTTGAACGTAACAAAGTTAAGTAGCCATTTGTGTAGAAGTTGCGTAGGATCTACTCAACTTCTGCTAGATTTTGCAAAAGTTATGTAGGTTTAACGTAACTTATTTTTATTGTTAAAATCAAAAAATGTGATATTACTTGACATTCAGGAAAATGAAATTATTTGTTTAAATTTAATATTAGAATCCTGCAAAGCAGAAAGTAAACATAATCACCTAGCCAGAGACAAAATAGTCAGATCAGGATGCCAGTAGTCTCTAACGTGAGACTATTGTATGGTAAGGGGTGTCCCAATAAGAGTGGAAATCATAAGAGTGAAACTCAAAATAGCAAAGTAGTAAGGCTGGCACCTATAGGTTATATGGTTAAGCATATTCCTATCTTTTTATATAACCTATAATTTGTCATTTTTGGTCGATTTATAGGTTATACGGTAAACAAATAGGTACGATTTTTTGTCGATTTATAGGTCATATGGTAAAGCATGCAGGTTCTGGAGTTACTGTAATAGTACAATTATGATAATATTTGCATTAGGGTAGTAGAAGAATTGGGGTAATATTTTTCTTACTGTAGATACAAAAAAGAAAATCAATGTGCAATGAAAAATCAAACATGAAAATCAATATGAAAAATGGATATACAAAAATCAATGTGGAACAAAAAATGAAAATGAAAACAGATGTGGAACAAAAACTGGATGTAGACTATACATCTACTGTACAAAAAGTAAGGCAAAAAATTGATCTGGAAAAAAACTGGAAATACAGTATGCATGTAGTGTACAAAAGTGACAAAGGCAAGGTAAAAAAACACCAAAAATTGATCTTGAAAAACTGGAAATACAGTATGCATGTAGCGTACAAAAGTGACAAAGGTAAGGTAAAAACACCAAAATCGATCTGAAGAAAAAAACTGGACATACAAAGTGCATGTAGTGGACACAGGCAAAACGTTTTGAGGAGTACCATAAATTGCATAGAAACCAAAATCCATCTGAAAAAAGTGGGCATACAGTGCATATAGTGTACAAAGGAAAAAAGGTAAGGTAAAAACCAAAATCAATTCACTGTAAAAAAAAATTGTAGGATTAACGCAACTTTGTTGAGTGAAAATGGTTGCCTCAACATTTTTACGTTGAAAAAACTCAACTTTTTTGCGTTAATCCTACGCAAATATTGCAGGTCTTGAACGTAACAAAGTTAAGTAGCCATTTGTGTAGAAGTTGCGTAGGATCTACTCAACTTCTGCTAGATTTTGCAAAAGTTATGTAGGTTTAACGTAACTTATTTTTATTGTTAAAATCAAAAAATCAATAAAAACAAAACATTTACAATAAAAAGTTAAAAGACATACATCATAAAACATGAGATAATAAAACGGGTATAATTAATCACAAGTCTGGAATTTTAATCAAAGAGTTTACGCGCTTAGATATTTTTGAGTTATGATTGTCTGACCAACCCATGCATGTAATTGGGGGGGGGGAAGTGCTATGGGGACCCCCCAGAAATTGTCGACTATATGGCTAGCCATTGGGTGACCCCCCCAGGATTTTCCAATCCAATGGCTAGCCATATGGTAGCTGTTGGAACCCCCATACTTTTGATCGGAAAAATACTGCAAAATGTCAATTTTTTGATTAAAAATGTCAATTTTTGAACGAAAAATGGTAAAAATGTGAATTTTCTTGGTGCTTCGCGCCATGGATACATTTTTTCGGTCTTTTTAGGGAAAAATTACTATATTTTGAACTATATTTCGGATTTTTTTCATGAAAAAATCGGATTTTTTTCCTTGAGAGACCCCTCCCTCCAAAATTTTGGGAACTACTGACCCCCAGCCCCAAAAAGGTTGCCCAACCCTCCCAGACCTTGGGGCCCTGTTACATGTATGGATAAACCTGCTTGAACAATAGCACATTAGCAGAATTCCAACATATAAGGTGCGCAGAATTAAATATTCAAAACATAGTGGTACACAAAAACATACATACTGGCCTCTTCGAGCATGTGTAAATTGTCTTGTACTATTTCATTTTTGGCAAGAATAAAAAATCGTAGTTCATCGCTGTTTATCATTGCAATTGTTGCACCATTCATTGGATCTGACATCCCCAATGCAGCAGTTGATGCACAACCCTGAAATTTTGATAATAATTATCTGCTGTTATTATGCAATGAATAGAATGTTATACCTCAAATATTCAGCTGAATTGAGATATTTCTCGCCTAATAAAATCGAAATTGACATTAAAGCTTTGCCACGACTGAAGCTAGTTGGATTTTTAGTATCCAACAAATTAAAACATTGCTGAAAAACAGGAATAAAGATTGTAGGTGTAACATATTGGTTTACCAATAATGCAGTGTCCTCACTTCCAAGGATGAGCCATTTTTATTATGACTACCACAAACTTTCTTAAATCAATTGATTATCTGGTGCACTAGCAAGTGGAATTTGTCTAATGCCTGAAACATACATTAAGAGATTATTTAAAGGAAATTGAGTGACAAATTGTGTTTAATGCAAGCACAGTTACAAGTAAGCCAATGAAATATAGCTAGAAAAATGCTAGAGGAGCAAAATCAAAACTGATAATAACTTTCGATTGATTATCTTAATCAACTATTGGTTCTCTGATATCATGGAGGTGCAATGTAAATGTGAGATTCATCAGATGAAAAATTTTTGCAATATGGGGATTTGTATGGCACACTCGGAAAAGCAGAAATAAGTCATGATTAGCATACCTGTACTTGGGGGGACCCCCCTAACTTAGCCAACCATATACCCAACCCCCCTCTAGTTTGGAAAAATCAAAAAAATTTGCAAAAAAGTGGTTTTTGGCTTTTGGGAAAAATTTCAACCCCTTCCCCCAAATTTCGGATTTACTCCCCCCTAACTGGTTGGAGGTCTTACAGGTATGATGATTAGTAATTGTACTAGTGTTCATATGGGGACAGTTTTTTTCAGGGATGGGGCAGGGATGAGTTTTTACCCATTCTTTCAGGGCTGGATATGGGTAGAGAGATGTATTATAGAGTATGAGATGGGGGAGAGATGTACTATAGAGTATAGGCTATGTACTATAGAGTATGAGAAACCAAAAGTCTGGCTAGAGTGACTTGCTCGGTGCTTAGCACCAAAAAAATTTTGATTTGGAGGCCTCTAAAATGTTGGAAAATTCATTTTTCAGCACATTCTACTGAAACTACCAATTATGGATCTTTTTTACTACTGATCGCTAATTATTATTAACATTTCTATCTAGTTGTTCAAAATTTTGTAAGCAGCTGAGGTATAAAACTTGAATGAAAAAATCAAAAATAACTATTTTTAACAAACCATACTCTAAACTTATGTAGTCATCATTTTTTTCCTTAAAGATTTTTTTCACATGGGAACTGGACCCGAAATATTTTTTCATATTTTTAAAAACGTTTATAATGTGCCTAGGGATGCTTCTTTATGCATTTTAGGAGCATTTTGATGCTTTTGGATTCAGAAACCTAGAAAAATTAGGAAAAAATTGAGAAAATTCTGGTTATGTTAGTCAAAATGAACTGATGAAGAATATATTGGTGTTCTACAAGCGCAGAGAAAGCATTCTAATGATAGAGTTGTCATGGATTTATCCTCTATTAATATTTCTGTGGTTTCGATAAGGATTGTCCAATTCTATTTAATTCTTGTTCGGGGGCATAGCACCAGAAAATTTTTTGGATTTTCACTTTCTAAAATGCTGGAAAATGAACCTTCACAACATTGGCAAATCAACTAAAATCAGACTGCTGAAGTGTAATTTGTTAATTATTGCCCTTGAGAAATTTTCGAGTTTTTTATATTCTAAAATGCTAGAAAATAAATCTTTCTAATGGAAGTTCTAGAATCACAGTCTAGAATGATGTCTTCAATTTCCATTTTCAATAAACCCAAAAGTTCATGTTGAAAACGTTGGAAAAATTCCAAGCATGGAGAGGAAAAATTGAGAGAGTTGATAAAGAAAAGTTTTTTTTCAGCGAAATACTAACTGTTAACAACATACCTGTAAGAGGGCCCCACCCCTTTGGGGGGGGGGGGTAAATCTGAAATTTTGGGGGAGGGGGTTGAAAAAAGTCGAAATTTTTCCCAAAAAAGGTCAAAAAGACACACTTTTTTGCCAAATTTTTCCAAACTGGAGGGGTTGGGTATATGGTTGGCCAAGTTGGGGGGGGGGGTCCCCCAACCCCTGCCCAATTACAGGTATGGTTAATGGTTAAAAAATGAAATGAGCAAACTTGATTGATAGAAACTGTTGATGATTAATTAGTAAGTGGAAGTAGATATGCTAATGGCCATGCCTGGTAGAAAATTATGATTAATATTTTTAATTCTGAGATTTTGACCTTCTAAAGTCCATCAAAACGCATCTTTTCGATTTTGAATTCCCCAAAATTTTTTCCACTATGAGAGCCATACCCAGAATTCTTTTCCTCATTTTCAAATTTTTTTCACAAAAGACCCCATTTGAGGAAAAATGGTGTATATAGTCATACACCAAGTGCTGGGCCTTTTGTATGAACATGCTGCTCAAGAAAACAATCCCAAGTTTCCCAGGTGCTGAAAAAATCCCCTGAGTTTCCCAGATTGTGTAGGAACTCTGCCATCCTATCTTTTAGCTAACCATGTCAGTGATATAAGAAAAAATTGTGCAACAAAATGTTTCACAATGACTCAAAAAGAAATGGAGTGCTGAGAAAATTTGAATATAACTCTAGATATGTTCATGAAGCCTTATACACCAGGGTTTTTTCTGCACACAGCAACCTAATTTCAGGCTGTGCAACCAAATTTTTTCTGCCAAGTTGCACAATGCAACTTGAGGCCTGACTGCTCTATTGTTTGTTGACAAATTTGATGAAATCTAACATTTTTCTTGGTCACTTTCCCAAAAAATTTTTGCCATCTTCATCAAAATTCCAACTTTTATGTGATTAAAACATTTTGAGTGTAGAAATTTTTGCCGATTGAAAGATCAAAATTCTCAGTCACTCGCCTAGTTTTTGAATTTTAGTTTGTCCCACTGAAAATTCATTAAATTCACTGGGAAATCAAACCTTCTAGAATATTGAAATCCAGAAAAAAAATTTTGGCGCTGCGCACCGAACACGTTCTATTCTAGTCACATTAATCTTTTCATTTCCTCCCCTAAAACTCAGAAAATTGAGTTTTAAATGTCTAAAACTGCCACAGATCCAATGAAATAACAAGAAAACTAGTTTGCGATCAATTTTTGATAAATTTAAGCAAATTTACAGATTTTAGAGTGAGCAAACAAAAATTTATGTGTGCAACTAAAATTTTTCCCCAAGTTGCACATTGCAACCTGGCTGCAAAAAAAGCCTGCTTATACCTACAGATTCACAATGTAAGCACTACAGGAAATAAAGTCGAGAATTGTGTTAATTTTCGGTTGAAACATCGTATACCCTTTGGTTGATGTTTTTTCTCAAAGCGAACGTTTTGTCTCGCCTTTTTCAGTTGTGGTGCGGCAGGCTCACTGATGCTTTGACATGGCTCAAATGGTAGACAGGCACGTCAATTGAACATTATTTCTTCCGGTGACAATGTTTTTGGGTTTGGGCTTTCAGCACGGAATCGAGCCAATAGTTCCATTATCGCTGTCGCAAAAGGCGTATTTGAGGTAGCCGTTGCCTGCGCATGGAGTTTTAGCAATTGATTGAACACTTCAACTTTGCCATTTGACTGTGGGTGGTAAACAGGTGTCCCATGATGCTGTATGTCGCACTTTGAGAGGAATTCGGTAAATGCATCTGATTGATATTCAGGCCTATTGTCTGAAACAAGAATGGCAGGATTACCATAGCAGGCAAAAAGTTCAGTTAAGAATTTGATCGTCCTTTCAGCGGAGTAGTCGGGGCACAATCGAACTTTAGGGAAACTGGAGAGGTAATCCATGACAATGATTGCAAATTAATTTTGATATAGTGCCGTTGCGAATGGTCTGGTGATGTTGATCACAGTTTTCTCCCAGGAGGCTTTCAGTAGTGGCAATGGATCAGTTGGAATTGTCGATCGTGGGTTTGACTTGGCGGAGTCTTGACAACCTTGACAATGGTGGATCGTCTCTTCAATCTCCATGGTGATACTGGGCCACCAATACATTTCACATAACTTGATTTTGGCTATGATGATGCCGGGATGTCCTTCGTGTGCTTTGTTCATCAGTTGTCTGTGTAACTTTGATGGCAGGACAGTTTGATCGGCTTTGAGCAGTAATCCTTTATCGACTGCTAAAACATTTCGAACAACATAATATGGAGTGAGGTATCCATCCTGGCAATGGTTGGCCTTCCAACCACATTCATTGACCAATTTGATCACGAGGCATAAGACATTGTCCTTGAAGGTATGTGTTCGAAATGTCTTGAGCAAGAAGTTTTCTGCAACAATTGAATTGACTTTTGTAAGCGGCGGTTGCAGTAACCCTGAAAGCATGTCAGGAATGACATTGTCCAACCCAGGCTTGTGTTGAATCTCATAGTCAAACTCGGCTAGTCCGGCCCACCATCAATCAAATTTGTGGGCTTTGTGTCCACTGCCGGATCGCCCCAATATCAAAACATGGGCTTGGTGATCTGTGATCAGGGTAAACTTTCAGCCTAGCAAAAAATTAGAAATATGTTCACAGGCCGAAACACAACCTAGAGCTTCAGGTTGGTTCATGGCATAAACTCGTTCCTGGTTAGTAAACGTATTGCTGGCGAATGCAATTGGCACTAATCGTCCTCAAGCTATCTGTGACAAGCAGGCACCGAGATCAATGTTGTATGCATCGCTGGATAAAATAGTTGGAGGATCGGGATCAAATATTGTGAGTTGTAAATCGTTCCTCAGCAGCGATTTCAATTCGTTGAATGCAGTCATACATTCATTGTTCCATTTGAACTTGGTTCTTTCCAATGTACGGGTCAAATGCTAGAGTGGCTCAGCATGGTCGGCAAGATGGGGAAACTGCGGACATCCGTGATTGACTGCGGGATCATCACATTTTGGATCGCATCGAGGCTCTTTGGGTTGGGCTTGATGCCAATGCTCAATATCAGATGTCCTAGGAATGGAACATCAGTGACGGCCAATTGACACTTTGCAACATTGAGACGAAAATCTTTGTTACTGAGGCATTGCAGCACGGCTCATAGTCATCCATCGTGTTGCATGGCCATGGAACCGAACACCAATATGTTGTCGAGGTAGCTGATACACCCTTGGCATTGTGCAAGCATTTGCGAGACAAGGGGCTGGAATACAGATGCAGCATCCCTCAATCCCATTGGTAAGCGTTTGTACTGGAACAAACTCTATGGTGTAATTGTCGTCATAAGTGGACGAGACTCAGGTGCCGATGCCATGTGGAAATACCCCTTGGACAAGTCGAGCTTGGTGAACATTGTGGCTCCTTGCAACTGCATGTACAAATCGTTGATTGGTGGCAGTGGATGGCATTCTGGAACAACAAAGTTATTAAGAGGCAAGAAATCCGTCATAATTTGAATTCTGCCATCAGGCTTCAGAACTGCAATGAGGTTGAGGGCCCATGCGCTGGATGTTGTAACTCATTCCCAAATGTCATCGATGACCATTTGTTCGACCTCTTTCTCAACTGCTGCATGGCGAGCAATCTGCACTTGTCTGACTGGTCGGGCTATGGGAATGGTGCTGTCCATAAGCGTAATGCGATGCTCGAAGTCTGGAAACTTTCCTATGCCATCGGCCGTGAGTTTCGGGAAGTCGCGGGCAATATCACTGAGGTATCCGTGACTTGTGGCAGGCGTACTTTGCACCACCTGGACTGCTGCGGCTGGTGGCCTCAAATCAATGGGTTGGACAAAGTTGATTTGTTGTGTGGCTTTATCGATGACTAATTGTTGCGCCTTGATAGTATCCATACCCCAGGTAGCAACTTTGATCGTATCTAGAACAAGTAGAGTTACCTTCGCTCAGCGACCATTGTATTCGATTGTTGCGGTAAACTGTCCTCTTAGACCAGCAATTTCCGTATTATTAAAGCTAAATAATCGAGCGTTTGATTTGCTGAGTGGTGTGCCAATCCATTTCATGCAAAGGGAGTGCGGTAACAATGAGGCTTCGGCTCCCAAATCAACAATACCACTGGCATAACAGTCTTTTCCATTCTGATGGATAACATGAAATGTACATTCGTAGGAGGTGGTGGCACTATGCGTAACACTTCCTAAGTGGATCATCTTGAGGGCTTTTCCCTCATCTCTCCATCGATTTGACTTGCCTTGACGTCGCTCACAATACTTTGCAGAATGTCCTGTGCGACCACAATCGTAACATTTGCTGTCCTTTGCTTTGCAATGGGGCGATAAATACATATGATGTGTCGAACCGCAACCCCTGCAATGCTTTGACCTTGTAGGTGATTGTGGGCGCTTTGATTAATTCGGCGATTGATCCCAACCACGATTGAGGTATCTGTCGCTGTCGTGATGACTATTATTGCTGATGGCATGGACATCTTTCGAACCCCCACGGATGGTGGGTGATGAACTTTCGGCACTTTTGGCAGCCTGCATGGTGTTGATGTAAACATACAGTGCGGCAGCATGCGAGGAAAATAACTGTTTTTGAGTGTCCTGCGAATAGAAATTTTGGGCAAGTGCGTAAGCCAGGTTGGTGTTGGCTTTGAAGTTGTCATATTTACAATCTGCTTGTAAAATTCCTAGCTGACTGAAGGATTCTGATGTTGATTTGTCCCTGCATTGCATGCATGTTTGGAACCAGTAAAACGCGACGGGTTGCGGCGTCAGCTGCTTGAACATCGTGACAATGGTGTTGTGAAACTTGTTGTGCGGCATCGTCCGGATCTGACCCATGGCTGGTGAATGTTTGAACCATCAGATGGCCTCAGTTCCCAGATGTGCATACATGATTAGGTTCTTTTCCACATCCTTGAGTTTCTTGTCGACGGGACGTTGGGCGTCGGTCAAGTCATACATGATGTCGAGTTCTGCTTCCACATCGATAGGCGTCGAATTTTGGTGGATGGGTGCTCTTACAGTGGCGTAACTGGTGGGATCCAGATGGCGGCCATTTTTCGTCAAAATCGCCAAAAGTTCAAAATTTTTTGTAGAATTTCAAAAATTTTTAAATTGGGCTTTTTTGCAGATGTTGGACCATTGTCAGTCAATTGTACCCTCAGAGGTGTTGGTTGGTGTACTGTATTGTACCCTTGGAGGTATCTGTCGGGCTACTGTAGCATTCCATTGACATACTTTCTGGGCCAATCTGTTGTGTGGGTCAGTAGGTTTATCCTCTACTGGCTGCCCTCACATACAATGATGTGGTTGAGGTATCCGTTACAATAGCTGATTAGCATAATTTATTCCTATGTACAAAGGAGGGTGAACAAAGATGAATAGAAAAGGATAAGAGACGAATGAATAGTTGGCCAAAGGCCCAACTATTTATTAAAAAAAAGATGCGCACATAAAATTTACATAGCCCTTGGTGGGCGAAAAATAACACAACGAAAACGTGGGCATAATTTGCATGCCCAAAAACTATATGCACGTGGACCAGCATGATGTGCACATGCAAACACATCGAAATCAATTTCAAGGCACATTGATTCAATAAAAAGTGTTCCTGCATAAATATATCAGCATGTATGGGGGCCATTAATTCAATGACACTACTGTTTTTGAACATTCACACTCTTTCCAAATTACCCTTGTTTTTCTTTATATCAAGAATATCATCATTTTCAAAAGTATAGCCAGCAGCTGTAATGTGCGTTGATTTAGCATCACGACCATAGTTCAATTCCATTTCAAAATAAGATCTGTAAGCATGTCTATCTCCGCTAAAATTTTAAACTGTAAAAAATATGTGCACATACATATAGTTATCATAAAACTAACCTGTCAGATATTAATTTTCAATTTAATTGTGATCTGTTTGAGAAAGGTTTTACCAATCAGATTGATTGGTACTACAACATTTCCAGTAGGCTTATTGTTGGCATATGTGGTTAAAACGCAAGCATTGCCATTAGCATGTGTAATTCGAATAGTAAAATATATAAAAATTTTTGATAAATCCAGCATATATGAATCTTGTGAAACAACGAACTCGTATGGTCCCTCATTAGTACAAGCATCCTGGAGTTGTATTTTGCACCAAAAACTTCTATGAATAGCTACTCGCATTGGAGGTACAGTAAGTAAATCTAATTCCATTTTACTACTAGGAGATGATGCAGCATCAATAAATTTACTCATTTCCAATAGATATCCTTAAAACCGACTATTATAGGTGAAGTCTTTTTTAAGAATGATGAATGTTGTTTTATCGGCTTATGTTTATGTTTGCTTTATATGACCATTATTCAACTGTTTATTGCTTTTCAAATGTATTGTAGAAGTTACATGTTTGCACCCTCCTAGACCTTTTCCTTTCTCAATACGATCACCCATCTTGTGTAATAAATTTCTTGCTGCATTTCGTCCATGATCAGCAATACTTACATAGAACTTCCATTAAACGATTGCTTAGATCAATTCTATGCAAAGTTGGACCACTTTTTATTTTCAAATTAACCAATCCTCATCCGTGTTCATCATATGAAAACATGATTTCAATGTCTGTTCCCGCAATATCTGCTTCAATTTCTGCATTCAATTTGTCAATTAAATCAGCTACATTAAAGTAATGTTTTTCAAAAACTATAACTTTAATTTCTTTAACTTTATTTCCAACACTATCCCTAATTAATGTTATTACATTATCTCGACCATCGTTGGAAATAGTAGCCCAGCTGTATGGATATATTATTTCACTTAATCCTACCTCCCAATTTCCATCTAACTTCAAACAATAGGGTAAATGAGCTGAAAAATCGGAGGATGTGTTTCCATATTTGCTATAACTAGGTAGAGTAATATAAAATTGGTCATCAAAGGTTGTCATTATTTATAGTGTTAGCTGTTGTTGCTATTGTCTCTAGTTTGGAGAAGGTAACAGTGTTGGTACAAGACTAGGTAATGAATATCCTGTACAAGTGCACAATAAGCCAACCCACAACTGTGTATCATTATTGTAGAGAGATAAATTTATTATAGCTGTAATGACTACAAAGTATATTAGTATGACCTGACTAAAGAACACTACTTTGTTTGGAGGTAAACATTTTCTAAAAAACTCCCAAATACTGACGGGAGATGTTTCTGAATGTGAACTATTACCACAGTCCATTTCAAGATGAAAAATTTTTTATTCAACAATTAACTAGTCAATCATAAATTTATAAAAAGGTGGAGCTAGTAAAGTAACCAAAAAAAATTAAACAGAAATCCATGAAGAAGGTGGAGTTAACCTTTACAAATGAGTACATAATTTATTTGGCAATCGACCTTTTACAGAAAATTTACAATGAAAAAACTTACAAACTAACTTATCATTGTAAGCAAAATTTGTATTACTAAAACTTTTAAACCTTTTATGCATAGGAACACCTCCCACTTTATAATACAAAAAATACAAAGTATATATACCGCAAACTCTACTATAAAAGTTTTGTAGGTGTCTCACATTTACCTGTCTTACTGTAGCATTCTTGTTGACATAGTTTATAAAAGCAGGAATAATTGGTGGTAAACCATATGAATCAAAATAATATACAGAGTTATCATTATCGCAATACATGGGGATCCAATGACTTCCTTATTGAAAAGATGAATCAATGTTTGCAATTAGAGCCACAGGTCTTTTAACTATCTCCAGTAATGTATGGCTAGCAAAAACTCAGAGAAAAATTCTTGATAAAATTACATTTTGTTGAACATAGTATGTCAATTCAAAGTTGTTCATTGTAATCCTCCTTCTGTATTTCCTTTTCTAAAACTCAGCTGTTGAATTTTTCAGGATAACACCACCCATTCACAAGTAGTTTATTTTGACTATTTGGTAAATGTTCAGTTTTTAAGATCTTTTTAATTTCGTATTCTTTGATATCAGGTCTAAAATCAATTTTCAGTAGCTCTTTTTCATAAAAACGTTCTTCTATATCCTCACATTCCAAATCCTGAAATCTATAACGTATTTGGTTTCTACTCTTTACAGTTTGTTTTACCTGAAAAACTTCCTCACTCCATTGAGGTCAATAACCTTTGTTGAACACACCTCTATGCTTACTAATTCATACAAACTCCCCTATATCAAATTTAGGTTTTCTAGTATATGCCTTCTTGGGGTAAAGTCTCTGCCATATAAGTTTTTCGTTGGAATAATTCACATTAATGGGTTTTTCACCAATTGATATATGAATAGAATGATTATAGTTTGAAACTACTGTTGATAAAATATTGATCCATTTATAAGTGGTAAACTCTGTAAAACATTTAAACAGCTTAGTTTTTAAGGTTCTATTAAACTGTTCCACTATTGAACATTTTATATTTTCATTCTGTAAAATAAAAAATTGTATATCATTAGCTTTTAATAATTTTTGGAAATCTTTGTTGACAAATTCTTTTCCTTTATCGTTGCATACTCTCCAAGCGATTCAACCTCTTTTTAAAATATTTTGAATGGCATTGCATGCATTCTTTGCATGTTTTGATTTTAATGGTTCAACCCATGCATATTTACTTAATACATCTATACAGGTAAACATAAATTTAAATCCATCCTTAAAATCTTCTGAAGAAGACATGTCAGCCAAATCAATTCCCCATTGTTGATAAATAGGTGTAACATATATACAATTATGTAAAAACTTTTTGTTGACCTGCTTATGTAGGGTATAACTATCTTGTTTTGAGAGCCAATATTTAACATTTTTATGTGTCATTGTTTTATAGTGTTTTCTAGCCTCAACACATAATTTTTAATACTAGTGAAGGCTGTAGGATTTCCATGTAAATTTTTGTACAAACTTGCATAAAACATTAAACACACATCTTTTTCCTCTTTCCCAACACATATGCTCTTTTTTCTTTGTCCACAACATGTTCTCTTCAGATCAATTTTTGTTTTTCATACATTACCTTCTCAGGTCTTTTTCTTTTTTTAGGCGAATTACAGTAGTCCGCGGTCATTGGTTAGATGAGATTATTTTGTAATATAAACAAAAAGCACATTAGATTTTTGAAAAGTCATTCCGTAGTGAATTTCCTTTCTCAAGTACAGGTGCTCTTTCTCTCTGCTGGCAAAATGTTCTCTTTTTAGATCAATAACATTTTTCCTGTAGGTCTTCTCTTTATGTCCACTGGGAGAGCTCTTTTTCCATTGTCCACATACTGCATGCTCTCTTTTAGATCTATGTATAATCTTTTCTGCACGTCCTTTCTCTATGCTAACTAGGTGTACTCTTTTCCCTTGTTCACTTTTGTTTCAAATTGATTTTGGTTTTTACCTTACCTTTTTTCCTTTGTACACTATATGCACTGTATGTCCAGTTTTTTCAGATCGATTTTGGTTTTTATGCAATTTACGGCACTCCTCAAAACGTTTTTGCCAGTGTACACTACATGCACTTTGTATGTCCAGTTTTTTTTGTTCAGATCGATTTTGGTGTTTTTACCTTACCTCTGTCACTTTTCTACACTACGTACATACTGTATTTCCAGTTTTTTCCAGATAAATTTTTGGTGTTTTTTTACCTTGCCTTTGCCACTTTTGTACACTATATGCATACTGTATTTCCAGTTTTTTCCAGATCATTTTTTGGTGTTTTTTACCTTACCTTTGTCACTTTTGTACACTACATGCACAGTGTGGTTCCAGTTTTTTCCAGATCAATATCTTGCCTTACTTTTTTGTACAGTACATTGTTCCACATTTATTTTTGTTTTCCATTTCTCACATCAATTTTAATTTTCGATTTTTCATTGCACATCAATTTTCTTTTTTGTACCTACTGTAAGACAAATATTATCCTCATTCTACTATCACTATAATCCAAACATTACCGTAATTCTACTATTACAGTAACTCCAGAACCTGCATGCTTTACCATATGACCTATAAATTGACAAAAAATCGTACGTATATGCTTACCATATAACCTATAAATCTACCAAAAATGGCAAATTATAGGTTATACACAAAAGATAGGGATATGCTTAACCATATAACCTATATGGGGGGGGCTTTACTACTGAGCGAATCCCCAAAAGAAGGGATTCTCTAGGGAGCGAATCTCCAAAAGAGCGAATAAAGAGCAAATCTTGAAACAGGGAATGCCAGAAGAGTAATTCTCAAAAAAACGAATAACTTCCAAAGAGCTTTTTTCAATTAACAAATTTAATTAAAGGTGCACATGGTGTCCAAAAAGGGAAATTTTAGAGAATTCTCCAATGGTGCAAGTATTTTGGATGTGATTTGCTGCGCACATCAGAAAACCCACATACAGACGAAAGTATGTAAGGGACAGTTTTATATAATTAATATATGATATTGTCACGCGGATGTGACGTCAAAATGTGAAAAGGGGGGCTTTCAGATATTTTAATATTTAAAATAAATAACAAATTGAAAATTTACACGAAATTATGTTCGAGTTAAAACGTCCATTGTTCCGATAGTTGAAAGAAAAGCTGGATGCGATTACACGGGTATAATGTATGCGATGCAAAAGCCCCAAAGGTGGGCAAAGGATGACGATCCGATCGTCGTTGGCCATAGGGCAGGTTCCCTGGCGCTTGAAAAAGTCGACAATTACAGCATGTTGTAGGGACGACCCTACGCTCGAAAAATGGTCCCGAAACATAAGCGTGAGAAATGAAAGTCATCGAAGAATAAGATTGAGAATCTCCTCGATTCTCGTGTTGACTATCCATATGGACGTAGTTGTGGAACCAATCAAAATTGGGCAGTCTTTTGGACCGCCCATCACAGTGCACACTTGCCATACTGTGCAGTTACTGTAAATTGTCACGCGTGAGCATGCACAGCTCGTGTTTTGCATACATTTGGGCTTGTGCATAATTTTATGTGGATTATCGAAAAGGGCCCTGCTGTTTGCGCAGGCCCATTGTTGGATATTTTTGTAATTATTATGCGTGTGTAGATTTTTGGTGTTTCTTGGAATGATGGTTAAACAATAGAAAAAGACGAAATCAAAGTACTTAAGGAAAGTAACTAAGAGAAAAAGACGAAAACAAAGTACTCATTGAAAGTAACTGAAATTGCAGCGAAAGAAAACCTATTTATACAGAAATGAAAAACATATTTTTTAGATTAGTTGGATAAATGAGATCTTACAAAATTTCACTCTTCGTTACATTCCTCTCCTTCTGAAAAGGACGACCCCCTTCGTCGAACCAGTGTGGCAGGGTTTCGAGATGATCTGTTTCCCCAACGAAAATAGCGTGGCTTCTTCCTGGATGGTGATGTTCAATGACATAGTTATTGTTATGGTTCATGTGACGATTTTGCATTTGATTGACGAAAAAATGAGGCATGTCATTTGCGTCCTCCCATTTAGGAGCACTGGGGGCCAGATGATCGGGTGCCACTATGTACCTATGATTTATTTCGTTGCTTCTTACACTGGCCAACTCCAATAGTGCTTGTCCCAACGAGGGTGAAAAGTTATGTGCAGAAGGGGTACACATGTTTCTTATTGGCGCAAAACTGTGCTTACGTTGACTTCGGGGCACGTAAACTTGACCTTGGGTGGTCACGGGAGTGCCTTCCATTTTGGGTCGAGTACAGGAAATGATCTTTGGAATTTCAATGGAGTGTCGGGTTAACCCGGTACCACACATTTGGTAGCACGAGATGCCGGGTGTAAAAAAAATTAAGGCGATTGTGAGAATACTGTAGGGGCTAAGACAAAAATTACGTTTTAGCTCACATGAACTGATTTTTACACCACTTGATTCAATATTTGTATCATGTGCGAGTTCTTTTGTTAAATTTTCTGTTTCATGAATTGTTTGCATTTTCGGGTCAGACTGTAATGAAGATTCTGACAACTGATGATAGTCATCGCACGTTGTTTTTTGTTGGTCAGGCCCACACATGGGCGCTGATGTCGGGTAACTCGTTGTGACCCGTGAAGAAAAATTTGCGTTTATGGAACCTACATACACATGTGAAGCTCCTACGTACATGTCAGGGTCATCATTGTCCAAAGGGCAGACGTTTTGATTGCCCAAAATATTATTTTGATTAGTGGAATGTTTTTTCGGGCATTCTCGGCTCAAATGCCCAGTTTCTTTACAATTGAAGCATTCAGGGTTTTTTGAAGGACATTGACTGTGTTTATGTCCTATTTGTTGACAGTGCTTACACTTTGAACGACATGTTTCTTTGCTATGACCCTCTTTGTAACAGATATCACATTTTGTAGGGGGCTCCAAATCGCATTCATTTGCATAATGACCTTTTTGCCCGTATTTGTGACATGTGATTTTTGATTTTGACGATGGTTTTTGACGATAGGGTGTCTCAACCGTGTTTTTGCTGAGTTGGTTTATGAGTTTATCGAATTCAGTGTTCAAATCGTTTATTTGCTTTTGCATAATGTTTTCTTGAACAGTGAAAATTTGTTCGCACGGATTACTGTATCGAGTGGGAATGGGAATCATGGCCGTTGAATCCCGTAAAATTTCCATTTCAACGAAAACTGCTTCGTCTACTAAACTTTCTATGTCTCTAAAATGCTTGTACTTTAGGGCTTGTCGCACATCATGCTGCAAGCCCGCCAAAAACATGGGTTCAAGTATGTTACTACGTGCGTTCACGTCAAAAGTGGGGTAAGCCAAGCGCGCAAGTTTTTCGAGTTCATTGAAATACGCTAGGGTGGTTTCATTTCACCCTTGTTTTCTTTCATTCAAAAGTTGACGATGGTACAAAGCATCGTGATGATTTGGAAATGCCAAAATTAAGGCATTCTTGAATTGGTCATACGTTACGGGTGGATTAGGTGAACTTGATATATTTTCGAATTTGGTGAGAGCATCACCATCCAAATGAAATTCAAGAAAAATTAATTTTAGGGTATCATCGTCTGGACGGAGACCCTTAAGTAACATTTGTTTTTCTAACTTTTTGGCCCATTCTTCAAAATTTTCCATGGGAAGACCCGAAAAAAGTGAAAAATCGCGGTTTTTTTGTCAACATTTTGCCTCTTAAATAATTAATTCGCAGTTCGTTTACAGTTGCATCTGTTTTTGCAGTATTTCTGGAAATCTGGGCTTGAAAGGTCTGCAATTCTTCTTGAATCGCAACCCTGATGGAATCTTTTGAGATGGCGCCCAATGGATCAAGTTGATTTTGATTTGGCATGTTTTTTAGTATGCTGTATTTTGCTTCTCGTTCAACCTGCTGGAAACTTTCGCACACTGTTCCCTTACGACGATCCTCCAGAGTTTTGCAAACGAAAAAAATGAAGGGGTTGAACGTTATACCTAAAATTAGTTTTCGGGTTACGCAAGTCGTAACACCAGTTTTTATTAAACGTTCGTGTAAAAGGCGAAAATACCGAGATTTGAAACAAAGATTCTCCCGAAAAAAGTTTTTTTTTGGAAAAAGAAAAAAAAATTGTACCCAACGTTGATTTGTTATAAGAAAACGAAAGAAAAAGAAACAAAAATGTTTCTGGTTACCGTAGCGAAATGGATAAGGCTTTGAAATCGTAACGGAGTTCCAATTGTTCGATCAAATTAATTTCCCCTTGTGTTAGGTCACCAAAATTTATGTCACGCCGATGTGACGTCGAAATGCGAAAAGGGGGCTTTCGGATATTTTGATATTTAAAATAAATAACAACTTGAAAATTTACGCGAAATTATGTTCAAATTAAAACGTTAAAACGTCCGTCGTTCGGATAGTTGAAAGAAAAGTTGGACGCGATTACACGGGTATAACCTATGCGATGCAAAAGCGCCAAAGGTGGGCAAAGGATGACGATCCGATCGTCGTTGGCCGTAGGGCAGGTTCCCTGGCACTTGAAAAAGTCGACAATTACAGCGTGTTGTAGGGACGACCCTATGCTCGAAAAATGGTCCCGAAACATAAGCGTGAGAACCGAAAGTCATTGGAGAATAAGAATGAGAATCTCCTTGATTCTCGTCTTGACTATCCATATGGACGTAGTCGTGGAACCAATCAACATTGGGCAGTCTTTTGGACCGCCCATCACAGTGTATACTGTGCGGTTACTGTAAATTGTCATGTGTGAGCATGCACAGCTCGTGTTTTGCATACATTTGGGCTTTTGCATAATTTTATGTGGATTATCGAAAAGGGTTTGCGCCAGGCCCATTGTTGGATATTTTTGTAATTATTATGTGTGTGTAGATTTTTGGTGTTTCTCGGAATGATGGTTAAACAATAGAAAAAGACGAAAACAAAGTACTTAATGAAAGTAACTAATTGCAGAGAAAAAGACGAAAAGAAAGTACTTAGCAAAAGTAACTGAAATTGCAGCGAAAGAAAACCTATTTGTACAGAAATGAAAAACATATTTTTTACATTAGTCGGATAAATGAGATCTTACAAAATTTCACTCTTTGTTACAATATATTGAAATTTGATACATCGATGTGTTTTGGTATCAAAATATCAATATAAAAAATGGTTATGATATCAAGTATCAATATAAACTGCCCGAATACCAAAAAATAATTTACATTGAAATCGCACTGATTTTCTTATAATTCATTTTCCGTGTCTTGCAAGTAGCGTTCTGATAGAGAAGCTATATTTTTGCTAATTTTAGGATCTTTTCAGTTAATTTTTCAACATTCCTCTAAAATTTTTGGCAAAGCTGGTTGAATCTCACTTATAAAAGTTTTTGCATCTTTCGAAACTTTTGTGTTCGTTTTTGTTCTGCATTCTTAAATTGTCATACATGACTCTATAGTCCGTTTTTCTATGTGGAAAGCAAGTAGTATTTCAGAATTTCAACGATGTTCTAATAAACACTGTATCTTATAGTACTGAAAATGTGTGAGCATAATGACCTAACCTTTGACGATTTTTCGAGCGGGAAATTATTCCGTAAGAGCTGTATGTAAACGATTTTGACGACATTACTGATTTGTGTCACTTTTCTGTTTGGAAGCCTTTTATTAAAAACAGTCTATAATTAGCATTTCTTTTTGAGTTTTTGTTCTGTTTTCTTTTTCTTTTCTTTTTTGTGTGTGTCTTTTGATCACATTCCTTTTCTCGTTTGTTTTTTACCTTATAAAAAATTATATTTTTATCTTAAAAATCAGTTTTTGCATACTTTGATACCACAATGACTTTGGTTTGTAGTCCGAGTTCCTTATGATGTATATTCATTTTTCATGTCCATTTATCATACTTGAAAAATAATGTTCTCATAATCTCATAAAACAGTTATATTTTCACTATATCCTTTTGTTAATTTGTGAACATGTCTCAAAAATTTTCAACTGAGCTTATTACCATACATGTAACGGAGCTCCGAGGTCTGGGAGGGAGGGAGGTTGGAGCACTTTTTTGGGGCCGGGGGTCAGTAATTCCCAAAATTTTGGGGGGAGGGGTCCCTGAAGGAAAAAAAATTCGATTTTTTCCATGAAAAATGTCCGAAAAACGGTTTAAAAAGTAGTAATTTTCGTCTAAAAAATGATAAAATATGTACTTATGGCGCGAAGCGCCAAGAAAATTGACGTTTTTGACCAATTTTTGTTCAAAAATTGACATTTTTCATGGAAAAAATGACATTTTTCAGTATTTTTCCGACTAAAACTATGGGGGTCCCTAGGGCTACCATATGGCTAGCCATAGGATTGGAAAATCCTGGGGGGGGGGTCGCCCAATGGCTAGCCATTTGGTCGACGATTTCTGGGGGGGGGGTTCCCATAGCACTCCCCCCCCCAATTACATGTATGCTTATTACATCTCACTTTTACACAATAGTTCTTGCATTTTTTTAACTTTTGGTATTTGTATTTGTTCTGCATCATTGATTAAGATACATGATTTCAATTTAAATTGCTTTGTGTGTATTTTGTTCTGTTTCCTATAGTCATTTCATTTACAATTTTCTTTTGTTTTCTCTTGTCGGTGTTTCTTTTTATCCGATTTCTGTTGTCATCAGGGTATTATGTGACAGTTTTGATATTCTGAATAGTAAACCTTACCATAATAAAAACAGATCATGCAAAAAAGACAAATGGATAAGCGAGATAACATAAAAAGAAAGGAATAACAACAATAAAGAGCAGAAAAAATGGAACAGTAAAGTAGAAAATAAAAGAAAGAGAAGAAGAAAAGTATAAGGAAGGATTATTGGTTTTAGGGAGTCGCTCATTTGAGTAAATTCCTTATAATGTAAGTCATCAACTAATGGATGACAACAAACAATCGAATTTCTGGAACTGATGGCAGTAGTAAGGCCGGACTGTATAGGTCGTATGGTTAAGGCTACCCCTATCTTTTGTCTACAACCTATAATTTGTCATTTTTGGTCGATTTATAGGTCGTACAGTAAACATATACAGTCGACTTTTGGCGGATTTATAGGTTGTACAGTAAACATAGACGGTCAATTTCTTTGTCGATTTATAGGTCGTACCGTAAAGGATACAGGTTCTAGAGTTACCGTAATAGTGGAATTACGGTAATATTTCGACTATGGTAATAGTGGAATTAGGGTAATAGGTGTGTTACTGTAGATGAAAAAGGAAAATCGATGATGAACGGAAAATGGAAAAAGGAAAACTAAAATGAACAAAAAATGGACAAGAAATAAAAAGAGATCATGTATAAAAACGGCTTCCCCATGGGCAGAGGGAGCCTTTCAAAAATTTGCGCCCCTGGACCCCCTTTGACAAAAGGGTGCCACCTGCAGGCATAAATATGTTCGGAGGTCCCATTCCTGAAAGATCGTTCAAGTCAATAAATCTCAAACGGTCAAATTGGTCAGTAATGGTCTGTTTAATGAGTAAAATCTCGAGAGAGTCAATAGGCGATGAAACATTATCCTTACGGGTGCATGCGTATAAAGTTTGACTGTCTGCCAAAAATGACCAAGAAGGTCTTTTATAAAAAATGACCCTAGCGAGTTGGCCATAAAAAGCATGTAGCCAAATAAGGTCTTTTATAGAAAGATGACCAGAACAAGTTGGTCGTAAAAAGGGTGTAGAAAATTTGGAGAGTTGACATGCGGTAAAGGATACAAATTCTAAAGCTACCGTAATAGTAAAATTACGGTAATTTTTGGATTACGCTAATAGTGGAATTATAGTAATATGTGTGTTACTGTAGGTGGAAAAGGAAAATTAATGATGAATGGAAAATGGAAGAAGGAAAACTAAAGTGAACAAACATGGAAAAGAAATAAAAAGAGGTTGTGTGTAAAAACAGCTTCCCCCGTGGGCAGAGGAAGCCTTTCAAAAATTTGCGCCCTTGGACCCCCTTTGACAAAAGGGCCCCACCTGCAGGCATAAATATGTTTAGAGATCCCATTCCTGAACGATCCTTCGAGTCAATAAATGTCAGAATGGTCAAATTGGTCAGTAATGGTCTGTTTAATGAGTAAAATCTGGAGAGAGTCAATACCCGATGAAACATTATCCTTATGGGTGTGTGCGTATAAAGTTTGATTGTCTGCCAAAAATGACCAAGAAGATCTTTTATAAAAATGACCGGAGCGAGCTGGTCATAAAAAGTATGTAGACAAATGAGGTCTATTATAGAAAAATGACCAGAAAGAGCCGGTCATAAGAAGCGTGTAGGAAATTTGGCGAGTTAAAAAATCTTTACATATCAAAAAGAAGAAATTTTTAATTTGATGCAATATTCTAGTTTATTATAAAACTTTTGAAACACTATATTAGTTTTGTTTATTGCCGAAATACTGTAGTCTAAATACAAAAATAATGATAACATGAACAAAAAATGGAAAACAAAAAAAGAAAGAAAGCATTTATAAAAATGACTCCCGCCACCCACGGAGGAAGTCTTTCAAAAAAAGCACCCTCGGGCTCCAAAATAAGAGGTGCGCCATCTGCAGGTTAAGAGAATAGCTAATCGGAAGCCCTGCATACTGAACGATCATTGAAATTAGAACAGTCTTTTAGATCAGAATGCTCCATTCCACATATAAAAACTCTAAGAGTTTATAAAACTTGAAACATTTTTCCTACGGGTTTATACTTATAAGGTCGTAAATGACCAAATTCTTTTATAGAAAAATGACCCAAAAGAGTAGGGCATAAAGCGCATGTAGAAAAGTGAGCACTTGAGATGCAAAAATATTCTAGATGTAAAAAAAGTAATTGATACTACAAAAAATATTTGAAGAAAAGAAAAAGAAAAGAAAAGAAAAGAAAAAGAAAGAAAGAAAGAAAAAAGAAAACACAAGATATATAAAATTGTACTAGGAGGTTAAAGGTCTACTAAATCATCAAGGGTAGCCATACATGAACGTTACTCTGCATATAGAAAATTAATACATTATATTGCATGATGATTTATGCAGGTAAATACGATTTTGTATACAGAGTGTTTCCCAGAGCAAACATAGAAAGGTTAGACAGCTGAAGCCATTTAGATCGTAAAACCAATTAGAAATGCTAGAAAAGGTCAAAGGTTCTATAAAACACGGTAGCAAGAGATGCTTTACCAAAATAATTAAGGTGGTGATTTTTGTTATATTGATAGTATTCTAGAATAACGTAGAGGATAGAACCTTCAAAGAGACACTTTACCAAAACAATTAAGGTGATTATTGTTATTTTGATAGTATTCTAGAATAACCTAGAGCCGAGAACCTTCAAAGAAAAACCGAAAAGATTCAACCAAAAAACAGAAAAAACCGGAAAAGGTTTAATGAGGGTAAAGAGGTATAAATAGAAAAAATAGAAGAAGAAGAATCATTCTTATTTTTGTATCTGCGCGACACCAGACAGTACCAATGGAGGCCCTATTGGTTACGTTTATTTTGGTGTTAAGAGCTGCCTACGAGGCTTATGGTACGATGATTTTACAAATATTTTGATTTAAAAATTAATATGGATGCTATTTTATAATATTATTATTAATTTAGAGCCATTTTTAAGGATGGCCGACATTGACAAGTGGGCGTCCGTCTTTTGGGAGGAGGCATCGGCGGACTTCAAGATCTGGTGGAAAAGCCAGCGAGGGGTTGAATATCGGGCTAGACAGAAACCCTTTTGGGGTTTTATGAAACGTCTACGCCGGATGTTCGAAAACCCTTCGCTGGCCGACGGCCACCTAGCCTCGCACCTGTGGAACATCCTCCCCCGAGGTGCGAGGGCTGAATGGGGAAACGCCGACAATCACTACGTCGAGGAGAGGATAGGATCAGCG
Organism: Romanomermis culicivorax; assembly: GCA_963922205.1. NCBI lineage: Eukaryota > Metazoa > Nematoda > Enoplea > Mermithida > Mermithidae > Romanomermis > Romanomermis culicivorax. The sequence continues at coordinate 839,453 of CAWUHX010000098.1, read as the reverse complement.
CTACCGCACTTCTAGTAAGTTCTGATGCTATAGTTAAAGCATGTCTTAGATATATAAATTTTATAGGTAATGAGTGTAAAAATTGTTGTAAGCTTTTACTGCAATATTTCAAGATAAATATGTATAGGTTAAACTGTACTAACCGCAGTATGTTACAACTTTTTAATTTATGTATGTCAATGTATAGTATGTAGCTGACTTGTCTACAACTTACCAAAGAACATTTCTAGAATATTCTAGAAGCTTTTAATTATTTACACAATTTTATATGTTAAAATTTTATGATAACATAAAGACTGTTGATAGATTTTGTACCTATTACTTAGCAGTTAAAAATATTAGAGTAAAAGTTTTTGTTTAACTAAAATATTTTTTAAATTTTGTAAAATTTTTAGGGGGTATGCTTGAAACCTTTAGCGAGGCCTGTGGCGATGGCGGTGGTGAGGGATGTTTAATGTATATAGTACCTATGTAAGTAAAAATTTTTGCAAAATTTTTCAAAACTTAATGTTTTTATTTTTAGGTAAAATTGTATATATATATATATATGTATATTTTATTTTATTTTTGTTTTAAATTTTGTATATAATGTATATTTTATTCTATTTTGTTTTAAAATAATAAATTAAATTAAATTAAAATTAATAAAATTTTTATTTTATTGCGTTTAATAGTAGAGGTAGTTTCTTTAGAGTTCTACTATGGGGTGTGTGTGTGTGTGTGCATCAACTTTTGGAATATGTAAAAGGGTTTACTGTAGTCAGATAATTAGAGATGTAAGTAAGCGATATGTAGAGAATATGTACAAAATTGCATAAAGTGTAGTGGTGCTCCTATTGAGAATTGTTACTGTATTATATAGCTTTCTACAGGTCTTAGGGTAAAAAAGAACGTGCAAGATAATTACATAGTACTGTAGAACTAAAGGAGAAATAAAGGAAAGAAGGAGTAATAAGAGGAAGTTCATTTATAATTAGGGATAAATTAAAAGAATATTTCTAAACAATAGCTAAGGAGAAGGGTTGTATAAACAACAACAACTATAAGTTATTTTTATTATAAAAAAATGAAATGAAATGTACATATATAGTGTATTTAAATACTATAATCCATCAAGGTTTCATGATTTTTATCCATCATTACGAGAGAGTCAAATTCTGCATATATAAGTGCTTCAATACCACCATCTGGTATATCGTCTCCAAAATTCATCTGTAAACTGGTGGTTCCTTCACGTACGAGTTCCCAAAAATTACCATCCATACGGCAAGGAGTCAAATCAAAAACAAAAATTGTGTTATGCATTGTAAAAGAATTTCGAGTAATTTCATTGCCCTTGTTATCTGTACCAATTCCTACACCCTCAAATAATTGTATAAAATTGCGCAAATATTTGTTTTCTTTAAAATTTAACATATAAGGCATCGTAGGTAATGTTGTGGTACCCCTTGTTATTTTAATTTCGTTTAATCCGAAATGCTTAAAGTTGAAGGGGCTTTGATAATAATCACCCCTAGCAGCCTCACCATCAACGAGCACCACAACGAGATGACGAGGTAAAGGACCTGTGAACAATGAGTTCAGAGGAGCTGAGCGATGACTGGTTGTTATGTATAGACTTGTAACATGACATCGACGAATAGGGTATTTTGCAGCTGTATTTTGTAACATGGATTCAATAGCTAGATTGATATTATCTGCAACTTCAACTTTTTTATTAAATAAAGACATGCTTTTAATCTCGATTTTATAAGCTTCCTTGTCAGTAGATATAAATTTTTGCAAGCAAAAATCATCTCTATGCCTATATAAATCAATTTTCAAAGTACATTGATTCAATAGAAAACGTTCTTGCATAAATAGATCGGCATGTATAGGAGCCATTAATTCAACAACTGCACTGTTTTTGAACATCTGAACTCTTTCCAAAGCACCCTTGTTTTTCTTTATATCAAGAACATCACCATTATCAAAAGCATAACCAGCAGCAGCAACATGTGTGGACTTAGCATCACAACCATAGTTCAATTCCGTTTCCAAATAAGATCTGTAAGCGTATCTATCCCCACTAAAATGTTAAAATGTTAAAATTAAAAGACGTGAACATACATTTAATTATAAAACTTACCTGTCAGATATTAATTTTCCATTTAAGTACATTTTGATCTGTTTAAAAAATGTTTTGCTGATCAAATTAATTGGCGCCACAACGTTACCTTTGAGATTGTTGTTGGCATCTGCTGTTAAAGTGCAAGCAGTGCCATTAGCTTTCGTAATTCAAATAATAAAATATATAAAATTTTTTGATAAGTCCAACATGTATGAATCAGGTGAAATAAGAAACTCGTAAGGTCCTTCATTAGTACAAGGATTTTGTAACTGAATTTCAGACCAAAAACTTCTACGAATAGCAACTTGTGTTGGAGGTACACTAAATAAATCTAACTAGGTTTCACTACTAGGAGACGATGCAGCATCAATAAATTTACTCATTTTGAATAGATATCCTTGAAACCAACTACTCTACGTGGAGTCTTTTTTAAGAATGAGGAACGTCATTTCAAATGTTTACGTTTATGTTGTTTTTGATGCTGATGCTGTTGACGATGACCATCATTTAACTTTTTATTGCTTTTTATATGTATTGTAGAATTTATATGTTTACGCTTCCCTAAACCTTTTTCTTTATGAATGCGTTGGCCCGTTTCGTGTAATAAGTTGCCAGCTGTGTTTCGTCCATGCTCAGCAACACTTTCTTTAAAAGAACGACCTTCTACAACATCGCCTGCAATTTTGGAACCTGCAGCAAGTGCATGCTTTCCTGCAGATTTTAACAAAGGCATAGCTAGACGCCAGAAACTCTTGAAAAAATTACCAACTCCAGCTCCTTGATGTCTATAATAATACGGGTATGCTGCTTGGAAACCTTCTAAGGTACCACCAAACTGAAATTGATTATCTTGAATGCTGTGTTGATAAATTTTAATCCAGTAATCAACGGTTTCAGGGATAAATACCATATGCATATTTTGCTTCAAAAATCAAAAGGAACAACTGAATGAATGAATTAATTAATTAAGAGCATTTGCAAAAATTCAACCTGATGACAACGTGTCCAAATGCAAATGAATGAATGAATAAATAAAAATTTGATACTATGATTATAGGAATAAAGGAGTACGTCGCCAGAAATGTAATTTAACTATAACATTCCCAAACTGAAAGGGTATATGCTCATTCATACTGTTTTTTATATTAATCTTGAGTACTGTAATTTCTTTTAATTGAATGGGTATATAGTGAGGTGTTTCATATAATCGACTTACATTATCTTTGTATTTTGCCTGAACATTTACTATACCTAAAAGCAGTGCTAAAGTATTTCCAACAATTTGATTTTCAATAATATTACAGTAAACATAAAAACTTTTTGAATCATTCAAATTTGGTGGTTGAATTCCTAACATGTATAAATGATTAGTTCCAGGCTCGGCAAGAAAAACAGCTTTGGGTGGTGGAATATGTGTGTTAGAATTTTTTGGGGGTACCTCTCCAACAGTATATAAGTTAATATTCACAGCTCTATTTAAAAAATCATCAGCTGTTGCATAGGCAGCAGTATTGGTAGCGCTAAATCCAAGAAGCTCCATTAACCGTTTGCTTATATCGATTTTACGTAAGATTATACCACTTTTTATTTTCAAATTAACTAATCCTCTACCATGTTCATCGTATGAAAACATGATTTCAATGTTAGTTCCGGCAATAGCTGCTCCAATTTTTGCATTCAACTCTTCAATTAATTCAGATACGGTAAAGTAATGTTTTTCAAAAACTATTACTTCAATTTTTTTGACCTTATTTCCAACACCATCCATAATTAACGTAATTACATTATCTCCACCATGATTAGTAAATGTAGCTAAACTATAGGGATATATTATTTCACTTAGCCCTACCTCCCAGTTTCCATCTAGTTTTAAACAGTAAGGTAGATGGGCTGAAAAATCTGAGGGCTTGTTTCCATTTTCGCTATTACTAGGTAATGTGATATGAAATTGATCTTCAAAGGTTGTCATTATTTATAATGTTGTTTGTTGTTGCTGTAGGTACGGTCTTCAATGAATTAGATGACTGTAATACTATTGGTACGGGGCTAGGTAATAAATATCCTATACAAGCGCACAAAAGGCCAACCCACAATTGTGTATTATTATTGTAGAGAGATAAATTTATTATAGCTGTGATAACTACAATGTATACTAGTATGACCTGACTGAAGAAAACCACTTCGTTTCGAGGTAGACATTTTCCAAAAAACTCCCAAAAGCTAATGCGAGACGCTTCTGAATGTGTATTATTACTACTATCCATTTCAGAATAAAAAATTTTTTATTTAACAACTAAACACTCAATTATAAATTTATAAGAAGGCCGAGCTACTAAAGTAACCAATAAAATTATACAAAAATATAAAGGAGGCGGAGCTATCAAAGTGAAGTAAAATTTATATATAAATACATAAAGAAGGAGTTGACTTTTTACAAACGTGTACATAATTTATTTCACAAGTGACCTTTTACAGAAAATTTACAATGAAAAAACTTACAAATCAATTTATCATTATAAACAAAATTTGTGTTACTGAAACTTTTAGACATTTTATACATAGGAACATGTCGCACTTTATAATACAAAAAATATAAAGTATATATACCACAAAACCTACTATTAAAATTTTGTAAATGTTTCTTATTTATATATCTTATTAAAGCATTTTTGTTAATATAGTTTATAAAAGCAGGAATAACTGGTGGTGAACCATAAGAATCAAAATAATATACAGAGTTAGCATTATCAAAATACATAGCAATCCAATGACTTCCTTTTTGAAAAGATGTATCGGTGTTTGCAATTAAAGCCGCAGGTCTTTTAACTATCTTCGGTAGAGTATCGCAAGCAGAAACCCCTAAAAAATTTTCTGATAATAGCGCATCTTGTTGAACATAATATGTCAATTCAAAGTTGTTCATCATAATCGTCGTCGTCGTCGTTTTGTATATCCTTTTCTAAAATCCAGCTGTTGAATTTTTCAGGATAACCCCACCACTTCACAAGTACTCTATTCTGACCATCTGGTAAACGTTTAGTTTTCAAAACCTTTTCAATTTTGTATTCTTTGATATTAGGATTAAAATCAATTTTCTGTAGTTCTTTTTCATAAAAACGTCCTTCTATATCTTCGCCTTCCAGATCTTGAATTGTATAAAGTATATGATTTCGGGTCTCCACAATATGCTTTACTTTGAAAACTTCTTCACTCCATTGAGGTAAATAACCTTTGTCAAATACACCTCTATGTTTACTAATTCGCACGTAATCTCCTATATCAATTTTAGGCTTTCTAGTGTATAATCTTTCAGGGTAGAGTCTTTGCCATATAATTTTTTTCGTTAGAATAATCCACATTAATAGGTTTTTCATTAATGGATCTATGAACAGAGTGATTGTAGTTGGAAACAACTGAGGGTAAAATATCCATCCATTTATAAGTGGTAAACTCTGTAAAATATTTAAATAATTTAGCTTTTAAAGTTCTATTAAACCGTTCCACTATTGAACATTTAATGTCTTCATTTTGAGAAGTAAAAAAATGTATATTATTAGTTTTCAATAATTTTTGGAAATCTTTGTTGACAAATTCTTTTCCTTTATCGCTGCGCACTCTCTAAGGGATTCGACCTCTTTTTAAAATATTTTGAAAAGCATCACAAACATTCTTTGAATGTTTTGATTTTAATGGTTCAACCCATGCGTATTTACTTAATACATCTATACATGTAAGCATAAATTTGTATCCATCGTTAAAATCTGCTAAAGAAGACATATCTGCCAAATCAATTTCCCATTGCTGATCCATAGCTGTAACATAAATACGATTAGGTGAAAAATTTTTGTTGACTTGTTTATGTAAAGTATAACTATCTTGTTTTGAAAGCCAATCTTTAACATTTTTATGTGTAATTGTTTTATGGTGTTTTCTGGCTTCAGCATATAATTTTTCAATACTAGAAAAAGCTGTAGGATTTCTGTGTAAATTTTTATATAATTTCGAAAGTAAGGTGTTCATCGCTCTAGTACAAAGGAGTATACCATCTAAGTGCTCTAACTTTTCGTCATATCTTCTTTTCTGTCGAGTTTCCTTTATTAAAGAATGAATCATCTTTGATATCTTCCTCGGCCCCACTTGAAAATAAATCAACACCTTTCAGGAGTGGTTTATTCAACCACTTGACACTACTAACTGTCTGATCATCTGATTCTACCGGAGGTGTATGGTAGGAGAGTTTCAGAGGTAAAGTGAATAACATTTTGCGTAAAGGGTTTCCTATAGCCTCTAAGGGTACATTATATTTTTTCAAAGCATTAACAAACTCATCTACTCGAACCGTTTGTGTAATTTTTGAACGTTTACAAGACAAATCATGTAATAAATCAATATGTGATCCTTCAATTAATTTTCCATCAATTGATACTTCACCTTGCTTATTAACATTTATAGTAGGGTTACCTCGCACATGTTCCAATAATAAGGATGCTGAGCATTTAAACTGTTTAGGAATACCACTAAGTAACTTTTCATCATTCAGCCAATTTTTTTCCTTTTGTTTCAAATCATCACTATCATTCTCATCTTCTTTGTTATCAATAACTTTTTGTTTTAATATCACTGTAGAAGGTTGAGCCTTTTCATGTTCAAAAGTTAAATATTGTGAAAATAGTTGTGAGTACATTTTGTATTGTTCTTTGGGTGTTAATGTATTATCTTTCAATATGCACTCTAACTCATTACGATACATGTCAACTTGCTTAGCTATACCTGTCTTTTCATTTGCACTCGTCAGAGAAGAAGAAGAAGAAGCCTGAGAGTTATTCAACTTATTCAGAACCTCCTAAGGTATAAGAGTGAATTTACTAGCAAATTTCATTCTATAATAATTTCTCTGTAACTTTCTCTAAATGTTGAAGAAAAGCACGTCTTTGAACACGATTTGAATTTTTCAACACACTGAGCACGTGAATATATTTCTTTAATCTAGAAGCCATACAAAACAGACCGTACAGTACAGAAAAATTTTACAATAATGACCAAATGATGAATAAACATTGAAATATTTAATGTATTACATTAGGATAGTAATGAAGCTTCATTTTGTATGACAATATTCAACTCTCCACGTCTAGAAAAAGCACACAAGTTATTCATATTCATAAAAAAAAGTTTATGAGCTGTATCTAGTTTTAAAAAAAGATCTTCTACAAAAATAGCACGAGTTTCCATCATATCCAATTCCGTCAGTAATAATCTAGCAAAACACCGAAATTGTGTAACGTTTTTACGTCCCATGGGTAAACCAACTTCACGACGTAAATGGTTGCACGCCTTAGCTATGTCTTTGTAAAAAATCTTGGCTTCGAGTGAGAAACGAGTCCAAAACAAATCAGCAATTTGGCATTTCTGTTTGTTGTTTAGTATTTTACCTTAAATAAAAAATACTATAGTTTAATAACTAGTTGAAGAAGAAGAGATATAAAATTATTACCTTTTACTTTATTTTGCACCATTCTGACAAAAACTTAAAATGCAGCTGACATCGTAATTGTCACAAAACAAACGAATTATAGAAAAACGACCAACCTCTTCAAAATTCTCGACTAGACTGATGAAGGGTATAATATTTTTTTCTGATTATGTAATAAATCTACCGTATCAATATATCGTAATCTACTTCCATTGATGTACAAGTTTTGAAATTTACTGGTTCGACTACAAGAAGAAAATACGACACGATTGAAAATATATATTTTGAAACATGCTCGTAATTGCATAAATTGTCCATCATTCTGAGGACAATGTAAAATTTTTTCTACATAACATAGTAAGGGTGTTATATGTAATTTATAATTTTCCCGTAATAATAATTTCCGATCTGTAACATTTTTTGTGTTTGGTATCGTAAAATCTGTAACATTTTCAGTTTCTTCATTTTCATAAAATTGAAAAGGGTATTGTACCCATACAATAAAAACAGCTATGAAAAGAATCACGGCGAGAGTATTAAAAAAAAAGTATTTACTGTATATCATATTGCTGAAATAATAGGATCCGACTAACTTGTATAAAGTTTTTTTGTGAAAATGATGAATCATTTAGGTGTATACAAAATCATGTGATCATTGTGGGGAAATATATTAGATCTAAGTCCATATTTTTCAGGACATGTCTGTGTAAGATCTATTAATAAATAACAGTATGGTTTACTAGTAGCATCCTCATACGCCTCTATGAAATAATTTGAAGTAGTTGGAAAAATCTGTCGAGCCAGTGTGCGGACTTGTAATCTATCACTAGGGTTTTTTAAAAGAATTAAATATTGAGCGTTTATCCTACTTGTATGCATTCTATCAAAAAAAGCATTCTGAACTATATGTATAATTGATATATTCCAGTGATGCGATCCTTTGGTAAAAAGTTGAGTTAAATGTTGATCATTCTTCATCTCTTGCATCACATCATCTATAATTAATAATTTAGGTGTATCTTTACTTTTCTGAAGTTCATCCAAATCAGGCGAACCTTGAGTAAATTCTACATAAGAACATCTCTGAACTAATTCATCGTAAGCTTCTTGCCATTCCGAATAACACCAATAAATTTTCACAGGAGCAGGGTGAAGCATTTCTTTAGCAAAAATTACAAGTTTTTTAACAAATTGTGTTTTTCTTGATTTTGTTGGAGCAGAAACTATGCCGTTGAATGGATGTTTCCATATATAAAACTTTTCATCATTGTTTGACATCTCTTTTTCACAACAACAAAAACCAACCACTTTTTACTTGAACAATTTTTAAAATGATTTTATTATTTTAAACAAAATGCTATCTATAATTATCAAAATTACAATATAAAACAGTGCACATGTAAAATATAAAGATAGATGACTATATAAAATAGAATAACATTACTGTATGCAAAAATATACACGCGATATATGTATGAAATTATATAACAAGCAAACACGTAAGCAAACACATAAGCAAGCAAACTATAGCTGATTAAAGCATACAAAACAGTAATGAATGAATGTAAGCAAAACTGTAATGAATGTAATCAAAACTTTTACAATTTACTGTTAATAAACTCCCGTAGTATTTTGATAACAACAGCATCATCAAAATCATAATGATAACCTTCATCAATAAAACAAGCTACAGTATCCTTGAGAATTTTACAACCAGTACTTGTAAGTGGTATATATCTAAATATGTCAATCATCTGTTTAAAAGTGCGAAGACAATAATAACCTTGAACTTCACCTATAACATATTCAAAACAGTCAATGATAAGTCCCATCTTTTCATATAAACGGTTAATTGTTGGTGTAATTGCAATATTATATATGGAATTACGAGCTGGACAATGATGATCCTCAACGATTCCTACCTCTTTCAGGTAATAACAATCAAAAATACATCCATTAAAGATGTCTTGTATAACTAGCTCAGCACATATAATTATAAATAATTTTTCACCTTTTACTACTTGCTCATCAAAAAACCATGGAATATCTAAACCCGGAACACGTAACTCACAAATACGCTTGGTTTCCGCATCCAACGAACTGGTATCCGACGTTGAATGGTAGTCAGGATCTTTGAAACAGTTGATGAAGAGATCGTTAACAAACGTCATTTGAATGCTAGCTACCTTTTGATCTTCACTAGCACAGCGTTGTTCTCGGGCGAGTTTTGTAGCATGAACCCCTTCTTCTTCTTCTTTTATAATTTTCTTAGCTGCAGCGACTTCTTCTTTAACCATTTTTGTGGTAGAATCATCATCTTTTCCAGCTGTGTCATCATTTTCGTTTGTTTTGCATTTTATCGCTAATTGGTGTTTTACTGCTAAAGCATTGTACTCGTTTGAAATAGCAGGCGCTATCTCATGTATCATATTGGTCCAATGCCTAAATTGCTAAAGGATAAAACATTATCTATTTTAAAAGAAAGAAAGAAAGAAAGAAAATAATTCAAGTTTCAAATTGTTAAAAAGAAAGAAAGAAAGGAAGAATTCATATATCAGCTCACTTCTTTAGATAAACGCCACGTCGTTCCATTAAACAAATTGTTAAATCGTACTGTAACCTCGTCGCTCTCGACCAGCATCTTATAACCAAGGTTGATGCCGCATTGACCTCCATGTGAAAATGTCTTTTCGATAATATTGACATTGCGACCTAGTATACCGTATTGTGGTAAAATGAGCTTGAATCGGCGACCGTACGCCTCTTTTGTTTTAGGGTGGACGTTACAAAAATAAATTGACATGTATCTACCTTCAACCACTACAAATAATGCCATGTTTTCGTCTAAGGTGAACTGGTGTTCCATTTTCGAAAATTCTTGAAGAAATATACCAAAGAGAGAGAGAGAGAGAGAAAAGAAACGAGTAGTTTTTGTAGCAACAAAACAGATAAATGTATAAAGTGTTCAAAATTTTAGAGTAAAAGGAAGCTATAACTATAATAAAATAACTAGAATAGATGTATGAGACGGAGTTATAAGCATAATAAATATTCAAGACATATATCCTACAGTATTCTACTATTCTGACGAGTATGTAAGAGGAGGGGTTATGTTCTACAAAATAAAATAAGATGTGTTTATGTGCTATAGTAACCTTTGAGGTCAAAGCTAGAGAAAATACGTGTTTTATGTGTTATAGTAATTATCAAGGTCAAAGCTATAGAAGCAATATAGCCAATATGGATTGTACAGTAAAACAGGTTTTTCAGCTGGTTTTATCTGGTTATATGCTAATAAAATAAGCTAAAGAAATGATAGGAGCATGTGTTCATGAGTTATAGAGGTCTTTAAAGCTTTCCCATCATAAAAAAGAAAAGTACTACAATAAGCTTGTAAATAATAATTAAATCTCTACCATAAAATTAATAGTTTTTGCTAATTTATAAAAATTTTCCATTATTACTGTATAAGTTTTGATGAGTAGCTTGTTTTCTATTTTCTAATTTATAGTTTTATATTTTGTACTTTGGATAGTTCTTATAATGAAACCTGTTTAGGAGGTTATTACTTCGGATGAAGACGACATGCCTATGGAAATTTTAGAAGATATTACTTTGGATGAAGAGGATACGCCTATGGAAATTTTAGAAGATATTACTTCTGATGAAGACAATGAAATGATTGTCGATGAGGCTTCAGAGAATATTACCTCTGAGAAAGAAGAAGAAACACTTGATAATAATAATATTTTGGAAGAAGAAGAAGAAGAAGAAGGAACTGTTTTAGATTATGATGATGAAGATGATCAATACAAAAATTCTACACCTTACAGTTCTGATGGGGAAGAAATTTACGAAGCACTTCAAATTGGTGGTGGTGGTGTTGGGGGTAGTGGAGGTGTAACGAATGCATCTTTTGTTGCGGATGATTTTTTCGAACTTGGTCAACCCAGTACCGCAAATATTAGGAGTTTTAATACCGAAGGTCGCAAGTACTCTGTGAACTTTCGTAATACTGAACATATGGATGATTTAAATACTCAACTAGTGCCAACGTTTCAACGTATAGTAGAGCAAATTTCTGAGAATGTCGCTGATAATGCGTTTATAAGGTTTTCCTTTGACCATCTAGATTTGATGAAAGGTCGTGTTTTGATACCTTTTAGACCAAAACATGCTTTAACTGGAGATTTGATTGTAAACACTCTTAATGCTGTTCTTCAATCAAATGAGCAAATACAAATTGATAGCCGTCAAGCTACAATTCGTACGATTGTTGTAACACCACCTGAGGGTAGTGGTAAGCTAATTAAAATTACTTATGTAACATTTTATTTTTATTTATTTATTTATTTCAATTTAAGGTATTCACAATGCTCATCAATATTTAAAACATAATGATTTTCTGAAAGATAAATGCTGTATTATTCAAATCAACAACACTGATGAATTATGTTTTGCTAGAGCTTTAGTTGTTGCTAGAGCTTACGTTCATAAAAAAGATAGGAACGCTGAGCACAAATGGGAAAGTATTCGAAAGTCTGACAAGTCACATCTGCTGCAAGCAAAGGTTGCTAAAGAACTGATGACCTTGGCAGGATTAGCTAATCATCAAGGGGCTTGCGGTTTTCATCAGTGGGAACAACTGCAAGCTGTTTTATTACCCAATTATCAAATCAAGTTTTTAGCAAAGAACGATTTAAAGATTTAATATTTAGAGGTTAGAGTTTTTTATTTTTCTGTTATTGTGTACGTATTTAGAGTTTTAAGGACCTGAAGCAATGCATGTTTTGAATATTTACCACTATGATAACCATTACTCCGTCATTACAAAAATGCCTGGTTTTTTTGACCGTGGCTACTTTTGTCCTCATTGCGATCTAGCCTACAATAACAAAATGGAACACAGATGCAGAAACATTTGTCCTTTGTGTTACATCAGACCCCCATGTAATCAATTTAATGCTTAAAAATGCAAAGATTGTCTGTGATATTTTAAAAATGAGGAGTGTTTTGCTCGACACAAGTTTGTTTTTACTCAAAGAGGTCAATCCAAATGTCAAAAAACTGGGGTATCTATTTGTGACAGTTTTAAAGTGTGCAAACAATGAGATACACTGATTCGACGAGCACATTCTAAACCTCATAATTGCGGTTATTTTGAATGCAAAACATGCAATAAAAGCATACCTAAAAAAGGTATTAGATACGGTATAATTATTTTATTTTATTTTATATGAAACTTTTTAATTTTAGGACATTTATGTTTTATGCAACCTGTTGGTAGCGAACAAATTGAAGAGGAAGAAGATATATTTGAAACAAATGTTGATGAGGATGAGTGTCTAGTTGATAATGAAACAGGAATTACCGATAAGTGTCCTGTTAATCAAAAATTTGTTTTTTATGATTTTGAGACTACACAGGAAAAAATTCTACGACAAACCGAATTAGGTGATGTGTTTGAACATGAACCAAATTTATGCGTTGTCCATACTGTATGTGATCAGTGTCATCAAAGCGAGGGAAATTTTTGCTGCAATACATGCGGTCAACGCGAGCGTATTTTCAAAGGATCTACATGTCTAAAGGATTTCTGTGAATACCTTTTTGCAAAAGGTATGAAAAACATTACAGCAATAGCGCATAATTCTCGAGGATTCCATGGACAATTTATAATGCAGTTTTTGTATCGTAATGGACATCATAAACTACATATCATTAATAAGGGTGAATTAGTAAATTGTTTATAGTTTTTTTCATTTTCATCTATTGATTTATTTTAGGTTTAGAGTTGATGTGTATCAAAGTAGGGTCAATAAAAATTATTGATTCTCTGAACCTTCTTCCGATGCCTTTGGCGACTTTACCGAAAACATTTGGAATAAGTGAAATATGCAAAGGATATTTCCCTCATTTCTTCAATAGAAAAGAAAATTACGGCTATATTGGCCCATATCCTTCACCCGACATGTACGGTTACAATGCTATGAAGCCTGTGGCTCGTACCACATTTCTGGAGTGGTATAATGGAAAGCTTAAAGCAGCAAGTTTGCAAAAGTATAAAGTTTTGCATTTAAATGCGTCATTGTTTAGGGGTGTCATTTAAATTTAGAATTTTTAAACTTGACTACTGTCGTAGTGATGTGCAAGTTTTGGGACAATGTTGCATGAAATTTTGCGATATTTTTATCGAAGAAACCAATGTCGATCCTTTTGAAAATTCAATAACCATTGCTAGTGCTTGCAACTTAGTTTTCCGACCTTTACTTTTGAAGCCAAATACTATTGGTGTAATACCATACAAAGGTTACAGTAAAGAAGAAAGACAGTCTGTTATAGCCTCAAAATGGATGAAATGGTTATCCCATAAAAATGAAAAACTGTATATTCGACATAAACTTAACAGTGGTGAAGTTCAAATTGGAAAATACAAAGTTGATGGTTTATCAGGTAATTTTGTTTAAATTTTTTAAATTTTAATATCTATATGTTTGTTCATTAAGGCACCACAATTTATGAATTTTACGGTTGTTATTGGCATAGTTGCCCTAAATGTATGAAAAATAGATATCAATTAACAGCCGATAATGATACAAAAGCAGTCGATGCATATGAGCGCACTTTTAATCGGGCTATGGAACTTCAATCACTTGGTTATAGCATAGTTGAAATGTGGGAATGCGAACTCTTACAACAACTTCACTCAGATCACGAAATGAAAACATTTTTTGATACAGTCAAAATACCTGAACCTATAAATCCTCGAGAAGGTAGAATCTTGAATTGTTCTTTTTTATTTTGTCAAAAGTTTTCTTGTTTTAGCTTTCTTCGGTGGTCGCACTAATGCTGTAAAACTGTATCACAAAATTAAGTACAATGAAGATGGTACACCTGAAGAAAAGATCAATTATGTAGATGTGTGCAGCTTATACCCATTTGTCAACAAATATGGGAAATACCCTACAGGCCATCCAAAAATCTTTACTGAAGATTTTGAAGAGGTCCGCTCAACTTCCCAGCCTTATGAGGGGTTAATGAAGTGTAGGGTTTTACCACCTCCCAAACTCTTACATCCTGTTCTACCGTATGGACATGGTGGTAAATTATTGTTTCCTTTATGCAAAACTTGCACACATGATTCACAAAAGACCACATGTGAGCATAACGACCAAGACAGAGCATTAGATGGTACATGGGTTACGATAGAATTATACAAAGCCTTAGAGAAGGGATATAAGGTATATTGTTACTGTAATGGTTTTTTTCCTATGTATATTATTTTTGTTTCAGATCCTCAAGATTTTTGAGGTTTGGCATTATGATAATATTGAGCAATATCATCCAACCAAAAATCCCACTGGTGGTTTATTTACTCAATACGTCAATACCTTTATGAAAATGAAACTAGTAAGTTTTATATTATGTAAATGTGACAGAATTTGATTGTAATTTTTATGGGAGAGTGAAGGCTACCCTGCTAAAGCTCAGACAGCTGAGCAAAAATGTGAATAGGAGATGGAGGTCTACAATTGTGAGAATATTTCATTGGATCCTTCGAAAATTTTAAAAAATCCTGGAAAGAGAGCTTTGGCGAAATTAATGCTAAATTCTTTCTGGGGGAGGAAACTTTGCATAGTTTTTGTATTTTATTTAATTATTTTTATGTTTTTTAGTTTGGTCAACGAAACAATATGGATAAGACTGTTATCCACAATGCACCCAAAGAATATTTTGAACTTGTAATGAATGCGGCCAACATTATTAAGAATGTTAGACTAATCAATGAACAATTGGTGTCAACAACATATTGTCAACATGATGATTTTGTGGAAGTCATGGGGAATACTAACGCTGTGATTGCAGCTTATACAACGGCTCAAGCTGGACTAAAGTTATATTCTTACATTGAGCGATTAAAAAGTCGAGTATTGTATTTTGACACAGATAGTATTATTTACCTGTCAACAGTTGACAAACAACAATATCAGATACCCACTGGTTGGTGCCTTGGTCAAATGACTGACGAGTTACGTGAATATGGTTCTGGATCTTACATTACCCAATTCGTCAGTGGAGGTCCTAAAAATTACACTTAAAGGTTGTACAGCCCATCTACAGACCAATACCGTCATGTAATCAAAGTCGGGGGTATCACTTTGTCATCAGATACTATGAAAAAAGTTAATTTTTATTCCCTTCGTCGAATGGTTTTTGCTTTTGTAAAAAACAATGGAAAAGAAGAAGTAATGTGCAAAGTCTGCGTATAGAGCGTCAGCAAGATCGTAAAGTTGTTACTTGTAAAACTTTGAAAAAATTTCATGTAGTATATGATAAACATATTTTGAAACGTAATTTTTGTACATTTCCTTATGGTTGGACTAAATGATTTTTACAATAAACTAGAATGCTACATCGAATTAAAAATTTTTTCTTTTTGATATGTAAAGATTTTTCAATTTTCCAAATTTTCTACATGCTTTTTACAACCGGCTCTTTCTGGTCATTTTTCTATAAAAGACCTTATTTGGCTACATGCTTTTTATAGCCAGCTCGCTCTGGTCATTTTTTATAAAAGACCTTCTTGGTCATTTTTGGCAGACAATCAAACTTTATACGCACGAAGGATAATGTTTCATCGCGTATTGACTCTCTCGAGATTTTACTCATTAAACAGACCATTACTGACCAATTTGACCATTCTGACATTTATTGACTTGAACGATCGTTCAGGAATGGGACCTCCGAACATATTTAGGCCTGCAGGTGGTGCCCTTTTGACAAAGGGGGTCCAGGGCGCAAATTTTTGAAAGGCTTCCTCTTCCCAGGGGGGAAGCCGTTTTTTACACACAATCCCTTTTTATTTCTTTTCCATTTTTTGTTCATTTTAGTTTTCCTTTTTCCATTTTCCATTCATCATCGATTTTCCTTTTCCATCTACAGTAACAATCCTATTACCCTAATTCCACTATTACTATTATATCGAAATATTACTGTAATTCCACTATTACGGTAACTCTAGAACGTGTATGCTTTACCGTACGACCTATAAATCGACAAAAAATCGACCGAATATGTTTACTGTACGACCTATAAATCGACCAAAAATGACAAATTATAGGTCGTACACAAAAGATAGGGTTATCCTTAACCATACGACCTATACGGTCCGGCCTCACTACTGATGGCTAAATTTTACGTACATGAAAAACAATTGGAAAATAATCTTTTTCAACTTTTAATAAAAAATTTATTATGCAACTGGTTCAATCTTACTGATCTGCTTAAAAAATTTCACCGAATCTTTCGTTTATTATATGACACGACACACTTAGAATATATTTCACTCTTTCGGCGGTTCACCCCCCCCCCTCTTTTGAGAATCGCTCATAAGTTTCGATCTTTAAGGGTTAAACTTATGATACCATACAACATTCCAGACGTACGATTGATGCATCAGCTAATTGACAGGTCCGGAACCTAGTCATTTTTGTTGAATCCTGGTCGGGATGGTCACACTTACCCCGACATTGCCCAGTGGTGGGACAACTCCGGCGCAAAATAGAGAGCCCTTCAGTAGGATGGAATAAATTCCTGCAACAAGGCAACGATGTTCTCGATGTCCAACCTTATGTGTATAGGATTTACCAGTCAAAGACTTGGAAGCAATATATAAATAAAATTTTATTCCTTAAGACAAAATTCATATACAACAAAAATCCAAAGCAGCCCCCACCACGAATCGTACGAAGCAAGATAAATATTTTGATAAAAAAATCAAAATAACGTATATAAAATTAAATTACTATACAAATATAGTTGGTATAAAAGTTTCAACTACAAAAATTTCTATATCAAAAATTATACAAACATTTCATATGAAAAGGCAACCGAAAAAAAGAGAAAAGAGAGACACGCCGGATTTATGGACGAATATTATGCGAAAAAAGAGAGACAGATCTCGTAAAAAGTGAAATGTGTAGAAAAGAAAGTGAAAATAGTAATAAGACAAAAACGAAGGATATGTTATAGATAGTATACGATATGAGAATTGAAAATTCATTAACCAAGTACGCAAAGGAAT
Organism: Romanomermis culicivorax; assembly: GCA_963922205.1. Taxonomy (NCBI): domain Eukaryota; kingdom Metazoa; phylum Nematoda; class Enoplea; order Mermithida; family Mermithidae; genus Romanomermis; species Romanomermis culicivorax. The sequence continues at coordinate 821,786 of CAWUHX010000098.1, read as the reverse complement.
AAATCAGAGTTGCCTTAAATGCAGTGAACTGATCGGAAAAGGCTTAAACAAAAAAGAGGCGAAATGTTCACCCAACTCATCATTATTCATTTGCAAACAACTTTAGCAATAAAGACTAGCGATAAACAAAACGATTCTGATTCATGATGTCATTTCCCATTAATAATCATCGAGAATTACAATAAACCCTGTTCTATGACACGAAAAACAGTTGAAAAGTTTTTGCAAACGTAGATAGATTTATAAACATTTACGATTTTGTTTGTATAAATTCACATAAAAACTATCAGCAGGCCTTTTCCTTATACGAATATATTACATCATCACACACTAACCTTTCGAAAAAAGTTCCATCGGTTTTCAAAATTTAGTCGACTTTACGGGGTATTTCTTCAACTCAAGTGCACATCCGAGAATTTGTCTTCTACACGCCACTTTTCGAAAAAGATACTCGCAAATGAGCATTTTCGGCCAAACGGAAATTGTGCATAGCCTTAAATTTTAAAGTAGCAAACAAAAGTTATCCGGAAAAATTGAAACACAATCCAAAAAATACAAATGTCCGTGCTATGTTCTAATCAGATCGATGTGAGTCAAATCTAGTACGACAGATGGAGCAAAAAATAATGTAATTAGAATTCCCATGGGGAAAAGAAACCATTTCCTCGTTGCACAATCAGTCCTCTTTGCTAGCCCAGCCATTTTTGAATAACATCCTCTTTATCCTATTCAATACAAGCCCGATCTAAATGAAATTTTTTTCGTTCTTTTTGAAGACCGTACCATCAACGCGGACAATGCCTCTTCCACCGAATCCATTTGCATCAACGCCATTTTATGATCTTTGGGAAAAAACTTGAACGCTTTGATCGTAAATCCAGCTTCGTTGAAAGCGTTGATGAGGAAGTCTTCTCCTACGCCGGCTCTACAAAACGCAGATGAGGGATAACAGACAAAAGCAATGTGCTGAACAAAACACTCAATAAATAAAGCTTACGGTATATTGGATAAATGTAGAGTTGACGAAGGCGGATAAATGTTCATAAAATTTTTGCTACCGGGTTTTTTGAAGCGGTGTAATGAAGATTGGGAATAATCCTTCGTTAGACCAGCGTCTTGCTGAAAATCAGATGGATACAATAAATTTGGCAAAGATATAGGATTTAAAATATCCTTGAAAACGAGCCAGAGAAAATGCACATTGTGCATTTTAAGGATACGGGAAACACTTTGTGTTACATGTAATTATATCAATCCAGAACATGAGTTGTCCACATTTCAACTTAATTGCTTCATAAATTCCGAGACGAAAAGAACATTGTAATGTTCTGCTGTGTTCCCTCTGCTTTATGCGGTATTTAACAAGCTCGGACTGAGATGCATCAAACCGCTGGCTAAATAATCTAATACTCTACACGATTGAATTTGAATCTATATTTGCTGATCATCAATAAGAACTTGGTTTCTCGAAGGTTCTGCATAAAGATTTTCATTTCACATTCTTTTACCGATTGCCCTTCTTTTGGCATTTGAACATTCATATGTTTCGAAGCAGTAACCCTGATCGTTTTGCCCCACAATTTAATTTTATCCAGATGTTGAATGGCTAAAAAACATTTGTTGAAAAAACAAAAAAAGCAGCAACGAAAAGCATTATATTTACCCAGCTGAGCCTGCGCAGGCTCCGCGTACTGTATCAAGGCATTATCTTTCTTGTTGTACAAGACTTTAACGCGCTGCACATCACCATAGACGCCTAGAAATAGAAAACTTCGAATTTCGCGGAAAAACAAAGTGGAATGTTATCTATATCACAAAAATTTAGTCAATCAGCAATTGACAATTTTGTTACATGTTTTAGAAATTTATGCGCTTCAATCTTCAAGGGTACGTCAAACTCAAGTCGCCTGGCGAACAAAATTTATAAAACAGTTTTCTACTCAAAAACCAATGTGTCAGGGATTCGAGAGGAGGTACAAAAAGAGAAACATAGAAAGAATGTTCAAAAAGCACAAGAAAGAAACAATCAAAAAGAACGTACCGAATAGAGTGAATAGAGCGTCGGGCGTGACTTTCTGAAAAGAAGAAAAAAGGAAAGCTAATAGAATTGTTAATTTAGCAGCCTTTACGTCGTACGCCTGAATAATATTAGATGAGAAAAGAAAGGAAATTAAGAAACAAGGAACGCTGTCATATAGTGTAAAGGCATCGTACAAATAAACGGTGCAAAAAGTTAATGTCAGCGCAAGAATAAAAGTCAGTTCTAACATGATTTTTCTGTTGAGTGCATGCATAAAAAATGAAAGTAAAGTTTTGCAGCGGCCTGGTCTCAAACTTCAAAAAATATTTATCTTTCGTAAGTCAAGTTGTAGCTTATCATTTCTGCTTGACCTGAATAAGACCAAAGAACTGATTATATTGGTTCACCTTCACCTGATTTCAAAATGCAATGAGCAATGTTGCTTCGCCACAAGCGTCAGAATCTTTTAAATAATGTTTTGAGTCTTGCTCAATCTTGCTACATTTCCGAGGCATTGATCAACTATGAAAATATTTCGAGTTTTTTTACCGTAAGCTTAGAAAACATCAACAACGATTCCTCTGGATTTTCCCTTAGCTGATCAATTCCAGAACAAATTTTGCAACGTCATATCAATGTGAAAAAAGAAGCGACACAAAAATTGTACTAAATATTTTCACAAATCTTACCTGCTCATTCAAATTCGAAACTAAGACCACAGGTGACAGAGCTAAGGCCGAAAATTGGGCGCTGGACAAGCGCAGACCGGCTACGCTGGCCAGCGAGTTGTTTGCCGCAGCGGCAGCCGCTAAAGTGAATGCCGGTATAGTGAATCCGCCTAGAAAAATAATATGAATTGGAGCATTAAAGTTGAAAATAAAGCAGCCAAGAACCTGCAGCTGCAGCAGCTTGTAAAGTTTGTGGCAGAGCACTGGGGGCTGTGAAGGGAGCAGCGCAAGTGAAAGGAGTCGTGGTCAATTGACTGGCCGCTGATAAGCCTCCGGAAGAGCTGCCGAGATATTGGGCTAAATCAAAAATGCCAGTACATTAAGGAACATGAAGCCAAAAATTAAATAAATAATAGTGATTCGGAAAAATCAATGAAATCTTTGTACTAGACATGCACACGTGCACATAGGAGGTAAGCAAGATAAACCCTCCTACTTGAGACCTTGCACACCCCCCCAGGTGCGAAAAAATCAACAAACACTCCCCTCCCCAACTTTTCGGACAGTTTTTTGATGATTTTTATGCATACTTGTATAAAGAACAGTCTTGTGGAGCTCTTTTTTATTGTTTTGCTCAACCAACCCCACTCCTCTCGACGAAAAGTCCGGGGAGCCTCCTACCTGGAAAATTCTTGTCGTACATTGGCGCGTGCATGGGACGATTTTTCTTGAATAAAATTGAGTCAAATGCTTTACTTTGGAAATGGAAAACTTTGGAAATGGAACTTTGGAAAAAAATTTACTTTGAAAATATCCAAGAAAACCAACTATAACAAACTTAGAAAAACATAAACATAGCTATGGGTCGAAATTTACCAAAAATTAGGTCTTTCTATGTAAAAGGCTTGAACTTTCATCGGATCGAAATACAGAAACATTAATTCCAATATGAATCAATTCTCTAATATTTTGAACTTAATTACCCAAATTGAACCCCAAGGCGTGATCCAAATCACCCGATGGCAAATTTGGGTTGGTATAATCGCGTGATTTTTCGTTATTATACTTGACGTTTAGAGTCGACAATTTACTATAGTCAATCCGCAACGTGCAACAACCATTGTAAACGCTGATTCCATCAAGCGCCTACAAATAAGTGAGGTAGGAAAAATAAAGTGAAACAGCAAAATTACAGTAAAATATTTATTGAGTGCACAAAATTTTTATCTTTAAAATCTTTCTACGCTTCAGTTTTTTTTAGCACGGGTCTCATTAATAATCGTGCTGATGAAAAAATATTCCATTAGCACAGTGACAAATGATATTTGTCGATTGCAATAACGAGCTTTTATTGTATTATCAATTCGTAAAATCATGCTTGATGAGCTAGTGATCGACCAATACATCAGCATCGGCCGATGGCTTACAAAATAGGCCGATAACAGATGTTTACATGGCTTATGTCCGTCATTTAGAGTGAATCAGTCTGTGCTTGGTTGCGTAAAAATGAAGTGTTCTCATACTAAATCGACTTCTCGACAAGCTCTTTTGTGCCTGGCATGGCATGGCTACATTTTCATTAAACAATGTATTGTGTAGTACGGTATCACTCGAAAGTATACCAAATTTTTCCCAAAATGTTTAGACATGCAAATCGCAGAAAAATTGGTTGTTGCTAAACAAGAAGTGGCGAGTCTACAACTGTTGGTCATTGTTCCTTGTAATGTTTTACTGTCGAAGGAACAAGGTCAAAGGTCTTACACTTCCACCAACAGAAATATTTTGGTATTTTAGATCTCCTGGCGTCGTCGATGGATGTTGATGAACCACAATCACTCATATTTGAAAATAGACATAATAGGCAGCTTTTTAATCAACCTTTAAATTTTGGGGCGTCTCTGATAAATTTAGCTTTCTAAACATGGTCAATTTATGGTCTTTTTGCGGTGAATGACTTTTGTTCTCAAATACCTAACAGGGAAACTAAAACAATTTTAAGGAACATGACCAGGGACCGGTTTCATCAAAGAGACTTAAGCTACAGCAGCTGCAGCTTAAGCTGTAGCTTAACTCTATATGTTATACCATTGCCGTTGAGCTGCAGCTCAGCTGTAGCTCAACTCTTGCACACAAAACATATCGACAAAGTTAGGCTGCAGCTAAGCTGTAGCTTAACTCTGTATGCAATAACATTGTCGTTAGGGCGCAGCTCAGCTGCAGCTTAACTTTCTCGATATGTTTGGATCTATGAGTTAAGCTGCAGCTGAGCTACAGCCTAACGGCAATGGTATAACATATAGAACTAAGCTAAGCTAAAGCTGCAGCTCAGCCGGAGCTTAAGTCTCTTTGATGAAACCGGTCTCAGTACAAGATTTGTCACAGCTCATCTGAATGCAGGTTACACTTCAAAAAAAGTTGTATCAAAAGATTTTGTCTATTCACGTGACATTGTAAATCTTTTCGTTAAAAAACTTTAAATGCCTATGAGTAGATACCTGAGCAATGCCGGGCCACGCAGCGGCTGCCAGTGGCACGTGAAAATCAACATTTTGGAAAAATGATTTTCAAGATTTTTTCAGGTATGTATTAGAGGTCAGGTTCCTTTGGGGTCTTTACATTGTGAAGCAAGGAAAGAACGAAACAAAGAAAAAAGAGAAACAGAAAATGAAAAAAAGAAAGAGAAAGACATGATCATCTCCACCATTCTGTGTTTAGTTGCTGACCCCATATGTAAAACAGTAGATTCAGCACGACTTAACTTAGTACAAGAGACCTTGCAGATGGGCGGGGTTCGAGCACCAGATTATTTTTCAAGGGAACAGTTTCAAAAAGGGAAGCTACAAAAACATGATAAAAAGGACAGCATCCTATCATGGGATAAACCAACAAAAGAACCAATGAGCCATGTAACAACAATTACGCCTGGCTAGCACCCGATGATCCGATATAGTTTATACAGATATGGAGGAAGAGGACCCACCCACGATTGGTTTTTTGCGTAATCGGACATTAGAGCGTGGGACAGTAGAGCGCGGAAATTAGGGCGCAATGACATTAGAGCACAGGACATTAGAGCGCAGAGGCATTAGAGCACAGGACAGTAGAGTGCTGGAAAATTATGGCGCAGGGACAGTGTGCATTTCAAGAAAAACTGAAAAAATCTCTATTTCATAAGTTGACAAAGTTTTCCTGTAAACTGCGAATATTATCCTGAATCCGAGTTAAAAATTCAGGATGAATTCGAACATAACATAAAACAATTTGATTCAAAGGCTAAAAGGTTAAATATTAGCAATTTTTTGTGTGAAAATGTGCATACTATATCTTTGTGCTAATTTCTCGAACGAGCATTAATACCGTCGTTTATCTACTCACAAAGTTTTTTACAAGCAGAGACAGAACGAAATCCCAAGGTAGCTGAATAAAAACGTGAAAAGAAAGAATAGAGTAATTAGTCAAAGGACGAACAATGAGATATAAAAAATAAATGAGAAAAACAAAAGAAAATGAAAACAGAGAAAAAAGATATTAACATAAGGAATAGGAGACGAAAGGAAGTAAGAATGGCAAAATAAGAAAAAGAAACAAAAAGAACAAAAGATGGGAAAAATACTGCTTGACGGAAAAATTTATTGACATGAACTTCTCCGAGTCTTGAAAAAATGTGAAAAATCGGTATTCTTGAGCTGAAATATGGTTGTTTTCAAATTATTCCATTCTCGGTTTTTTTTATTTTGCTCTGATCTAATGTTTCTGTGCTCTATTGTCCAGCGCTCTATTATCCACACTCTATTGTCCTGAACTCTATAGTCCTGCGCTCTAATGTTCTTGCGCCCTACTGTCCGCGCTCTGACGTCCCTACGTTCTAATGTCCGCACTCTATTGCCCGCGCTATATTGTCCGGCGCTCTAATGCGTTCTATCCATTTTGGCTTCCGTCCCAACTTGGCGTCCGTCCTAACTTGGTGTCCAATGCTATATTGAAGATTAAACGTAGAAATCTGAACTTGGAGTCCTTCCTAACTTGGTGTCATTCTCAACTTGGCGTCTAGTGTTGAAGGAAAAATCCTCACTTGGCGTCTGCTCTAACCTGACGTGTATTCCCGACGTGGCGTCCAATGCATAAAAAAGCAAATTAAAATTGATTTTTACATTTTTTAATCGTTTTGATCTTCGAATTTACCATTATTTTTTCTTTGTATTTAATTTTATAACGTATTATCTTTCTTTTTCTCCTCTGAGATCCTTTATTTCGGTATCCCTATCCATAATTTGCGTACTAACTTCGTACATTCAAAATATTTTACCTCTACGCCATTAACTAGTCGCTTTTTTTGCTTTTTCTTATAAAGATAATATGATCGGGAGTGACTCTGCTTTCACACACAAGTAGTGACACTTGTCCTTGCAAGGACGACGTGAAGTTTGCCTTTCCAAAGTCACCCATGTTTACAGCGCAAAGGACAAACTGCTTAAAACCTCAAATTCAAATGGACATTTTTAGGTGAAGTCAGATTTTGAAAACCTAGATAATTAATTGTTAAATTAAAATGAAATGTTTTTTTGTGAAACTATGTGCTTTCTTCATTGGAGAGCTTTTCTATATATAGGAAAAAACGAGTAAAATTTACGTTAATCGAAAAACTCATTAACTGTAATCAGGGCCGTGCACAAGGGGGGGCGGGGGCGCGGCCGCCCCCCTGCATTGAGGCAGTAACTCTAAACCGAAAAGATGCGTTTTGGTGGACTTTAAAAGGTCAAAATCTCAAAATTTTCCGGCGCTTGGCGCCGGTCATGGGTATAATTATAACTATATTCTATCAGGCGCGGCCGTTAGCATATCTACTTCGACTTACTAATTAATGCTCAACAGTTTCTATCAATCAAGTTAGCTCGTTTCGTTTTCTAATCGTTTACAGTCAATTATGTCGCCGAAAATAGAGATTTTTCATCAAGTCTCTCAATTTTTTCTCTCGATGATTGGAATTTTCTAAACGTTTGCAATCTGAACTTTTGCGTTTATTGAAGGTGGTAATTGAAGACATTACTCTAGAACGCGATTTCAAAACATTTGTTCACGAATTATCTGTTGGAGAGATATATTTTTCAGCGTTTTAGAATACAAAAACCCGAAAATTTTTCCGGCGCTTCGGGCCGGAATGGGAGGCAAATTACGCTTCATCAGTCTGATTTTAATTTATATCCCAACATTATGAAGGTTCATTTTCCAGCGTTTTAGAAAGTGAAAATCAAATAATTTTTCTGGCGCTCCGCGCCGGACCATTCTATAGAACACGAATATATTCTTCGTGAGCTCATTTTGACTAACATGGAATTTTCTCAATTTTTCTCTCTTTTTTGCAGGTTTCTGACTACAAATACAACAAAATGCTTGGGTATGCTCCTAAAATGCATAAAAAAGCATCCGTAGCCACATTATAAGCGTTTTAAAAAATGTGGAATATTTTTGGAAAATGAGGAAAAAAATTTTGGGTCCGGTTCTCATGTGGAAAAAATCTTCGAGGAAAAAAAACGGTGATGCACACAGTATATCGGCGTAAGATCAACATTTTCTGGGGCTATTCAGTGAAAAAATCTAGTCCGCCCCCCCCCCCATGAAAAAATCCTGCGCACGGCCCTGACTGTAATGATTGTATTACTCGCAAGTGCATACTTTTTAATACTGGATAAAAAGTGAATTTGATCAAGCACATGGGTCAATTTTATTCCAAATCACATAATACGGTAGGCTAAGACGGACGCCAAGTTAGGACAGACACCAAGTTAACACGAACGCCAAGTTAGCACGGACACCAATTTAGTATGAACGCCAAGTTAGGACGGACACCAAGTTAGTATGGACGCCAAGTTAGGACACAAAATAAACGCCAACGTGGCCTTAACACGTCAAATTAGGACGGACGCCAAGTTCGGTCACAATCTTCTAATGTCTCGGTACTGATTTTCTGACACTTGGTTGACTCCAGCTTTCGTCACCTCATATGTTGCTTCCTTAGAAGGCTTCAACTTACATGAAGAAAGCAAGTCGGACGACTCTAGTAGGTTTGTTAGACGATTAAAAATGTTTCCTTCTCTTCTGAAAATGGAATTTGTTGAACAGACTTTTATCTTTTAAAATTTTTCACATTTTCAACATATTATGACCGCTTCATCGGCCACCGATCGAAGCATCGGTCGATGGGCAAAAGTGCCCATCGGTCGATCACTAGTAGATACTTTCAAAAGGAATTTAAACAAAAAAGAAAGCACTAAGAATAATTTTTTACTTTGTTGGTGTTATGGAATAAATGTTAGAAAATAGCGATCTTTGATTTACAGCAACTTGATCATATCTTTGTCTAATTTTCTTCTCGAACTTTTCTTAAACATTTCTCACTTTCAGTCATTAATTGTATATAATGACGCATTGATTCAGAGATTCGGAGCAGAAAACAGCATAGGGGTTAGGAGGGGTATATATGCATACCTGGAAAACCTCTATCGATTTATTTGATACCAATCAGTCCAAAAAGTTGGTTGGTTCCCGAGTCGTTTTGGAGGTTTCCAAGCCGGACAATGGTAGGAAACGAGAGTATCATGTAGAAAATAGACAAAACGCAATCAAGGTTGATATTCAAGCTTATGCAAGAGTTTGCACACTCTTTATGACATACCAGTCTATCTAACGAATCTGGAAAACCTGGAAAGCCGGTTGGGGGAATTATACATGGAAAATCTGGAAAAGTTAGTTTGAAAAAGTGCATTTTAGAATGAAATCTCAAAATTTTCCGGTGCATCACATTCATTAATTCGCTGATTCACTGATCGGTTGGTTGATTTCCTGATTAGTTAGGTGATTTCCGATTAGATGGTTGATTCCCTGGTTGGACTGGATCATTGGTTGATTTCCTGATTTTTTGGTGCGTTCATTAATTCCCTGTTTGTTGACTGATTTTCTGGTTAGTTAATTCCATAATTGGTGAGTTGATTTCCTGATTGGCTGGTGGATTCCCAGTTTGGTTTGTTGATTTCATGGCTGGTTTGTTCATAGTTCCCTGATAGATGGGTTGATTTCCTAACTGATCAGTTGATTTCCTGATTGATTAGTTGATTTCCAGTTTGGTTGGTTGATTTCTTGATTCAATGGTTGGTTGACTATTTAACTGTTGATTACTCCGTTAATGGTTGGTGGGTTAATTTCCTGGTGTCGGTTCATCGATTTCCTTTTTGGTTAGTTAGCTCCTGATTTGTTGGTTGGTTGATTCCTTGATTGCTTTTTCGATTGATGAATCGTTCTCAGATAAGTTGGTAGGTTGGTTAATTTCCTCGTTGGTTGATTATCTAGTGTTTAGTGGTTGATGGTATATCTGTAATTCCTCGATCCCGTTTTAACGGTTAAAATCGGTTCACACACAAAAAATACTCTGGTGATGAGAATCAAGTTGCCTGGTACCGAAGTCGCCTCATCTGGTACCGAGTTGCATCCAGTTGAATATATTGTCCAGGTATGTATACAGGGACGTAGCCAGGAATTTTTTAAGGGGGGTTGAGCGAGCAAAAAAATTCACCAGCGCAGCGTGGGGAAATTTTTTTCCTCAAAAGGCCTAGTTCGAGGAAAAACAGGACTTCAAGCGAGACGAAAGAAAAAATTTTAAAGATGGATGGAAAATCTCATTTACCGGTAAAATATTGACTTGTAACTAATAAAAAAGGCGATGAGTAATTTAGTTGACTGAAACTGTTGAAGGTTAACTAGTAAGTAGAAGGAAGTAAATATGTTAATGGCCACTCCTGATAGAAAACAATAACTGCTATACTCACTGACCTGCGCAAAGCGCCGGAAGATCTTGAGATTTTTCTGAATGATAGACACGAAATGGACATAACAAAGTCTCAAGAGGGAGCGGTCGCCGCCCGCCCTCCTAAATACGGCGTTGTATGTATACATGTATATTATTGGGAGGAAGCATAGCACCCCATGGGGGGTATGGGGGGTATTACCCCCGTCTTAGATTTGGAAATTCATTTACAACTCCCATAAAAACAGCTCACTATAGCAAAAAATTTTGGTAGACTTCATCCTCTCCCCAGTAGGTTATACTAATTCGAGAAAAATTGTAGAATGTGTGATTCTGAGGAATTACTCACTGCTCTTTTTGACACATTTACTGAGCAAATAATAATGAGAAAGTATGCAACTTCTGTGCCATATAGCGATTTTTAAGAAAGGATATCAGCACATTAATATATACTACTTGTAGAAAATCATTATAAATATAATTGGGAGATGAAATAATGACTTATGTATATGTGATTAATCAAAAAATCGCCCCTTGGGAAGAAAAACATTATGTTCTTAAAATTCTGCCTCTTCATGCTCTCCTTTTCTTTTCCCGGCTTCTACATTGGGTCTTCTGTGCGCATATGGTTATCCAAGCTGTGGCATACTTTCCTGCTATGAGTTGAGACATGTGAGGTCTGTTGACATAGATCAGGAGTGGTACCTGGTTTCAACCTCGTGGTTCATAATCTAATAGGATTAATAATACTAAAGCCACATTCGGCATGAGCACTTTCAATTGAAAGCAGCCCGATTTTAGAAATGTGCAGGAATCAGTTGACACGACAATCTTCAACGTCTGACTATTCTCTGCATATAATTAGTACATTCAAGTTACATGATTGGGAGCTGGAAAATGGGGTTGAAATAGTAAATGGTTTTTGACTGTAAAAAGCGTAAAGTAGGGGCATTAATCATTTTTGTAAGTTCGAAAGACTACAACTCCCCCCTCCTTAGCAAAAAATTGAGAGCAAAAAAAAAAGGTCACGGCATATTTCAAGTACTACCCTTAAAATTTACGATTTTACCCCTACCTAAATTTTCGACCTTGGGGACCTCTGGGAGGAAGGCATAAGAATCTACCAGAAATCGTCGGCATATAGCTAGTAAGTGATCCTCAACAAGATTTGCCAGTCATATCGCTAGCCACATGGTAGTTATAGAGAATCCCATACCTTTTGACGGAAAAAACTGAAGAATGTTAATTCCTTGATTTAAAAAATGATCATTTTTGAAAAGAACGGTTAACAATGTCAATTTTCCAGGCGCTTCGCGTCATGGATATATTTTTTACGGTTTTTAAAGAACAAATACAATTTGTGACCTATTTTTGAAAATTTTTAGTGAAAAAACTGAAACTTTTTCCGTCGAGGACTCCGCCTAAAATTTTATCTAATCGAGGACCTCCGTTACATTTAAAAATTGTTTGACGCTCACAGAACTCATAACTCCATTAAATGTATGGTTACAGGGTATCACCCCCACCAAAGGTCCGAAAAAATTTACTACCACTGGAAAAATGGCGCACGAGGTGGTCGAATGTCTTCAAACATGATGTGGGAAATAATCATACATGTGCATGGTACCAGTTTCAGGCCGGGGATAAATCCCAAAATCGTTGGGTAGCAATTTTTTTCCTAATTTTATAAAAGTAAAGTTTAATACCAACATGATGTTCAGTTATTTCTACTGACAGGCACTTTTAGTGTTGAGTGTGAATATCGATTTGTCAATAATGGAGTTGTCTAATAAACAGGTTGTTATTTGTCAATAATAATCTGTTCAGTGTGAATATTGATTCATCAATAATCTGGTTGTCTAATAAACAGGTTGTTATTTGTCAATAACAACTTATTTATTAGACAACCACAAAAGAAACTTTCAACCACTCATACATGCACACAGGCTATGGACAAGGTATGGATTTACCCTACCCTAAAAAATTTGGCAGAAGTTTACTATAGACCAAAAATTTGGCAAATTAAAATGCAACAAACATTTTGAAAAGATTAGATAAAAAGATCAATTTGAAACACAGTTTATGATTAATGTTAGCAAACCACTTTGTTGAAAAATTATTGATACAAAATGCAATAAAATTTCATTTTAAAGTATAAAAATTACTATATGCCTGGTTTCTGGAAAAAAAATTACTAAACGACCAATTTTGGTCATTTCCTATACCCTGCGACCCCTGACTGTGCATGTATGCAACCACAGACGGCTAAAGACTGGTTGACGGAAAAGAGTAGCCGAAAAAGTTAAAAGCCTTCTTCAAGAATATGGTGCTGACAACAAAGTTCACCTGATCTTGCATGATGGTGGCAGGAATATGGTAGCCGCTTTTGGTGATTATGACATTCCCAGTGTTTCCTGTCTAGCTCATGTTCTTCAAAATGTGGTTCATGATGGTATCATGAAGGGTGAAAATGTCGTTACAAAGGTTATTGGCAGCCAGAAGATTAGTTGGCCATTTTTGCTATTCTCCAAAATGCACTGAAAAGCTGAATCATTTCCAAAAATCGTTGGATTTTCCAGAACATAAGTTGATCCAGTCAGAGCCCAACCGGTGGAACACAGATTATTATATGCTGGATTGTTTACTAGAGCAGTGAATGCCAATTTACAATGCTTTGATGGATATGGGTAAGCTCTATACTGCGAATAAAAAAATGGAAAATTCTCTCTTCTAACCTTGAAACAAGTGAACCAGAATAGACTTTTTTCTTTTTCTGACATTTTTATCTTTTATGTGAATTAGCATTCAATTTGACCAATGGACGTTGGCCTCACATGTTGTTTCATTGTTGAAACCCTTCGAAGAAGTAACAAGAAAACTAAGCGACCAAAAATCATGTATTTCTGAAATTATCCCCTTCATCAAAATTTTGAAGCGGGTGATAAACACATCCCTGGAGGAAAAATATTTAGTTACGGCTAAACGAAAGTTGCTAGAAAGTAAAATATATCTCCTCAATTTAAACTTATACACATCTTATGAACGAGAATTTGTAGGTTTGGATGAGCGAACCAACAGTTTTTTTAAAATTTGAATTGCCTGCTAGCTAGATCCCTCGACCCACATTCCAAATTTAAATTTTTTGATGAAACTATCTGTGGCAGGTAAAAAAGGTAGGCAAAGTTTGTTGAAGACTAATTTCTTGTTTCCCAGAGTCAAAAACGAACTGCACAGCATTGAATCGCAAATCAAAGCTTATTTGGGTGAGGATCATAGATTAAATCATAAACTGCATGAAAATTTGCATAACTGATTTTGCATGCAATTTCAGCCGAAAAGTTGAGCATCGATGGGGATATCTAGGATTTTTGGCGGCGTAAAAAGAATGTCAGCAATGGCCAGAAAATATTTAGCTGCACCACCGACCAGCATACCTAGTGAATGACTCTTCAGTTCGAGTGGACTTATATGCTCGGATAGTCATACATGGTTATCACCTGACAGGCTCGAAATGCTTGTTTACTTGTCGAAAAAATTATGTATATTGAATTATCAATATTAGAGGTATGAAATTTGTTGTGATCTCATTGTGTTACAGAATAAAAATAGTTCGATATTGAGTACTTTTATATGAAATCCTTTAGTTGCACTTCAAATCTACCTAATCTATAATGTGAAGCATTGTTAGAATTAAATAAAGCACCTGAACATCACAGTCTGCCCCATGCGGAGGCAGCTGCCCTGGTGCCGGGGCCCGAGCTTGGGACAACTGTATTCTTTGGACTTTCCTCTAAAATTTTTGCGGTGAATGTCTGAAGCTAACTGGCAATTTTCTAGGCCAGGCTTGAATATATGAGCTAAATGAGACCATAGAACAATGACAAGGCATGAATAGTAGCGATACTTAGGTTCATTGTGACATTCCTTGTTCACTATTACGGACCTTGTTGATGATGTATGATTCAAAAATGTTTTCAATCAACCCTGCACTTATAACCCAAATATTCCTTTATTGAATAGCTGGGTTTTTTTCTGCACAGTGGGGATTTTTTTGGGGTGCGGAAAATTTTTTGAGAGTTTTCCACGCAGAACGGAAGCTTTTTTGATGTTTTTAGTGGTTTTTAATGGTGGCGCAGAAATTTTTCTGATCGATTTCTGCAAGGTGCAGAATGACTGGTGCGGAAAGAAACCTGCTGAGTAGTAGTTGGATCTTTACGGATATGCTTTACAGTAGGGTTTTTTTGACCTACGACTCACAAGCCAAGTGGCTTGTTGACCTAAAATTTTACAAGCCATTCCAAATTTTTACAAGCCAATTTTATAATATCAGTATACGTGAATAAATTCCAATGCTAGGTTATTTTTCAAAAAATGTATATATTGAGCATCACGGCAATCAATCAAACTCATGAACTAGGCCGGAAAGATGTGAGTAAGAAAAGTAGAATTTCCGAAAACTACTTCCATGAAGCTTTTGGATAGATTTTACGTTAAGAAAGGAATAATCGCTTCAAAAAGTTTACAGACTTGACGTATTGATCTTTCTGAAAAGATGTGTCAAGGAAAAAATGTGAATCTTCATTAAATATCTAGATGAAATATTGAAGATTACCGATTAAAACATGAGATAATGCGTTTAAGATGATTAAAACTATTAAAGATTAAATGATAAGTGAAGGTAGACATGTTAGAAGCGGCGCCTGAGCTAGGAAATAAATAATAATGCTTATTTAAGTTATAACCGGCGCGAGGCACCGGAAAATCTTGAGATTATGACCTTCTAAAATGCACCGAAATGCATCTTTTCTGTATCAGATGTGATCAAACACATGACTCAAAAAATTCTGACAAGCCATTTTGGCTTGTTGGACTAAAATTCTACAAGCCATTTAACAAGCCATGGCTTGTAAAATGCTAAAAAACTATGCTTTACAGCGCATCAATTTTTTGCATCTATGGGTGAGAAATAAATATCAGTTTTCCGATGTGCGTTGTCACCTAAAAACGTTTTTTTTTCTATCTTGATTACAGGATAAACATAAAAATTACCGTTTTAGCCATCTGCGACGAACTAGCATCGCTAAATTGTATTAAAGCTTGAAAAGTGTCTGAAAACAAAGCGATAAGAAAGTTTACATTTGAATTTGTGTACAAAACTTACTGTTTTTGGTGAAGGTTATGATGCGTAAAACTTTGCCGAACCGTGAAAAAATCTGTAATGGAAGAAATAAGCAAAGAACTTCGAAAATAAACGACTTTATACTACCTGATATAAAATATCCAACGTTACCGGGTATAGCATATTTTCAATAATGACCCTGAGCACAGAATTCGGTTGGTTTTGGGTCTGACTAGACAAAATTCCTGTCGTATCGCAGCCGTTGTTGATACCGGGAAGAGCCTAAAATAGTGTGCGTCTAACCACAAAAACGGCCGGAAAGCCGAAAGGCTGAATTACAGGCCTAAGTTCATTATCAGAGAGGTTTTACGTTTACTCTGCGAAATGAATAAACGCTGACCATAGTTTATCAAAAAATGAACTGTTCATTAAATCTCCGAATGGCAGTAAAAGTGGAGCAATTGAAAATCTGAATATGTCAGTTGAAATTCATTGAAATCATGAAAAAATTGTAATCGACCAAAATTTTCCATTCCGATTCTGAGTGGCTGATCTGAAAAGAATCTCAAAAATTTCAAGCATGAAAGGACTTAATTTCAGTCCAGAATCGCTCATTTTGGAACGTTCAAAATGGAATTATACATCATTCAAAGTTATACTATTATGCTTCAAAATGGACTATAACTCAACATACAGAATTCGGGCATCTGTTCTGTCAAATGTTTTATTTTAGCCCTTCCTGATAAACAAATAATTTTTTCTATCTAGGGTTATTACATCTTCATCGTATGATACATCATTTTGAGAGCTAGTTATTCTCGGCGGTTACCCCAGGTAACCAAGATGCGTTACAAACAAGCTCTAGGAATGTTATCTTTATCTACTGTCTACATACTACTGTTTCGGCGAGAGCCTGCTCCATTGGACCCATAAAGTTGACTATAATTGTTCAAATATACAGTAATAATTCTAAATCGAATATGCTAACCAAGCGCAACTGGTTGAGGTTGGTCGATATCATAAAATTTTAATGGAGCGAAATCGAAAGAATATAGCGTATTAGTTGAAATAGATTAAACGATGAGATAGAACATTCTAAATGAAGTGATGAAAACATTGGACAATGAGAAATGTAGTCCTTAAAGTGAATTGGCGTTCATCACTAAAGACACCATTGATTTTTCACTAATGCACAAGATTGGAATAAGCGTGAAAAAAGTACTTTTTCGGCTAAAATCTGGATGAATGACAGAATTCAGTTAAAAGTGAGGAAAAACCATAAGTACACTAGCTGCTGCGATAACATTTGATTACTGATGACCTTCAAATGATCACATGGTGACTGTGAGACTCAAAAACAAGATGGTGACAGAGACACTAAAAACCCGTGACAGTGAGACTAACAAAAACATGGCGACAGTCAGACCATAGCAATGGGCTAATATCGTTTATAAGGGGGGAGGGTGATCGGCAGTGGTATCCAAAAAGTTAAATTGTTGCCGCAAGTCTGCAAAATGATTATGGTGGACCAAGAGCATTTTTTAATGGCAGACATTTTTTTGACGGTCACTATCCCAGGTTATGGATAGAAGAACTTTGAAAACAGTTTTGAGTGCATCTCAATGATAAAATAATAATTACACAGATTTATTTTTTCATTTATTTTAGATCTTAACCTCATTCCGGGGCAAAGCGCCAAAATGTTTTTTTTTAATTTTCATATTCTAATATATTGCTTAAATTTAAGTTTACAACGCTTCGAAAGGTTCCAGTGAGAAGGGAAATTGTGGATATTGAAGAAATTCATCAAAATTCAAATGGGATACCAAAAATTAACGATTAGAAACCATACAAGATACTTAAGATCATACAAACTGCTAAATGGTAATAGGTAGTGAACGTAGACATGTTAATGGCCGCGCCTGATAGAGAATAATGACCAAAATACATCTTCTATGTCTTGAAGCAAAATTTTTCCCAAATGAGAGCCAATATTCTTTTTACGGATCAAACACGCCAAGGGGGAGCGACCGTCCTATCCCCCCTGCCTACGCTCTCGTGGTAGATCATTGGAAAAATTGACATCCTGCACCCTTTTCTTAGACTGAAAGATTAATCATCTGTAGACAAGAAATCGATATTTTCACGATTTTTGCTCATGTTCGGTCGCTATATAGCGTTCATGGATACAATGATATGTAATAATATACCCTGAGATAGGAGGGAGCCGTTGCCAAATTCACATTATCGTGGTCTGAAATCTTAGGTTAGCTAATACGCAATGAAATATTTTTTTATACAGGAAGATCTATTCCGTACCAACACAAGCAATAATCTAGAAGATCCGTGATGTGGAAACGGTCAGTAATAAGAAATGAACCGTCCAAAGTCATTTTTCCTTGATATCAAGGTCGAATAATGACACTCACCCCACTCAGTTTTCAGCATGAAAAAATTTGCGAAAATTTTTGCAAGCAACTGACATTCATGGAGAAACTCATTTGACACAAAAACTTCCGTCAATAAATAAGGAATGAGCTCACTTTTAAAAACTTCATTTTGTTGGTCAGGAAAGTGGAAAGAAAAAAGACAAAAAATGTGACCGTATCATTTGAGATTCTCGATTTGAATTGAGTTTGAACAAAAGGGTCAAGTTAACAATATCCGTATATGCCACCAAGGAAAGAATGCTAGAACGCCTAGGGGCATATACTTTTAATAGTTCGGTTTCCAAGAGCGAGAGAAAGAATGAAAGAAGTAAATAGGTACTGCTGCCGATGCCGACATGGAATGGCGGTTCGCCATAATAATAAGCTCATATCTACTTTCGAGAGAGCAGAACTGTTATAATAACACATATAACAGAAGCAGCTAGGCCACCAACATTCTACGAAGCGGGACACAGGTTTCTGTATAGTTAGCTAAAGAAGTAAGCTGAATAAAGCTTAAGCCTTGATGAAAGGGGAGAAGAGAAATGGAAACCTAGCGCATATATGTCCTACATCTATACAAGAAAAGGAGCACGGAAAATGCGGCTCGCTCGCTCGCTCCTAGAACGACTAGCAAAGAAGAAGAAATTCTGGAAACGATTATTAGCCGACCCGGACTATGAAAAAGGTGGAAAAAGAAGTTTTATGCTTTTGTATGTATGTGTACATGCGTCCTGAAACATAAACTATAAGATTATCATGAATCAACAAAATCTAGACCGCATTAGAAAGGTATACCTAGTGAGAGAGCAAAGATATATTATCAATTTTCAAGCGAAAACGATTTCTATAGATCTACAACAAACATGAAAAATTTACATCCACCAGAGCAGAGCAAAGCAACACAGACTACTAGATTCGATTCGGTAAATCTTTTACATGGGGATACAGGTTTATTGAATAAGGCAAATAATCAGCTTGTTTGCTTCAGTTATCTAGGGGAGTGAAAAAGAGAGAGCGATATAGAAAAAATGGACGGTTCTATTAGCAGATAGTACAAGAAAGATATCGATGATAGATTGAAAAACTGATGAAATAATCCGTTCAGTATTTGCAGCTTGTGAAAATGACAGAAAGCTTAGGCAGAAAAATAATGAAATGAATAAAAAAAATTAATATGATTCATATTGAGAAAGTTCAGATTGAGTCCTTTGCTAGCACTATGGATAAGAATTAAAAAAGCTGATATCTTACAACATTAGTATAAACGACGAAAACAGATTGCATAATCACTTGAAGGAGTCACTATATATCAATCACCATATAAACATATTTTAAGAAGCAGAAAGTGAAACAGGTAAATTTTTCGAGCATTTAAAACTAGTTAAGAGCTCCGAAGGACGTTTCAAACGGCCAATGTTTCAACCTCATAGTACAATTCCACCATTTCTCATTTTTCAATGTTGCCCGCCGAGACTATACTTCATCGTCTGTTAGAATTTTACAGTAAAACTACAATAAACCTTGGGTACTACGTGCATACTAAATCGGCCGATTATCATCATAATCACGATCATTCAACGTTGTGAACTGTCGTTTTCCGACGACAAATTCTGAGACTGACTTTTCTGGATGATTTCCATGGACAGATTCATGAAAATATTCATGGAACGTGTTATAAACGACATAGAAAAAGTCAACAAGAATTTCAAAACGCTTGACACCAGGCTTTTTTTGGTTTGAAAACCAAAAATTTTGAAATTTTCAGCGGCCAAATTGAAATTTTGGGAACCAACAATTTTTAATTGAGGAATATCGAAAAATGGGCTTGTAACACACTGTGAAACGTGTATAATTAAATCATATGGATATTCAATCAGTTGATACATGTTCAAAAAAATTACTGTTAAGAATTTTATTTCCAACTAGCGTTTTTCGGTTACAGGGTTCTTTCTGCATGCAAAAAACTCTACATCTCGCTCATTTTTGCACAAACCTTGAACCTGGATAGCACCTGAGTTCATTTCCTTCTGGAACAGAAGGATAGGGTTTGAAGAACGCAACTTCTCCTCTTATTCGTCTGTTGTTCACTATATCTTTCCGGCGTCACGCAACGAAAATTTATTCAAATTCTGACACCCCGAAATGCTCGAAAATCAGTTTAAGGATAACTTATTCAAAAAAATTTTCGATGTTTTATGATTTCAGAGCCTGTAAAATATTTACTCTGAATCTAAAATTGAATTAAAATAACTATAATTCATTAAAGGCAAAATTTTAGGTGCTAAAATGGCTCCTTGACCTAAAATTTTAGGAGCCCTTTCTAAATTTTCAGGGGTCCAGGCCTCTAAAACGACTAAAAAAAGCCTGCCTAACAAGATGCAATTCAGTGTACCCAGACATGCACGGCAAGAATTTTCCAGTGGGGAGGGTCCATGGACTTTTTCCCTGGGGGGTAGGGGGGGGTGGGTAAGCAAAAAAACAAAAAAAAAGTTCAGCAAGCCTGTTTTTCATACAAAATATGCACAAAAATCATCAAAAAAGCTGTCTTGAAAAAAGTTCAAGGGGGGTGTTTGACGATTTTTTTGGTCAGGGGGGGGCGGCTAGGGTCTCAGGTATGGGGGTCTACCCCCTACCTCCCCTCTGTGCATGTATGAGTGTACCCATAAGTCATGACAGATTTTCTACTATACATGTAATTGGAGGGTGCCATAGGACCCCCTCCCCGGGAACCGTCGGCCATATCGCTAGCAATGGGCGATCCCCCACAAGATTTGCCAATACTATGACTAGCCATACGGTAGCCATAGGGACCCACATACTTTGGTCAGAAAGATACTGAAAACCGTCAATTTTTCGATGAAAAATAGCAATTTTTGAACAAAAAACGATCAAAAATGTCAATTTTCTCGGCGCTTTGCCCAGGAAACATTTTTTGGGGTTTTTAAGCAAAAATTTTTTTTTTCGAATACGGACCAAACCTCGGGGCTACATTACATGTATGCTTTCTACGCTCATATTTTTCAACTACGGTGCGGTGTTTTTAAGATACTTACCGATGAAACGGCACACATCGTCGGAATTTTGTTCCCGTTAATATGAACCGTCTTTAATTGTCGATGATTCGAATGTTGGCAAACGACCGTGCGATTTTTAAAAATGATCGGCGACGTTTGCGATACCGTAATTAATAACTTGGCACTATTTTTGCTTTCGAATTCGATAAATGCCTGTAATGGACAAAGTTCACAGCAAAAAATCCTAAATCTGCCTCAGTTGATGATTTTGCGAAATTTTTCCTCTGGGAAATAATCATGTTACGGTTGTCCTGGGGCCGACTTGTTAGCCGATGCCGGAACAGAAATTCTATACGCCAAAGCATATATAGGTTATTATTGGCATCATTCATAGAGAAAATTAAAAAAAATTTGAAGTCATTACTTTGTTTCTGACTTCATTATATTTAAGATTTGCGCTGCACATGGTAGACCAGAAGTGCTTTGGGCTTCTCGATTCAACCCATAGAAATATAATTTTTGAGCAAACTTCCGAAACTCGCTATATGTTTTGTGATTTCTGCCAGAAAAATTTCACATGTAGGAACAATCGTTCTTCACACTTTGAAAACAAAAGCCCGGATTGGTGCAACCCTAAATCATACGTGAGCGAAAATTCCATTTCGATCAACAAAAAGAACTTTGCAAAAATCACATCAGCTTTCTTTTTTTTGTTAACTCGAATCCTTGATGTGGCCTTTGGATTAAGAATCTAAGCTTGAATTCTACACGTAAGACGCGTAACCTCTTCTAACTCACTCTGCGTAATCGCATGATCTAGCTTATGAAACGATAAGATGGCGACCGAGTTCCAACAATACATGCATATCGGCGGGTCCTGAGAACCCGGATACCCCCCCTGACCAAAAATGTTGTCAAACACGGCCCGAACTTTTTTGAAATTTTTTAAAAATATTTTTCGCATATTATACGGGATAAAAATTCTACAGGAGCTCTCTTTTTGTTTTTTTGATCACTTGTCCCCCATCACCTGATGAAAAGTCTGAAGACCCCTCAGAAAGTTCGTATCATGTCAGGCATGTGATGGGGAGTGCAATAAGAAATCCTCTGAAATTGTCAGCCATATGCTGTGTTCAGCGAATTTCCAAAATTAATTTCCCCGACTTTTTCAAGTTTTCCAGGTTTTTTCGGAGAAAAAATCGATAATTCCTACATCAAATATGGAGATCTGAGCATGTTTTCAATCTGCTAGATAGTGCCGCCAACAATGTTTAAACCAAAAATTAATCAAATATTTTTCATAAATTTGGTTAAAATAACAGAAATTAAATCAGTTTTGAACTGAAAAAGACAATAAAAATTCAAAAATAAGGCAAGCAATCAAAATTGTGATTTTTCGACAAGTAAGAACTTCTTTCATTGCCGTTAGTGATCAGAAACTGTAAACACGTATAAGATTATAGCGTATACATGATACTAAAAAAATTATTTTAAATTGATTTTAAATTATTTCCACAACATTTGTTCGATCCTGCGATTTGTAAGCTCAACAATTTTTTTTTCTGAGATAATTTTCTGAAGTATAACAGTGCTAATGTATCGACAATTTAATTTGAGCTGCCACATTTCTCCTTTTCAGTAGCTGTCTTTCTCAACTCATTCACAGGCTCTTTGTGCTGAGAATATCTATATTTTGCACGAACTTTTTTCCACGAATGTGGAAAGCGCCTAAATTTTTCCCAGATAAGAAAGATTATTTAAAGACAGTTTTCTGCTCAAAAAGCTAATATAGTTCTTGTTTGGTGCAAGTTTGAGTAATAAATACTTATTGTGTTAGGTAACGTTTTGAGTGATGTACTTATAGTATCTCAAATGGAGTTTCAGAACCTGTTTTATTCCGATCCCACATAAATGACACTTTTAATTCATTGAAAGGCTACATTATTACTAAGATGATCAAAATGATTATCTTTGCTGATGATAATAAAATCTTTACGGCCGAATAATTTAAAGTACCTACAACATAATTTACTCAAAATGACTAGCAGAATTTCCACTAAATCTGTCATCAACTGTATTTCGGCAGTAATAATCCGAAATATGGACACAGGATTAATGATGAACTTCTGCTCAAAACAAACAATTAAATTAAAGATTGTAATGTTATCGGAAAATCATGAAATATCAGTACAATAGTAAAAATGCTTAGTCTACACATATCATATTTCCAGAAGTTTTGTTAGTAACAATGCTTTCGAACTTGACTAAAGCCTGTAAAGTTTACGTGAGCCCTTGACTTGAATACGCTACAATTTTATGGTCATTCCACTCATAAAACATCTCAAAAAGTACAAAAATATTTCTTAAAGCGTTTCATAATCTTTTCAGATTATTGTTATCTTTAAAGATTCGCAATTCTGAAACTAGACACATTTGAAAAAGGAGAGTCCTAACAGAGTTTTTTAGCACGGCTTCCATTAGCATTCGTGCTAAGGAACAAATATTTCATTAGTACAGTTAGCACTGATGACAAACGTTACTTTGTTGGTGTGAAACTAATGTATAAGTTTGTCAATTCTGATAACATGCTTTTATTGTATTAACTCATGTAATCATGCTTGATATCGGTACTTTTAAACGGAATAAGACTCTCATCTGATTCTAATTAAATCAGTTCATTCTTACATTATGCACTTGATTAGTTGGCCGACAAGTAAGTATTCAGTAGTTAGTTTAACAGTAATATCTTTTAGGAATCGTTAAATTCGCGTTCTGTTTCCATAAAATTTTACATGTTTTCATTGTATCTGGAATAGCACTTCAACTTCAATACAGGTTCTTGATTGATTCTTTCAGAAAACGTACATATTAGCTACTAACTATTACTGATTTGCCTAAACTTCATTAAATGTCGAAACAACTGTTTTCAAATTTTTTAAGTAGGTAGTTTCCAAGAGATTAGAGCCAAAGCGAATACAGATTTGAGCCACAGTCATTCATTATGCAAAAGTGATGAAGAGAATAAGGATACTGACGAAGTTGCTACAGCGATTTTTGATTTCCCACCACAATTTAGTGATACCTCTAACTTTTTTCAACAATTTCTCAATTTCTGTCATTAGCACGCGTGCTAACGTCCAAAATTTTCCATTAGCACGGCTCTGGTTTCAGTAGCACTGTTCCAAAAAATACTCATGTTTGTTTTAAACATTATTGCCGCGTTACATAAAATAATTTTTCAAAAAAACTGATTTGAAGTTGGGAGACTTCGGCGCCATCGTGCAGTCGCCTACTACAAAACAACTTGAGACTAAAATAGCCATCGAGAAATTTTCTTTGATGAGCAGAGCAGTCAGCATTTGTAACAAACACAGTCAGTATATATTTTTCCGGTAATAGTAGGGTATTAAAAGCTTTACCAGAAAAAAATTAGATTTTGATAAATGGACACCAATTGACACAGGCCTTTCTCACCATGCACCACAGGATATTAAATTCTGATATGACATTTATAGTTCCAGATTCATTTATCAACCGTTCTCTATTGGCTCTCTTCATGTCCTTAACTAAAGTTTTTTGTTCTCCTTTTTGTGATACTGCCGCAATCAATATTATTATTATTATTATTATTATTATTCTTAAGTGCATTTTTGCAGTGCACTGTTACTCACACGGAAAATTCTCAAAACCAAAGAAAATGACATTTTCTGAAATTCGTTCATGTACATATATAGAAGGCATCTGTCATAGGAGTATTATGCTTCAGCTGTTCTTCGATCAGAACAATATATTCCACTAAATTAATAGCTCTCAGTATCTGGACATCGTAATTAAAAGTGAGCCTCTAAAATGTTTCGTGATGTTAATCATTGATAGCGTTATATATAACAATAGTCAAGTTGGTAAGCATATTATCGGCAGAAAAGTTGAAATCCTAATAACTCTTTTCGAAACCATTAAATATTATTAGTTAGAGAGACGAAATAGAAGTACCGATGCACTAAAACAATTGAATGATAATTGGGTGTAAATGATATTAGACTTCGAAAGTCTGCACTTTAGCAAAACCCAGACAAATAGTTACACTAATGCTTCGCGCCGAGAAAATTTTGAGGTTTAGAAGTTCGAAAACGCAAATTTGACAAATTCAATAATTCGGACTTATCTTCTAATAAAAACCACTACATCATAACAATCCTAATGAAAATTCCCTGACTTTTCCAGGTATAACTTTTTTCTCTAACTTCTCCAGGTTTTCCAGGTTGCTAGATACCCTGCATATAGCTAGTCATACGGTGACCTACCAAGATTTGCCAGTCATATAGCTGAAATGGCTATCCATAGAAATCCGATGTTTTTGGTCGAAAAAACTGAAAAATTTCAATTTTTTGGTAGAAAATACTCATTTTTAGACAAAAACGGTCAAAAATATCATTTTTTGGTGCTTTGGGCGATAAAGATTTACGTAAAAAACAAAAATTACTATTTCTTTGAAGCTTTTCGGAATTTTTAGGCGAAATTTTTTCCTTCAATGATGCCCCCTAAAGTTTTGGGCGATCGATGATCCCACTTATAAAAAAGTCGTCCGACTCTTCAGACTCCGGAGCTCCGTTAAATGTATATTTGCCCATGCACGAAGACAATAATTCATTTATAGAATACGAACAGAGATGGACATGAATGGTAATGCTTCTCTGGGGTTTCATTACACGATATCGAATTCCTTAGCTCACTCAATATCCAATTCAAAGATATAAAGTAACCAAGTATGCAAATTCCAGGTAATTAAGCAAAAATATACTCTTTATGTACTCTGAAAGAAATGTGAACCTATTTGGTTACATAAAAGTTCAGTGTGTACGACTCATAGAAGCTCAAAATGCTTCTAAAATGATTAAAACTCGGAAAGTCGATTTTCGCACAAAATTATTGTAGAAAATTGAACGTGTCGGCTACTGTCAGAACCAAATGAGCGTTTGCAAAGCTAACAATGTCAAGCTTATCAAACCTTTTAAACAAAGGAAATAATTTCTCGAACGTTGGAATAACGGATGGATGGAAAGATCGATAAATTCCATTCCATCCTTGTCTTGCTATTTCAAAAAGTGAGCTCTTGCCGCGAAAATTTAATTCTCCGGAGTAGAAAACAAGGGGTATAACAACACAATCAACGATAGTTCGATGAAGCAGTTATTTGAGATCGATTGTTCAAATATATGTATGCGTCCCGGTTTGTCACCAGCTGAATAATGTATTTTCGATTTGAACTGGAATTCAAAGCGAAATTAAGAGTGAGCATTGGGGATTACAGCAATCTTTTCTATGAAGGAAAGAATTATCGATTTTTCGACAGGGGAGTGGTAATAAATAAATTCGATAGATGAGAAACTCCTATGATGTGACCATACATGTAACGGAGCTCCGAGGGTTGGGGGGAGGGGGTGGGGTTGGAGCACTTTTTTGGGGCCGGGGGTCAGTAATTCCCAAAATTTTGGGGGGAGGGGTCCTGAAGGAAAAAAAATTCGATTTTTTTCATGAAAAATGTCCGAAAAACGGTTTAAAAAGTAGTAATTTTTGTCTAAAAAATGATAAAATATGTACTTATGGCGCGAAGCGCCGAGAAAATTGACGTTTTCGACCATTTTTTGTTCAAAAATGGACATTTTTCATCAAAAAATTAATATTTTTCAGTATTTTTTCGACCAAAAGTATGGAGGTCCCAAGGGCTACCATATGGCTAGCCATAGGATTGGAAAATCCTGGGGGGGCGGTCGCCCAATGGCTAGCCATATGGTCGACGATTTCTGGGGGGGGGTTCCCATAGCACTTCCCCCCCCCAATTACATGTGTGGATGTGACCCTTATGGAAATTTCGCAATGTTTTACGGAAAAGTTCTTGATATGAGCTCTGATTTCAAATTCTAAAGCCCGAGTCACACCGCGACATTTCACCCGACATACACGTTGCATGTATGTCGGGTGAAATGTCGCATGTCACGATTACAGGCACCGGAACACACAAAAAATATATAAATGTCACTTTTACGTGTGCTAAAACAGCCGACTGAGCTAAAAAACCAACTGAGTGTCGGGCTCATGTCACGCTCGTTTACACCTGACGATTTTACTTATGTTGCGACATAAATTTTTCATAAAATGTCGGTGTGTGACTCGATCTTTTTTGCTCAATACGCGAGTAGTTTGACTCTTTTTGTTACCTGTGAAACCTTGAACATTCGGAACGAATACATTTGCACGAGAATTCAGAATTTTACTCGAAATCCGAGATATCCTAAGATTTTGTTGGCGATGAATGTACTCTGATAGTAAGCTCCGAAAGAAGTCAAACCAATATCGGAAAATTCATGAAATAATGAGTAGAACTAATACACTAGATTCTGAAAAAGCGCTTTATTCATTCGAGGGATATGGATCCTACGGATCGTGGTTCGCTTATTAGCTTAATCTATCAATGAATATGAAAAAAAATTTTGCTCATCATTAGGAAGTACGCAAAAAATGTTCTTGGAATGCTTAATACTTAAATTACAATACTCGAGCTTTTCATTCATTGACCATTACCTGGCCTTTCTGAGCTAGCAATAAAAAATTGCTGATTTTGCCGAACGGCAAACATAAATTGATTAGCTCTTCGTCAGTTATATCGTTGCATAAATTTCTTATATGAACGACGCAATTCTCATCATTCATCGACGAACCATTGTTAACCACGGATAATTCTAAATGAAGTCAAAAGTAAGGCAGTGAAAGGTAAGTAAAAATAAGAAACAAGTAAACATAAAGTTAGTGTCCGATTGGATAGGTTACGTACGGCGTTTATTTTCTAGCGCAGCTGCATCATAATTCAGTAAAGGCCCGTATTCCCAATATAATCCTCAAAATATTGGCGTAGACATAGATATATTTATCTGATATGAACAATTCCCGCCAGAAGAAAGCGATCAGTTACGAACATGGTCACGCTCATCATAAATACAAATTTTTATAATTTCTCCAAGATAACAACCACAATTTAAGCCATTTTATCGACCTTTTGTGAGACAGAAAACTAATTTTTTTTTACTTAGACCCTATCAGCCAAATGTTCCTATATTGAACGGAATATTTCACTTGGTAATCAAATAAATCATTGCAGCTGAGTTTGGAAAACTTATCAACTATCAAAGCTATCACGAGTGCCAACCATACATGCACATAGGTGAGGTCAGGGGGAGGTAAACTCTCCTGCCTCATACCCTGAACACTCCTCCCTAGTCTGAAAAAAAATCGTCAAACACCCCTCCCTGAACTTTATTCAGGACAGTTTTTTGATATTTTTGATGCATATTTTTCATGAAAAGCATGCTTGTGGAACTTTTTTTTGTTGTTTTTTTTGCTCACCCACCCCTATCCCCCCTCGATGAAAAGTCCGCGGACCCTTCCCCCTGGAAAATTCTTGCCGTGCATGTCTGGTGCCAACTATTTAACAAATTATTGCTAGACCCGACGAATCCTAGGTAAACAGGTGTTTACTCATCGACTAACGCTTGATACTCAGTGACCAACACACTTTTCATGGGGTAGTGCAAATGAGATAGCCTTACCCTCTGCGTTTAAACTGACATCAGCATTGCAGTCCAAGGACGAATTCAAGTGAAAATCTTTCGTCATATCCACTGACAATATACCCGTTAATTGCTGCTGGATAGCGTTATCTAATTTGAGCTACAAAAAATCGAATCAGTTTTTTAATGGATAAAATACGAGAAAAAAAATTCTTTTTCTTAAGAGTCCAACAAATCTGAAAATATCTTGTTGCGCGCTGATAAACGTCCTACACAAAACAAAAATCTTCCTTCTGTTACATATATCAGTTTTCTATTCCCAATATAATCCTCAACTGAGTGGTTAAATTTCACTATAAAAACATAAACTCTTATGAGAAAAAATGGAGTAACAAATTTATCTCTATATTGGTTTTTCACAAAACGCAACTAGAAAATAAAATTTTCGGAATCAATATACTACTTCGATCATTTTAAAATTAATTTTCATGATAATTGTAGCAGAAAATTCAAAAAAGTTGTTAAGAATGAGCTTCTCGGTTCACAAAGTCATTCAACGGGCTTCGATGTTTCCTTAATCGCCATGAGTACAGATAACGTCTTAGGGTACGAGAGATGAAGTTGTTCACGTTTTTTGTACCAATTCGAGAATATTTAGGAGAATATTCCGATAAATTTGTAAGACCTCCGAAACGACTCGATATTGACGGCGGAGTCCTCGAATAGGTTTTACAACATCCTACTTTTTTGGCGTCGTTAGCTAAGGATATTGACGACATTGATTGTTCATTGTATAATGGATGGAGTGTGACATTGTCGCTGTAATTGCCGTTCGATACGGAAGCATTCAAAATGTCGTTAGGACCTCGCTGAAAAGAAGAAAGTTACACTGCTTGTACCGCCATGATATAAGGGAAAAAAATTTTTGATCCTACTAGCACTGTACCAAAGACGTAGAAACATAAAAATACAAACCCGGGCCTTGAAATCAACAAGGTCTCTGCGAATTTGGAAAAACCCGCAAAAATAAGCAAAACACCCTGTTAGGTCCAAAATCTAGATATTTTGTAGGCAGGGCCGTGCGCAGGATTTTTTCATGGGGGGGGGCGGACTAGATTTTTTCACTGAATATCCCCAGAAAATGTTGATCTTACGCGGATATACTGTGTGCATCACCGTTTTTTTTCCTCTAAGATTTTTTCCACATGAGAACCGGACCCAAAATTTTTTTCCTCATTTTCTAAAAATTTTCCAGTTTTTTAAAAACGCTTATAATGTGGCTACGGATCCTTTTCTATGCATTTTAGGAGCATACCCAAGCATTTTGTTGTATTTGTAGTCAGAAACCTGCAAAAATGAGGAAAAAATTGGGAAAATTCTGGTTATGTTAGTCAAAATGAGCTATATTGGTGTTCTATAGAATGGTCCGGCGCCGAGCGCCGGAAAAATTTTTTGATTTTCACTTTCTAAAACGCTGGAAAATGAACTTTCATAACGTTAGGAAATAAATTAAAATCAGACTGATGAAGCGTAATTTGCCCCCCATTCCGGCGCGTAGCGCCGGAAAAATTTTCAGGTTTTTGTATTCTAAAACGCTGAAAAATAAATCTCTCCATCAGATAATTCGTGAACAAATGTTTTGAAATCGCGTTCTAGAGTAATGTCTTCAATTTCCACCTTCAATAAACGCAAAAGTTCAAATTGCAAACGTTAAAAAAATTCCAATCATCGAGAGAAAAAATTCAGAGACGATGAAAAATCTCTATTTTCGGCGACATAATTGACTGTAAACGATTAGAAAATGAAACGAGCTAACTTGATTGACAGAAACTGTTGATCATTAATTAGTAAGTCGAAGTAGATATTCTAACGGCCGCGTCTGATAGAATATAGTTATAATTATACCCATGACCGGCGTGAAGCGCCGGAAAATTTTGAGATTTTGACCTTTTAAAGTCCACCAAAACGCATGTTTTCGGTTTAGAGTTACTGCCTCAATGGGGGGCGGCCGCCCCCCGCCCCCCCCCTTGCGCACGGCCATGTTTGTAGGTATGATCCGTAAATTTATGAGGAAATTTCAAACAGGTTCGTCAGCATGAGACGATAGTAACCCAAACTTTGAGTTGAAACTTTCCTGAGTGCCGCACTTGCGATTAGTTTAATTTAAAACTGAAGATGCACAAAACATTGTTCGCCATAAGAGCTACCCATATGCTAAAAAAGATAGTGTAGAATTCACGAATCAGAAGTACAGGATCCTCAAACAGATGAAATTTCCTCTAATACTCGAGTCATGTCGCTCTGGTTTTCTGAACCATATATCACTAGTTTATTAGAAAATGCCCCGATGGGGCAGAAGAAAGAAGAATATACTTGCTCCGATAGTTTTCATGCTAGAAAAAGAAGTGGACTAGATTTTTGAGAACTTGGGTTGAAGTCGAAAAAAATCCACTTTCTTCACATTGGATTTTCATTCTTAAAAAAATTTTCCATGTCTGTGAAAAAGTATATTCTGCAGCATCGTGCATTTTGTCCTTCCCCTGGCATCAACTACGGTAAAATTTTTCTATATGAAAATTATATGCACATGATTTCAAATGTAAAGAAATGGTAAAACCAATAGCATTCTAACTTACGACCAATTCAAAACTCCTGCCTCTCACACCAGCTGAAAAATAGTGAGGGAGGCATATTATAGTCATTTTCAGAACTGTAAAGAAACCTGGGGTTGGTTGCACTAACCCAACATGAGGATAATTTCAACATCGGGATTGAATTGATGATCCTGAGGTTGAGCTAACCGCAATGTCCAAATGATTTTCTCCCAATGCACAAACAACGCTCACTTCAGTTTTTACTAATACTGAGGTTTAAGTTCAGAGCCGTGCCTTGGGGGGTGCGAAGGGTACAGCCGCACCGGGCCGCAAAGAATTAGGGGCCGCAAAAACTTAACTGACCTAAGTTTGTACTTTGTATACATATATTGTACACTATATGTATGCTAGACAATGCAAACACGAATAAAAATAATAATGTGCTTTTCTGTGTAACAGAAAATTTGATGTTTCATCATTCACTAGGGGCCGCAAGAACTTGAGCTGAACTAGCTTACATACGTGTCATACTGTACTGTACGTGTATGCTCGACAAGGCAGGAGCACGCCTTTGTGTTTCACTGTGTAAAGTCTGTATCGATAGTTTGTATCGATAGATAGTTTTTCTGCATAGACGTTTAGGACTGTATAGATGTATATACCTACTAATTTTAAAAAATAGGGCCACAAAAATCTACTTCGCACCGGGCCGCAAAAATCCTTGGCACGGCCCTGTTTAAGTTCGAGTTTGGGAATCGCAGAAACTTTTATATTTATTTGCTTTAAAGATAAGAAAATTATGCGAAAATGTTAGTGCAACCCGACAGCTTGAGCTGGGGATAACCTCGACATTGAGCTTGAGATCAAACCGAGTCGTTTTTTTGTTCGAGATTATCTAGAGCTCGAGCTCAGACCCCTTAAGTGCAACTGAGCCTTGGTTACAGTCATTGGGCACCGATCTGCAAATGGGATATATTAGGGCCTATATTAGGGGTGTGCGCTAAATCCCGTACTCGATTCACCCTAACTGTACTGGCACTCCCACGGCAGCGGTACGACTTTTTTCAAAGCAGGACGGGAGCGACAGGGATGGGTGAAATTGCTTCCCGTCTGCAATCCCGCAAAAAGCGCTCTATCTGCAATTTCGGTTTAAATCTAAAAACTGTGAATGATGCTATTTTGTAGAATAGTTGAATAAAAGATAATAAATTAGTTTATCGCTTGTAATCAGTAGGACTTACGGAGTGAATTCTATACGATGTGTTATATAAAATGAGTGAATAAACGTATCTTGCACAACCGATTTAGTTCTCAGAAGACAGTGCTGTAGCTTTTTTTCTAAAAAAGCTGAGTGGGATTTTATTTGCCACTTTCCCACAGTTGATTCCTTTTGTTGACACCAAATTCAGTAAAAATGTTTTAACACAGTTGGAAGCAAACATGTGTGAGAGGGGACGTGGGGGTACAAACTTCCACAAGGATTTTGAAATTAAAAAATTCGTTATGCAAAAAATTTTGTCAACTTCTTTTGAATTTTTGGTTTCAAACAACGTCAAAAAATCAAGGTCTACCCCTGTACCCTCCTAAAAATTTCAGAGATGCACATGTTTGGTTGGAAATTGTGTTGCTGCACACAGCTGCAGAATATAGTTTTTCACAGACATAGAAAATTTTTTTGAGAAAAAATGAAAATCCAATATATAGGAAGTGAATTCTTTCCAACTTTGACCCTAGTTCTTAAAAATCTAGTCCACTTCTTTTTCTAGCATGGAAACTATCGAAGCAAGTATATTCTTATTTTTTCTGCCCCATCGGGGCATTTTCTAACAAACTAATTCTCCTCTTTTTAGTAAGCCTCAACCATGCACGAAAACCTTCATAGATGGGTCATCTTCACGTCAAAAAAACAATAAAAAACAATCTTCAAGCTACGAATTCTCCTTGCTTTCGGGAAAAGTAAAACATGTGTAAACCGCATAATACCTAAAAAACGTTGTAAACAGACTGAAAGATGACCATATCTATTGAATTCCTCATGGTCTAAATCCCTCAACTGGAAAAATCGCAGAAATACCTTTGTTTACACAAATTACTATTTATCATGTGAACTTAGCATCCATTGAATTCCCCATGGTCAAAAACATCTCCCCTCAAAAATCGCAGAAATACATTTGTTTACACTCAATTTGATTTTGTGTGTAAAGTGATCACATTCATACTCCCCATGATTGAAAACCCCTTCCGAAGAAAAATTTACTCCCGGGATAATTTTTGGCGTAAAGTGATCGCATTCATCAAATTCTCCATGGTCGAAAATCCCTTCCACTGAAAAATCATGGAAATATGCTTATTTATACCAGGGATAATTTTTTTGTGTAAAGTGACACATCCATTGAATTCCCCGCAGTCGAAAAGCCCTTCAACAAAAAATCACGAAAATACGCTTGTTTACACCCAGGATAGTTTTTTATATAAGATGATCGCATTCATCAAATTCCCTACAGTCAAAAACTCCCTCCACTGAAAAATCATAGAAATACGCTTGTTTACACCTGGGATAATTTTTCGTGTAAAGTGACTGTGTCCATTGAATTCCCAATGGTCGAAAATCCTTGCAGCCCAAAAATCCCAATAAGGCTTTGGTGTTTTCTGGGACTTTGGACCACCATATAATTGAATTAAGGCCATATTTTAAAAATTGAAAAATCGCATTTGAGATGACACCCCCATCATGCTTAGGCCGAGGTATGGAACTTGGATATGGCATACCCATTGTGGGGCATGGTGGGACTGGGGATCATCAAAAAGTGCGTTTTTTGCATGTTTTTGGGGGGCCCACCGAGCACCACTTGCAGTCAGAGGCGAAATGACAACAGTGTTGAGCACCCTGTTGATGGCAAGTTGTGTCAGGAAATCGCCATGCAAATGGACAAAATGGACGACCAGCGGCGCAAACATTTGCATAGAAATGAAGCACCACAGAAAGACCAAAAGTGATAGTGAAAATCATTCATTCACTATAATCGTTTTTATTATATTTTCGATATAACAGCTGGCGTCCAGAATATATTCCCAGCAACTTGTTTTTATATTTGCATAAATTTATTAGTGGTCATTCAACATTCTTTTTATTATTTGTCCGTCTTTACTGCTTTACATATTATTTGTTATTTAGATGAGCTACCAACCGGTGTGAAGGGCCAAAAGCCCAGGCGCCAGCTTGCTGACTGCAAGCTCTGGAAGACCCACCAAGGGATCCAGAAAGTAAGTCCTGAGGGGATTCCTTGTCTCAGTTAGGAGACTACCAGGCTCTATGTGAGGCCCCGTGTTTACAGTAAGTTTATCTTTGTTGTTGCCAGGTCTGGGGAACCAGACTGTTGCGCGATCTCCGAGGCTTTTCCAAGGAATTAGCTCTAACAGGTCAGTTCAGACCAGAAACCTATATTTTTTCTTAAACCCTCAAGGAAAGACCTGCACAACAAGTGGTGGCTTTTAACTCCTCATAATGGAACCTCATAGTCAGACTAGGAGAAAGGAAAATCCTCCAGGCTTCTACAGAAAGTTAGCAGGACTTAAAACGCCTAAGGAAAGGATACTGAGAGGTAATACTTTACATAGATCACCACCCAGAGTGGCGAGTGCTGAGAATCTTCTCAATTTGGGAGATGGAGAGCAGCAACAGCATGCTGCCCTGGACCCAGTGATTCCGGATCAGACTCCTGCGAGGGTTCAACCATTGCAACAACAGGCAATGCATTTTATGCACCAAGATGCGGGTGTACCAATAGATCGCTCACCAATGATTTCCATTAATCCGCAAGAGGTGGGCCTGGCAAATCTGAACCCAGACGCCGGTGGACTGCCGCCACAAAATATAAAAAGATCACCATTAAAGTTCGAATTAGCAGGACCAAGAAGGGAAGTCATTACGCCTGAAATTGGACCAAATTTGGAAGAAGTGGATCCTGAAATTGAACAATGATTAGAGAGGATTCCACAAGATCAAGAGTGATTCCGCCCACAGGGAACAGCTCGGGAAATGTCCAATCAAGAGTTGGCGATGCAGCTATGCCAATTGAAAGGGACCCTCGAGTCCTTGTTGGACATAATCCCAAATGCGGCCATGGAGGACAATAAAAGGGAAGCCAACAGGAGCTGGATAGACAAGTTAGACTATGTAATAGGGGTGCAGAAAGAGACAACCCTCTCTTAGCTGAAACATATGCAGGCGCAGGGCCTAGTAATAGGCCTGAAGTTGATGAAGGGCAAAGACTCAACTTTGAGCCCAAAAGTTGGAGAGGTCCAGCTAGAGATCTTTGATTCGAGAGAGCTGAGCAATCGGCAGACCTCAGGAATCAAATTCAGATAGCTTCGCAGCATCGAACTTTGACAAGAGTGGTCTATGATGGTAGAGGAAATATAGTTGATCCAAATACCCTTAGACCAGATCAACTGGCATGTTTCCCATATAGGGATTACACATTTGACAGAGACAATGTACCATTAAATCAAGGAGGTGTACCACCGCAATGAGATCCAGATCGAATCATGTTGCAATCTCTAAACTCTGATATTGATCCAGTTATAACAGCAGCATATGATCAGAGAGAAATGCCAACAAATAATTTGGCACAAGAGATTTTCATCAGGAATATCGTTAAAGGTGTGTTACCCAAACTTTTAGATGAGGGTATGGTAAATCAGCAGGTGCTTAGCTTTTTAACAGCACTTGAAGGGGAATTCTGTAGGGATACACCCAAATCAGCCAAATATGAAGCACTGCTGAGGCTTTCTAAGGGCAGGCCGAAGGCTGTTGCAGGTGACAACATGACCTATAGGGAGGCCAGGAGAGCCATAATAAATGTCTTTGCACCGGAGTGTAACCTGGAAATGTTAACCAGGGAATTATTTGAGATCCAACAGAGACCCAATGAACAGGCTGTTGACTTTAAAAAGGGTCAGTATACTAGTGGAACTAGTAGAGGGTGATTTAGACTATCAGTCAAAGCAGAGACTGATTATTGACACCTTAGTGTACAAGAGTGATCCCACGTTTCAGTCTGAATTAAAAAACTCCAAACATTACCTTTAGAATTTGGTATGATTTAGTGGTAGAAGTTCATGACATTGAGCGCAGGTACAAAAATGCCTTTCAAAGATATGGACCAAAGGGTACACAGCAGGATCCCATTGTTATCAATGAGGTAAGCATGCAAAGTGGGCATGACCCTGAAATTGCGGTAGTTGCTAGAACTCAGTCAGAAGGATTTCAACAGGGCCAGAGACAAAGGTTTTGGCAACCATATCAAACTTTAGGTAATCAGGTACCCGCCCAGACCCAGAGGTCAAGAAATGACTCACCTGAAATAGAGGAGATTCCAGTCCGGGAAGCCCCTAGGGCTCAGACCGAAAAAGGTAAGAAAGAGTCTCTTCTATTAAAAATTTCTAAAGAGATGGTACAACTGGTCAAAAGGTTCAACCAGCTTCAGCAAAAGGTTGATAACAGGCAAATGGAAAATTGGTCTGATGCGGCCATACCCGGTTCAAGCCAGGGAGGTCAAGTTTCCCAAGATCTGACAAAGCCATGGTGTGAGTTCGACAAGAACATAACACATAATACTGCAGACTGCAGGACATTGCGAGTGCTGCCTGAATACAGGAGCAGAGGCAGAGCCAGCTTCCCTAGCTTTAACAGGGGAGGCTTCAACAATTTTGCTAGAGATAACTACAGAGGTACAGGAGGTTGCCCGTGCCCGAATGCTAATTTTAATAGCAGAGGCAGAGGTACTTACAATATTGGCCATTCCAGATATCAAGATAGCCATGAAAGTTATCAACAGAATTCCAATTACAATGAATTTCTGGAATTCAAAAGGCAAAAGTAACTGCAAAAGCAGTGTCAACAAATGCGGCAATACCAACAGGAAGCTGCACTGCAGTCACTTCAGCCACCTCAAGCTATTACGAGACCAACTCAGACTCTGCAATAGGGTCAATTCACAAATCAGCAGCCCCAGAAGGATTATTCTACTGTAATGGTTGCAAGGCAATCACAAATGAATCATTTGGGCCCAATAGACCAGAGAGTGAATTGCCCTAATGTGGTATTGGGCAGCATTGTCCAAATGAATGCTATAGCACCACAAACTGTTGTACCAGCAGTACAGGTAGTAAAGAGAGGCACACCAGCTAGCCCTCAGGAACAACACTTGCTGGATACGTACCCCAGAACAGTCCCATTCCATATTGAGGTTGTTATAGGAGGTCATAAGACATTGGCTCTCATTGACACAGGAGCTCAGTGTACTGTTATGTCAGCTAAGTTTCTGAAAGAAACTTTGGGTCCAGACTACACTGAATATCTGAGGATATTGAATGTTACTGTAGCCAACGGTAAGACAGTCCAAGCCCATGGGTACATCTAATTTAGGATGGATACCCTGTGTGGACCATTCCCCGTAAAAGCAATTGTTATATCTGAAGCAGGCGAAAATGTGATAGTGGGAACAGATTCGATTCCAGAAACAGGATGATGATGCTCAACAATCGTCAACAGAGGATACATGTGACACCCGACCAGCCCCAAACAAATTGCGGAGAAGTCATGACCACAAGTGCTGCAGAATCCATGACGAGCACCCCTGACCAATGTCAGCCAAGGATTTGCCTACTAAAGGTTTCAGTGTTAGTGGTGAGTGTAAATCAAACTTATTTGCCTAGTGGTACTGATATACTGTTGAAAGCAAAGCTATGGGACAAGGTAGGTGAAAATCGCCTGAATGGAATCATTATAGAGTCTGAAGAAAACGAAAAAAGGTTCCACATAGACAGTACCATAGTAGATGGTATCAAAGATGATTTTGTGGTTATGGTATCTAATACCACGGGATCAGGATGCCACTTGAAATGTAATCAAATAATTGGCTATACTGATTCCGTGATATGTGATGCTGATAATCAAGATCAACTAAAGGGGAAGATAGTTGAGGACATGGAGAAGCTGCAAACTTGTCCAGTTCAAGCTAAATGTGATTCGACTCAAATGGATGAGAAAGAGTTCATGGAAGCTTTGTACAGTATGCTGGCTAAATCCAACATACCATCTGAGCAATTGGAACAAGCTCTATGATGTCTCACAAAATATAGAGACATGTTCAGCTTGCCAAATGATCCTCGAACTACTACACCCTACCTGACTTGTAAAATAAATACAAGCGATGCAGCACCTGTGGCAAAAAGGTACCACAGGACTGCCATTAATTTAAGGCCACATGTTCATGAGCATGTCCAAGATATTAGGGATGGGCCGGATCGACTTTTTTGATGATGGCATATCTGGATCCGGATCTAGAAAAATTTGGTTTGGTAGATCCGGATCGGATCCAGATCCAAAAAAATTTGGTTCAGCGGATCCGGATCCGGATCTTGAGGGACAGATCCGAGTGGATCGGAATCTTTCAATAAGTATTTGTATTATGTCTAATTTGTCTAAAATTGAGTTGTATGAATTTATATTCATTAGTGTCAATAAATTATTGATGTTTGACATGTTTGTTTATTGAAATAGTTCACATGTACTAATTTTCATTCATTAAATTGTATTCATGTTCAGATTAATATTGGTTTCATGAGAAAGGAAATTAATATTAATGGAAACTTTTTTTTCAGAAACTATGGATTCAAGTTCTTATTTGACTAGCAGAGTGTGGGATTACTTCACAGTCTCCCTAGATGATGAAGAAAAAGCAAAGTGCAATGAATGTGGAATACAGCTATCCAGAAAAGGCCGTGGTACTGGATGTCAGAGAAAACATTTGGAGAGGAAACACCCAGCAATATTTAAGCAGTTCATGGCAAAAGAAAAAGAAGATAATGAAAATAAACTGTGGAACAAATTGCCACTAATTATGTTAAAGAATTAATTTTTGTGTTTTCCATTAAAGGTAGCCAAAAAAGTGACCCAAGCAATTCAAAAACCAAATTGAAGCTTGAACTTAAATCTCAAACATCTTTAGACAATTGTTTCCTGCAGAAAGTAAAATTAAATCAAATGATTCAGAAAAAAATGAAGGCACTTGTTGTACTTTTTTCAGAAAAAAATTGCACTCACATGATCCCAAATCAGTTCGCCTTGACTTCAAAATAGCATGAATGCTGGCAGTTTGTGATTTGCCTTTTGAATTTGTGGAATCAATTGGATTTCAAGATTTAATGACTGAAGTAATAAGAATGTGTGAGTAGAGATTTTGAATATTGACAAATGTTTTTATATTTAGATTCCTGAATATGAATTGAAAAAGTGCAAATTTTACAAAAAGACTTT
This sequence comes from Romanomermis culicivorax, assembly GCA_963922205.1. Classification (NCBI taxonomy): domain Eukaryota; kingdom Metazoa; phylum Nematoda; class Enoplea; order Mermithida; family Mermithidae; genus Romanomermis; species Romanomermis culicivorax. Next base: position 782,253 of record CAWUHX010000098.1, on the reverse strand, counting down.
GTTCGTGTACCATGACAAACTTCATGCAAAAATTGAAGAGAAAATCAAGGAAAATGATAATCATATTTCATTTACAACTGATATATGGTCAAATTAAGTAGAAGCCCTTTTCAGGTTGTTTTAGAGTGAAAAAATTTTGGATTTTTTTGGATACATTGATCTTATTTGTTTTTAGCTTGACAGCCCACATGATAACAGCTACTCATGAAAGGGAAAAGTACGTATTGCACACACAGCCTCATGGTTTAGAACACCACACTGGGGCACATTTATCACAAGTATTCGACGAAATGTTGAACAAATGGAATATAAATGAAGAAATTATAAGTATTATTGGAACTTTTGATGAAATTTGATCCAAACTTCTATTATAGGTGCACATAGTAGTCTGTGATTCTGGTTCTAATATTGTAAAAGCTCTTAATGATTCCAAGCTGAAAAATATCAGTTGTGCGGCTCATCAAATGAACTTGATAGTCACTCGAGGTCAGTCATTATAAACTGGAGATGAAAATGAGTTTTATTTCAATTACTACTTTTCTAGCATTGGATTTCTAGCAGTTGGTGAAGAATACAACTTCGACCTGCCATCAAATTGCTGGTCATTTTCATCCTTCAGATAATGCTAGGAAAAAAATTAGCCGAAATCCAAATGCATCTGAAGCCTAATCAGCCACCTTTAAGGCTTATCCAAGTTAGCAGATGAAGATTATTATTTATCTCACGGGATTACAGCTGTAATACCATGCTTTTAGGAAGTCCTTACATGATGGAATTCAACCCTGGTCATGCTTTCAAGAATTCTAGAACTGAAAGAATCGTTGGTGCTCTTTGCAGCTGAAGAAGATATTACCGATTGGAATATAGCAACATCAACTCTTGAAAAAATTGTGGCTACCTTGTTGCCTTTTCAAAATGCAACAGATAAGGTATGCTAATTTTGTCATATATATTTGTGTTATGTCATTTCATCATTCTAAATGGAAACCTTTCAGTTGAGCTCAAATTCTGCAACTGCAGCTGATGTTATTCCAACTGTATGCTGGCTGAAAAATATGCTCGAAAAATTGGACAATCGAGGAATTGGTTCATTTGTCGAAGCTTTGCAGTCAAACATTGACATCAAATTTGGAAATCTCGAAACAAGAGAGTAACTAGGAAATACAAATAATACAATACTTTATAATCTAAGAATATATTTTCATTTTTCATAGAGAATTTACAATTGCTACTTTTATTGATCCCAGATACAAAGACAAATTTTTCGAAAAGCCTGGAACGATGTCAAATATGGTTGAAACATTGAAAACTCTAGTTAGTAATATCAATGATCATAGCCAGATCATAATTCCAACACCTGCTAAGAGGCAGAAAACTGAAAATCAGTGGGAAATCGGTTCATTTAATGACTTTATAGCCAGTAGCAGTGACGATGAAGAAGATAAGACTGAACCAGAAGATATAAATATAGCGAGCAAAGTATTTTTTAATGCCTACTTGTCAATATATACTTACTAATTCATAGAGTTTACAGGAAATCGAAATATATCTAAAGAAGATGAAAAGAATTTCACCCGAAGAAAATCCATTGACCTGGTGGTGCTTAAAGCAAACTTCATTGCCCAACCTGTCATTGATAGCCAAAAAATTTTTGTCTGGACCAGCAACAAGTGTCCTCTCTGAACAATTATCCAGTGGGGCTGGTCAAATTTATGATTCTACCAGAAATCGTTTGAAGGGTGATACTGTTGAAAAATTACTGTTTGTCAAGTATAATTTAGCTACTGTTGGCTTGAAATTTTTGTAAAACTTTATGTGAATTAAAATGAATAAAAATCTGATTATGGCCGGATCTTAATCATTGACAACAGCGGATCCGGATCTTAAAAAATTTGGTTTGGCAGATCCGGATCGGATACAAAAAAATTTGCTCAGCGGATCCCGATCAGATCTGAATCCAAAAATTTAGGCGGATATCGGCGAATCAGGATCTGGATACCCGGCCCATCCCTACAAGATATGCTCAAGAAGGGTGTGATAGAGCCATCAAAGTCGCCTTGGGCAGCTCCGTTATTTCTAGTACATAAAAAGGATGGTACCAAGCGACCAGTAGTGGACTTTAGGGGTATAAACGAGGTCACCAAGGACGATAAGTATCCCATTCCAAGAATGGACCACTATCTAGACTGTTTAGGTAGAGCCAAATTTTATACCACCCTAGATCTCAAGTCAGGATATTGGCAAGTGCCAATGGATGAACAAAGACACCCCATAGTTTGCCCTTATGCTCGAAATTATGAAAAAAACCCAAAGGTTCTAGCTCTTACCCTTTTGGCTCTAGGGTGGGGGGACATGAAATTTGGGGGCCAAGTAGGTTGATGCTATCGGGCCACCTATGATGCGGCTAATACCTTGAAGTTTTCAAATTTTTACAGTAACATCAACATCATATTAGTGAAATGTGTATAGTCTCATTTTTATGTGGACCACCAGGCAACAGCATAGTTTGAAAAATCCTAAGGCAAAGATTTGATGCGATGCCCTCTACAATAGTACCTCATATTACTGAAAATTAACCAATGAAATTCGGCCCCATGCACACCTACAAAATATCTAGATTTTGAACCTAACAGTTTTCGAGATTCCAGGGGGTGTCATTGCCTATTTTTACATGTTTCTTTAAATTTCCAAAAACCTGGTTGATTTTAAGGTCTGGATTTGTATACCTATATTGCTCGTATGAGGGTACCATACAGCTTTGGTACTAGTGTTTTTCTTTTGCCGTAAGCAATTGAAAATTTTTTGGGGCAAACGAAATTGAGGTAGTCATTAGTACATGTACAAACGGCTCTTTCCCTGTTTAGGGAAGAAAATTTTGGGGATAAGGTAAAATATGCATTTTGGTGGGTTTTAGGTATTCATAATGTCAGAATTTTCAGGCGCTACGCGCCGGTTATAACTTTAAAAATCATTATTATGTATTACCCAGCTCAGACGCGGCTTTCAGAATGTCTGCCTTAGCCTATTATTAAATATACAATAGTTTTCATCATCTCAAACATATTATCTCATGTTTAGAATGGTTATCTTCAATATTTTAGTTTAGTTTTTCATTGGAACATTTCTTGAGAAAGATCAGTACATCAAGTCTGTAAACTTTTTGAAGCAATTATTCCTTTCTTAACGTAAAATCAATTCGGGAGGTTCATGGAAGTAGTTTTCCGAAATTTCTACTCTTCCACTCATATCTTTTCGGCCAAGTTCGTGAGAGTTAACGAATAAATTACTGGTTTGAAAATTTTTCAAATAATAAAATTCTAAAAATTACGACTTCCGAACACTAAATTTGAATCTAATTCTTGAAATAAATGTTTGGAAATTAATTTTCCAGCGTCGCAAAAAAAATTTACAAAAAAAAACACAAAAATTTTTGGGGGAAGATCAACATTTTTTGGGGCTTTCACTTGTCATCATGGAGGACTTAGCTATCGGATAGTTTTCTAGACAAATTGTTCCACAATGCTTGTAAATTAGACTTAAAACTCGATAATTTCAATTTTTTGTTAAATTTTAATGAATTCTTTTTGTAGATATAAATAAAATTTAAAAATTACACTGATTTGGTTATAAGTCTTTGGTCATGACATAGAGGAAGAGGACCACACGTTACTTATTTATGCATATTTTTGCTATGTACAAATTGTACGAATGAAATATTGGCTGTCGTTTGTTTATGTGCAAATGGGTCATGTACAAAAAAAACCCTGTTTGGTACAGTGCACCTTGTTGTTGGATCATAATTAATTGTTCTTAAAAGATGGCACCCCCCTACGTGCTCGTATGTTGAAAATCATACGTGTAATTGAGGGGCACTCCTATAAGATACGATCAGTTGAACATATGGTGAGTTAGAAAAAATTCGAAAAATCACATACGTACGAACGATGTGTACAGCAGTCGAAATCTGCTTATGTAAGGAATGGAGTGCAATGGGGAAGTTTCTACAAACTTTTTGAGATTGAAAAATTCTATGGTAACTCTATCGGCAATAAGATTTTAGAGCCATACTCTAAAATCTCATACTTTATATATATAAAAATGAAAGCTTGATGTATGAAATTGTGGGAAGGATCATAAGGACCCCTAAAATTTGCTATTGGAAATTATTTAGTAGAAATATCTTTTTTATTAAAAAAGCTGGTCAAAATATATCGATTGCTTTGGCCCTCCACTCCATGAATAAATATTTCTATGGTTTTCAGAAAACTATTATTTTTTGAAACATTTTTTAGAATTTTCGGGGGAAAATCGAAATTCTTTCCCCTTCAATAATCCCTGTAAAATTTTTGACTGTCGATGATCAAACCCATAAAAACATCGCCTGACCACGAGATCGCAATTTCGTTACGCATACGAGTGGGATCAGCAATAATTTTGCAATGAGTAAGATCACCAAAATACATACACTATGATGATGAATCAAATAAAATTTACAATGATCATTCTAAAAAATGATGAAAATCTATAGTCTGATCTTCTGTATTGATAGCGAAAAGCAAGGCAATCTCCATTTTCTGCCAGACCACACGTCATATGAAACTGAGAATTTATGAGACTGCTTGAGTTACAATAACACTCATAAACTTATAGAGTAAAAAATCTAAAGTTAGCTTTATGTGAAAATTTTCAAGTTAGTATACAGGTATTTGTGTCATTTTTTTGTTTACACGCATTTTATAAAAGAGATTACAAGTCAAAGAAATCTATCCGAGTATGGCTGAAAATTTGTTCCTAATGTGGATTTATCCATTCACTTACTTTAGTCATCCATAAACGTTATCGAAAAGATTTTGTAGTATGATATTAATATCGATTGCTCGACGGGTTAAGCTTGGGAATGATACCTATAAGAGAAAAAGAATTCCGAGAAATGATATTAGGACGTCTGTGCAAGGCAAGTAAAATTAGTGACTTGAGCTTGTATAGTCCCTTTAATTTTCTTATATGCGTAACTCAATCTAATTTAAAGGCATCAAACAAATTGAAACACGGGAAATGAGCTACGGTCGAAATGGAAACGCGTAAGCCTGCCAAATGTCGATAAAACACATCTATCATCAGCTTTACCGTGCTTTTATTCATATAAAAGCCAACCTGTAAAACTTGCTTGATATGTACTCACAGCCGTTTGTTAAATGCGTTTGGAAACACGTATGCACCGCAAGAATATAGATAAGCACTATGCGCTGAAGGTCAGCATTACTGTACCATGCTAGGACATGCATTATGCCATGCACGAATGTATATGATTCCCACACCGAGCTGCAGAACAGAAGAAAAATCAACAAAAAGCCGGTTGCGTTGATAATATACTGAAAGTAGCAGCAGAGCAGCATTGAGGGATGTTGGCGAAATATGAGTGTTGGAGTCAAAGAGGATGAGAGAGAATTCCTGTTCTGTTTGGAATGATAGATTAATGCTTTCTCCTCCTCTAAACTATATACGTTTTTAGGAAGCTACAATAATAGGACTCGACGAATTCCCAGTAAACAACACCGTTCAAGGGTTCTTGAGGATCGTTCTAGATGAAAGAACCTATTGAAGAAAAAGTGGAGTAAGTTTCGACATGACGTAGGATAAAATTAGGCGAGTATTGTTGAGAAAATTAAAATCTGCCCGAAATCACTCGGTCATACCTGTAATAGGGAGGTTGGTGATGCCTCCCCAACTCGGTCGGACCTAGTACCCATGTCTTGGAACCCTCTCTCAAACTAGAATAAGTCAAAAATACCTTTTTTGGGAAAATTTTCGAAATTCTTGGGTTTTTCGACTTTTTTTGTGGACCCAGGGTTTTGGGAAAAATGGGTATCCCACCCCACAAATTTGGCGTTCACCCTCCTAGTACACACTCGATAAAACCAAAATTTGATAGGAAGGAAAAAAACTTAACATGAAATTCGTCCTCAAGAAGTACACAGGAACGTTTAGAATATAGGTAGGCGAGATATGTAAGAATCACTGTTTTTTTGTATTCTACAAAGATTTTTTCCCTTGTACAAAGAAAAATTTTGACAATCTTTGTACATGTACAAAGATTTTTTTCTCCAGGAGGAAAGATGTACGTCAGTCTCGAGCTATTGCCAATGTTGTCGTCGTAGCTGCATACAAAATTGAATCCTGATATTCGAAATTCCAAAATTCAGAAAATTGAGTTTTGAAAGTTGAAAACCGACGTGAATCAAATGAGGTTTAAGAAAGCTAGCTCCTGACAGCTTATTTATTGATTTTAGAGCGAGCGACCAAAAATCTATCTGTGCCACTAAAATTTTTCCCCAAGTTGCACATGGCAACCTGGCCTGTACTAAAAAACCTGAATGCATCCAAGCATACCTAGAAATAAATTGAGATCAGAAACTAAAAGACATCAAATAATGAAAGAGATGAATCTTGTTGAAGCTGGAGAGTCACACCAATTTTATCAGTATGTGAATAGTAAACTTTCTGCATCTAGGTATTCCTGATCTTAAATATAGAGACATAATTGCCATCAGTCCTATTGATAAATAAATAACTGATTTGCTAAATGATTATTTTTCCTCTATTTCTACCAAACCTGAAAATATTCCTGATCCTAACCTTACTTCTGATAAAAAATTTGAACATAAATTCTCTTGTAGTTTTGATTTCCTCCCTGTCGTTTCAGTGCTCAAAAATTTCAAACCAACGTTATCACTGGGTTCAGGATTACTAAAAAGTATTTACGAAACGAAATTTTTTTTGTACAAAGAAAAATTAAAATGTACAAAGACTTTTGACTTCAATCTTTGTACAAGTACAAAGGGGTGTTGTAAAAAAACAACAGTGGTAAGAATCAACAATTCATGAAGAATTTTCAATTTCGCGAGAGTTTTTTCTATGTATATAGGACGGGTTATTGATAGTTGTGAGGACGCATATGTCGAGAGCGCTTTGGTCAAAACATTCTGGATCATACCTGGACCAATGGTTCAACTGGATGCAATTCGGTACCAGATGAAGTAACTTCGGTACCAGATGAGCCTGTTTCCAACACCAGATCAAAGTTCATGTCAGGGCTAATTTGACAGAATAACTGGAAAACATTTCACAAAATGACCATGATCTTAAACGTTTTGACGCTGATTTTTTCTACTACGTCTTAAAAAAGTGGGGACTAGGGATGGGACGGATCTACTTTTTTGACTGAGTCGGATCCGGATCCTTAAAAAATTGCTTAATCGGATCCGGGTCTAGAGAATTGCAATCGTCGGATCCGGATCTTAAACGGCAGATCCGACCGGATCCAGATGTTGTATATAGCATAGTATATGTATATATGACTGAATATGTATATTTTTAATTTTTCAGAATCAGGTTGTGTCAATCCATATTTTTTAGCAGCTTAATAGTTAATATTATGCAGAGTGCAACATAGCCTTTTAACCGGGGTTAGCATAATTATTGTAGGTTTACAAAAAGGGCATTAAAAACGGAATCGATTGAGCTATTTTGTGTTGATTTTTGTCAAAAAATGGCTGGAATATATGACTCCGAATAAGAAAGGGTCATTTTTTCAAAAGGCCAAGATTTTCTCAAGTTGGCGCCCTCAGACGAGTTCTTTGTTTGGATAATAAGAAAACCCATCTTTCAAAATGATCGAATTTGGGCAAAATCCATTGATGACATTGAGGATGATGAACATTTTCGTGAAATTGCGAAAAAAGTTGGATGCATTTGGATTTTCGTTATATTCACTGCAAGGAAATTGATGTGGGTTTTGAAAGGTCAGGGTCAAAGTTGGGATGATCGTTGTCTTCACGAAGCAATTATGACAGAACATGTGATTGTATTTTTAAACAATCCAGAAAACGTCATTGTTGCTGGCCAGTTCGTGTTCCTGCACCACAAAGTCTCATGCATGAAAGCTAATGCAACACAACAGCTTTTGAGGAGCCAGTGGAATTGAACTTTGGGGCAATGATGTTTGGTCAGAAAACTCTCCTGATCTTGACCACGCTGAACTTATTGGAGCGACTATCAAGTACACAGTTGAAGCTAGAATGTTGGAAGAAGCTGACTCTGTCCGATATTGAATTGAAACGTTAAACAAAAATTTTAATTTAGTTTTAGAAAATCTTGAAATCGAAGTGAACTTTTTGTTGAATTGTTGTGTTCTTACCCCTTGCATTTGAAAGCTGTTCATGATGCTCAAGGTAAACACACCAACTTCTAATTAGTGTCAATAAATTCCGTTTTCGATGAGCTTTCTAATAGCATATCTTATGTTGCATCAAGTCTACCAGTCTTGCTGTGGCTCCCCGGTCAAAAGGTTATGTTACGCCCTGTATTCATTGAAATGAGAAGCAAACTGAACCAAGGGCTGAAAATCAATCTTTAGACTAGGCTTTTTCCTGAGCTTCTACCTGCACCATGCAGAAATGATCGGATAAATTCTGCACTGAACAAGTTTTTCCTGTTCCAAGTAAATATAAACATATACAAATTTTTAATATTTTATCTTCAGATTTTCAGTCAAAAAAAGATGGTGCTAAATAAGTAAACGAATATTATGAGAAAAATGCATGATTCCATATGAATGTTAAAAGGAAAATACCATTTTCACTATATTTTCATAGAAAGTGTCGAGTTTTAATTACTTTAATACGAGGTGAGGCATATAGTAGATTCTTGGAAACAATCTGGGATAAAACTACACTACCTTATGGCCATTTTTCAGCTTAGTTGTAGTCGATTGTCGGAGCGAAGAGCCGGAAAATTTTGAGATTACGACCTTCTAATCGCAACAAATGCACTCTTTCATGGAGAACTTTTCCCCACTGCTAGAAAATGTGAAACTGGGCATAAGAAAGCTTGCTTTGGACAGCTTTTTATTCAGGAAATTGAATGACATATGTAAAGTAAATAACAAATCAATATTTATGGTATAAACTGTTTTTTACAGACAAAACTAATCAACGTTCACATTTACAATCATATCAGAAATCGTCCAAATTGGGATACAGTTAAATTACTGTTCATGAGGTATAATTTGGCTATTGTTGGCTTCGAAATATAAAGAAATGAACGCAAACTCAAGTGAATATAGTTCCCAAAATGACCGGATCTCAGTCTTTGACAGAGTCAGATCCGGATCTCTGAAAATTCCAATGATCGCATCCGGATCTCAGAAAATTCCGAAAATCGGATCCGAATCGGATCTTCGGTTCCGGGTACTCATCCCATCCCTAATATAGACTATGAAATAAGCTTTAAAATCAACATTGATTGTATTATATCTATTTCCTACGAGATAAATGTACTAACAATCAGAAAAAAGGGGCTGGCTTCTTAAAAAATAATAATTCACGCATCAAATTTTGAAACATTTATTTTCCATTAGTTTTCCGCCCAGTGCGGACTTTTTTGGTCGAGCGGAATTTTTTAGGGCATTTTAAACGCAGAACGGACATTATTGTTGAATATACGATCGAAATTTTGGGCGTTTCTACTGCCGAATGGGAGAAAATGTGTATTTTCGTGCGTTTAAGAACAAAATGTCGAATGTTTTCAAGCGCTATAATTATAAATAGGCATTATTAAATATGATTCGGCTGTTCGCATCTCTATTTTCCCTTATCAGTTAATTTTTGGTACTTCTCATTATCTTAATTGTACGTCATCTCTTTTTTAATCGGTAATGCCTGCGAATCTTCAGATTTCGATCATTTTACGCATCTTTCGAGTGATTTCAACTCCGAACGTAAAAACTTTTTCCGCACGGATAAGAGTTTTTTCATTTTTCTCGGCAGGGTCAAAATTTTACGGGCCAATCCAAATTTCAACAAGCCAAAACTAAAAAGTTTGTAGACGAATGTGGTAGTAAAAAAGCACAATGTTTTTTCAACAAAATTATTCAACATTCTACAAAAGCACAGTAAAAGCCCACATAACAGACCAATCATTTTGAATATATTCTCAATCACACACGGATTAATACGGCTCACGTATTAGATCAATGATCAAAATTTGGTTGCACAGATAAATTTTTAGTTGCTCACTCCAAAATTGATAAATTCGCTTAGTTTCATCAGAAAAGTGATTAAAAGTTACTTCCATTGTATTTCATTTACTTCGCGTCAGTTCCTGATTTTCAAAACAGAATTTCCCGAGTTTTGAAGGAAAAATCGGGCTGGCTAGAGTGACTTACTCGGCGCCTAGCGCCGAAAAACTTTTGATGTCGACGCCTCTAAAACGTCGGAAAATTCATTTTTTGAGCACATTTTTCTGCAACTACCGATGATCGATCGTGATCTTTTCACCATTTGTTTGGCGAAAGAAGTCAAAGATTTTTCCAACATTTCCGATCTAATGTAAGGGAGCTAGTGATTTTACAATCATACTTATTTAGCAATCCTCAAAACAGATTGTTTTCATGCTATATAGAGCATGTAAAAGCACGATTAGGTATTTTACTTCGGACTTGAATATCAATAATCAATTTACGGCGCTTAGCAACGGCAGTAAATTTTTGATTTTGATCTTCAATAGCGATGGAAAATGAATATTTTCGATATGTATTTTCTTGATGAAAGGTCTAACTTTTCAGTGAACTTTTTCTATATGAAAGGTCTAACTTTCCAGTGAAAAATGTGTTTTCAGTCGGGCAAACCAAAATTTAGAAATTAGACAAGCAACAAAGAAATTTGACGGGTTCTACATACAACAAGAACCTCTGCCATTGTCCCATGCTGATGATGCTTTAATCATTTTCTAAATGATAACTTATATTCAAGAAAGCCTAAAATTCTAAAGGACCGCTAAACGATTTTGTGAAAATAATCTATGTGGGAAAACCTTGATTTTTGTCCAATACGCGAAAACCGAATTTCGGAGAGAACAGCACGGTTGGCAAGACCGAAAAAAGACTAAGCATCTCCCACCGATAACTGTCATCAATTTGATTGGTCGGATGATTCGTCGAAAAAATATAATTTACTGCTCCCTAACCGTATGTAAGTCTAAGCCTTAAGCCTGATCCTAAGTCTAAGCCATACCTGTATGAGGTTCGACCAGTTGGGGGGAGGTAAACCCAAAATTTTGGGGTTGGGATCCAAAAATTTTGTGGGATTCCAAAAATCCCTAAAGAAGTCGAAAAAAACAAGAAAATTCCGAAAATGTTCCCAAAAAAAGCTATTCACCAAATTTTTTGGAGTTTGGGGGCTAAGGAAAATTTTCGAAATATTTTCGACTTTTTTTGGACTTTGGGACTACCAAAAAAATTTTGATATTTCGGGACCCACCTCCAGCCTTTTTTAGCAGACGGCAGCTAAATTTCGGGATGTGCAACCAATTTTTTTCGGTCAAGTTGCACAATGTGACTTGAAGCCTGATTGTGTTTTTGATTAGGTTATAAGGTCACCTGCCCAGATATGCATTTTATGTGTTATAAAATAGGAAATGGTGAAAATTTTCCGGAACTTCGCGCCGGATTTTAATTCATTTATAAATTTTTTATATTATCCCAGTGTGCGGTTAGAAAATTTCATTCTACCTAATGCTTATAGCTATTAAATCAACATATTATGAATAAATGTTTGATCCTGTGTTGTATTTTGACGAATTCGACGAAAAGCAAGATTTTTCTCAGTTAGTTTCTCAAAATATTTTAGCGACCTTTAAAAGAATTTTGAATTTTGTGTGACTAAAACATGTTGAGTTTAAGTAGAACTTATTGCTTGTTGAAGAATCGGAATTCTTGGTTACTGTGCTAGTTTTTGAATTGTAGTTTGCCCAACTGAAAATTCATTATATTCACTGAAAAATTAAACCTTCTGTCTAGGAAATAAGAGTTGAAAAGAAAATCAAAATCCCACAAAAATCTTCGGTGCTAGGCGCCGAACAGGTTACTCATACCAACCTTTTCATTTGCTCTCCAAAACACGGAAATTTGACTTTCAAAAGCCTATAACCGACGCGAATCGAATGAAATACAAGAAAACTAGCTTTTAATGTTTTTTTCAGATAAAATACGCTAATTTATTGATCTTGGAGTGAGCAACCAAAATACAACCAAAATTTTTCCCCAGATTGCACATTGCAACCTGGCCTGTGTAGAAAATACCCTGCCCTCACCCCAAAATTTTGGGTTTACCCCCCCCCCCCACCGTTTTTTAGCCAAATCGGTGTTTTTGGCGAAAAAATCTGGAAAATGCGAAAACAATTTTGGGCTCGTTCGCCAAATGGCGAAAAAAATTTTGAGATTAGTCGGGAAGGTAATTCCTGGTGCATTTACGAAGGTTAAAACCAGAGGTCCCCAAGGTCGAACAGTTCTTTTCAAAAATGATCATTTTTTAAATCAAGGAATTAACATTCTTCAGTTTTTTCCGTCAAAAGGTATGGGATTCTCTATAACTACCATGTGGCTAGCGATATGACTGGCAAATCTTGTTGAGGATCACTCACTAGCTATATGCCGACGATTTCTGGTAGATTCTTATGCCTTCCTCCCAGAAGTCCCCAAGGTCGAAAATTTAGGTAGGGGTAAAATCGTAAATTTTAAGGGTAGTACATGAAATATGCCGTGACCTTTTTTTTTGCTCTCAATTTTTTGCTAAGGAGGGGGGAGTTGTACATACCTGTAGTTGGGGGGGGGTTGGGGGGGGGGGACCCCCCCCCAACTCGGCCACCCTATACCCAAAATCATTTCCCCCCCCCCCCCCCAACCCCCCCCCCCAGTTGGGAAAAAATTAACAAAAATTTGCCAAAAAGTGTATGTTTTTTGGCCTTTTTTGGGAAAAATTTCGATTTTTTCCTACCCCCCCCCCCCCCAAAATTTCGGATTTACCCCCCCCCCCCCCCCCCCCAACTGGTCGGAGGTCTTACAGGTATGGAGTTGTAGTCTTTCGAACTTACAAAAATGATTAATGCCCCTACTTTACGCTTTTTACAGTCAAAAACCATTTACTATTTCAACCCCATTTTCCAGCTCCCAATCATGTAACTTGAATGTACTAATTATATGCAGAGAATAGTAGTCAGACGTTGAAGATTGTCGTGTCAACTGATTCCTGCACATGTCAGAAATCGGGCTGCTTTCAATTGAAAGTGCTCATGCCGAATGTGGCTTTAGTATTATTAATCCTATTAGATTATGAACCACGAAGTTGAAACCAGGTACCACTCCTGGTAGATATGATATGCTAACGGCCGCGCCTGGTTAGTAAGTGTACATACAGTAAATTTGTCAGATTATTAATCCCTTCAGCAAAACAATCAACTTCTTCATCAAACTCGAAAATAAATAGAAGCTAGAGCGCGTCAAACAGCAGGGACACCATCTTGGAAGCCTTGGACACGACCACACGACCCGCGGGAGGTCAAGGGGTAACGCGCCACACAATTTCTTGCAAATCGGGCTGTTTTTTGAAATCTTTTCAACAATTTGATTAACTTATTGACTACTGAAATGAGCATTAACTGCGACACATTGTGAGAGGCCAGGCCACATGCCCCGCGGGAGGTCAAGGGGTAAGGCGCCGCACATATTCTTGCAAATTGGGCAAATTTTTATTTTTTATATGTTTTTTTCTCATAATTTCTTGTTTTTTTGGTTTTCTATATTTGTTTTTTCTTCTTATTTTTTCGTGTTTTTCAGTTAATTTTTTAGTTATTGTATTTTTTGTTTTTTCGGTTTTATGTGTTTTCTTCCAAGTTCTTCTGTTTTTTTGCTAGCTATCTGTTGTTACTCATTTTTTTCTTTTTCTTTTTATTTGTTTTGTTTTTTTGTTGAGCTTTGGTTTTTAATTTTAAAAATCGCGATTTCTGTATTTGTATTTCTTATATGTTTTTTCCTTTTTGTCATTTCTTTATTTTTACTTATTTTTAGGTTTTTTCCTTTATTTATCTGTTTATCCCCAGTTTTTTATTGAATATTTAGTTATTTTTTGTTTATTCATTTTAATTTATCTTTTTTCAGTTTATGAATTTTTGTCGAGTTGTTGTTTTTCGATTACTTTTTTCCACTTTCTCGTATGTATTTATTTTTTCAGTTTTAAATATTTTCTTTCAATTTTTTGTCTTTTGCTTGCTGTCTGTTTTTATTCATTTTCTAAAATTTTCCTTTTGTTTTTTTCAGTATATTGATTTATTTTTTTGAGTTTTGATTTTGATTGAAAATTGCGTTTCCCTGTTTTGGTTTTTTATTGATTTTGTTGTTTTCTGTCCAGTTTTTTGATTTTTTGATTTATTTTTTTGCTTTTGTCTTTTTTGTCGGTTTAAATTTTGTTTTTGTTGTCAAGTTTTTTGGTTTTTTTATTGAAAAATTATAGTTCAAGATGAAATTCTTGATGAAAATCTATAGTTCAAGATGAAATTCAAGGTGAAAACTTTTTGTTTTCATTTTTTATTCTCTTTTTTGTTGACTTTTTGTTTTTTGATTGCAAAATTAGAATTCATGATAGAATTTTTTGTTTTTTGGATTTCATTGTTTTTGTGGTTTATTTTACGTCAAAAAATGCTTTTTTCGTAATTTTTTAATCTATTTGCTTGCTTTTTTGTAGTTTATTTCAACGTTTTTTAGTTTTCCAAAATTTTTTTTCCGGAAAAATTGTGCATTGTTATGGATTTTATGGTTTATGTGCTGCACTTGCTTTTCGTTTGTATTTTTTCTGTTTTTACTTTCTTGAATTTAAAAAAAAATTTTTTGAAAGTTTTTTTGATTTTTTTTATTTTTATTTTTTTTCTAGTGGTCGGATAAATTCCAATTTTCGGATTTAACCTTGGATCAACGTCGAATTTTACGTTCAAAAACTGTGGAAATATGTTCAATGATCAACAATTGAAGGAACAGCACAATTTGCAAGAATACACTACCAGGCGAAACTAATTCGGCAGCACAAAGAAAACTTTCATCATTCTTAGAAATTGACATTCATGCAATAACTGTCAATCATAGTTCTTTCATAATGTGCAGTGGATATGCACTTTGTTTTGACCTACAGTATGACAACAGTTGACCTTTCGTTTATATCTGGTAAATAATGTGTGCTTTTGTAACGACCAGATTTCTGAGTGTACTTTTACTTGGTCCCAATGATGGCGATAATGACAATGAGTAATAAATGAAAGATGTCGATGATATAATATATGGTTTTTGCTTCACAACACGTCCCGCATTAAACGCTTCTACAAAATTTACATAAATCTCAATAAAATCTGTCTTTTCCCGGGTTTCTCTGTCTTTTATACCGATTCTTTCATCCACGCCCTCGCGTCGTGGGAGGTCCGCTTCCATCGGCTCGCCTAACCAATCGCTGCTTCGCTTACCTGTTTCCGCCTACTGTATGCTTCTTTCGCCACGCCTCTTGCTTTAATTTACTCCTAATTTCCACGCTTACATGCTTTATTCTACAGTATGCTTTGCCATGTTTTTTAGTTTTTCATGTGTTTTTTGGTTTTCCATGCATTCCTCCTAAATCTTCTGTCTGGGTCGGGATTTCTGTACTTTCTACATGGGCAGGTGTGTTTACGCGTTTGGAGGGAATTATTGTACCTACAGAATGTGTATTTTCATGTGCATTACAAGGGCCAGGTGCCAATGTGCAAATAATTATGTGCGTCTTTAATTGGGTCAATGGGGTGTGGGACAATCAAAATAAAGTGCTTCACATGAATTTATGAGAATGTTTGGGTGTGAATTCCAGACACCCTTGAGACGATAGATTATAATATTAATTTATATTTGAAAAAGAATATCACATACTGTACAATTTGGATTTACATTAATGCTTCAGCATGTATGTTACACTTTCTATAGGGAGGTAAGAAGGAAGCCTCAGCAAAATTCTTTGGCTTTGTGTTACACAAGCACATGGCCTGTCAATTTTATTGTCGGTTTAGTGTGCTTTTGGCGTCCTGGGTGCATCCCGGATGCCTTCTGGATGCGTCCTGGACACGACCGGCATGGACGGTTAGTTTCGCCTGGTTGTGTATGTGCGGCGCCTTTCCCCTTGACCTCCCACAGGGCATGTGGCCTGGCCCCTCACAGTGTGTCACAGTTAATGCTCATTTCAGTAGTCAATAATTCAATGAAATTGTTGAAAAGACTCCAAGAAACAGCCCAATTTGCAAGGATATGAGCAGCACCTTACCCCTTGACCTCCCACGGGGCATGCGGCCTGGCCCCTCACAGTGTGTCGCAGTTAATGCTCATTTCAGTAGTCAATAATTCAATGAAATTGTTGAAAAGATTCCAAGAAACAGCCCAATTGGCAAGAATATGTGCAGCACCTTACCCCTTGTCCTCCTGCGGGTCGTGTGAATTGATAATCTGATAAATATACTGTATATACACTTATCATTATAATGCTATAGGGTAGTGTGCACCAGCTGCAGTAATACCATTTAGTTATCATTATACCCATGTCCAGTGTGAGGCGCCGGAAAATTTTGAGATTTTTACCTTTTTAAGGCCACCAAAGCGCATCTTTTCAGTTTAGAGGTCCCCAAAAATTTTTCCACAATGAGAACCATACCCAAAATTTTTTTCCTCATTTCAAAATTTTTTTCCTCAAAAGACCCCATTTGACGAAAAAAAACAGTGCTTCAGGCTAATAAAAATGCAAAGCATACGGTCAATATAATTGATAGAATAGAAATCTATTGACACATTCCTAATCAACATCATCATTTTAGTTGGAAAAGTACAAATTTGGGAAAATTTTGTAAAAAAAATCCGTACCCCCTAAACTATACAAGTGCCCCTAAAGCCTAAGCCAGAAAATTTGCCAGAAAAATCAATAAATTTTTTTGACCAATCAAAATGATGATAGATCTCGCTCCGCAATGCTTTCCGCATTGCCTATTGACCGGATCTGGTCAATATTTTTTTAGCTATTGACAGGATCCGGGCAAGAGAAGATGCTATGGAAGCGTGATATTGACTGGACATGGAATACAGGAAAACGATCGATCACTAAATAACAACTTGCAAAATATAAAACCTGTCGTTTATTTCCACAAATATACAGTCAACACCACAATGAAAATCTTATTAGTTGTATATAGCCTCAATGATTACGTCGTCCGCGGAGGTAACAGCTGGGTTCTGACATCGTTACTCAGCAAAAGCAGGTATTATGATTTTGTCACATTAACTGAATTTGGGAGCCATGTCACATTAAGTAGAACTGTGGCCAATCCTATGAAAACCCATGCCATATTGATAAAATACAGCGGTGTCACTGTAAATGACACGCCCTGGCCCCTTTGGGTGGCTCCATTTGGTATTCAGTTCGGGAACCTGACCCGGCTAGTACTGGCTATAGGAAAACCTATAGGGTATGTCACCATAAGTGAATTTGTAAATTATGTAAATTAAGTTAAGCTGACGTTTCTGAATTTTGTCCAAATTAGTTTCGTGAGTAATTTTGCAGTAATCCATTTTTACAGTAATCCATTTTTAAGTTGTTTTTTCCATTTTTACCATTAGAAAAAATGTAGGTTAAGTAGCCTATTGTTTTGTACATTTTTACGTTAATTTGCCAAAACCATTAATACATTTTCGTTCTATTATTTACTCGGAAATCGTAAAATACGTATGGAAAGTATTACAGTAGGAAAATAAGAGCCAAAAAAACAGAGAACTACTAATCCCTTTTGTCCACTTACCAACTTCCACCCTACGGGTGGACAACTTCAAGGAACCCGTCGTAAGCAAGTTCAACCAATCAGTTTCAATCGATTTCTTCCCATTCCCAATAAACAATTCTAGCGAATGAGATTCATCTCACCAAAACCCCACCTCTTTTTCCGGATCCTCGGAGAAGAACGGAAAACAGGCAGTCAGTTCGTTCTTTGGATTTTCGCAAATCCGCAGCATCTCAGTTTACCGACTATGTGTGTTCCCCTATTTCTTTTTGTTTTTCTTGGACGACGTTCATCGGTCCAGTTGCTTGTTTTTCTTGGATGATGTTCATCCGTCCAGCTACTTGTATTTACTTGGACGACGCTCATCCGTCCGGTTTGTTTGATATTGTTTATCCGTCCAGTTGTGTGTGTTTAGGGCGACATTTATCCGCCACTATTTTATCTTCAGGATGATGCCTATCCCTCCATAGAATCTCACCTCCCCCCATATTTAGTAGTTTCTCAGCTTCTTTTTCACTCAGTTGCTCTTATTCTCCTGCTCATCCCTTTTTCGTAATTTTTATCATGTCCCCTGCCTTATCCACGTTGTAATTTGGCCTTTTGATATTAAATTCTAATAAACGAATATTTTAGAAGGCGTTTACGTAATCAGAGAATTGACATACGTAACAAGTGGAGACCGTACCAATTCGAACCGAAAAAAGTAAGCCCCTAGTTTTTTATTCCCACCCTTCCTGTTGGAAAAGTCCCATTCCATCATTCTAAAAGTTCCATTTACCATTCCTCTCCCGTCTTCTCGTTGTTAACAAAATCTGGCTGAACAAAAGAAAAGTTTGTCAGATCAATTTCATCAAATTGAAAAGGAAGCAAAAAACCAAGTTTTGAACACCCAAAAAATGATCCACCCTGACCAGATCGATCAAATTGTTAGACATCCCATTGAACATGTTGTTGAAGACCGACTTAGGGGTCTAGAAGACCGGCTAAGAGATGTCATTCCTGGTCAAAATGCCCCAAATCGTGAAATAAATACAGTGTTGAATGATATCCGCTTAGCCAATTTCAGAAACAACCCATTTGTTCCCATCAGATCCCCACCTTTATTTTCCGGTTCTTTTGGTCAAAATTTTTTGGACTGGATAAAAAATTTTGAAACCTTCCTCACCTTTCAAGGTGTCAAACCTGACGATGAAGAAATAAGGAAAGCCTGTTTCGACTCCTACCTTTCTGGACCTGCTCTAGCCACCTTGGATGATCTGAGGCTAAGACAGAACCCTCCCACCACATACGAGCAGTATAAAAATTGTTTCCAACATTTATACCCAAATAACAACAAGTTTTGATGGAGAGAAAACAAAAAAGTTCAGAACTTGGCACTGAATTTCTTTCAGAACTTAGAAAAATTGCGAGGCAAGCTTTCCCAAATTTGTCCTTGGAGGATAGAGAAAATCTGATAAAACCCACATTTTTACTGGGCTTAATGCCTGAAATTGGTGAAATTTTGAGATACTGTGAATTCTCAAACTTAGATGAAGCCCATAAGGCTGTCATGTACGTAGAATCTCAACGAGCCCGACCTGGTTTCTCATCATCCATTCCCAGAATACCCCCCATTGACATGGTTGCAACAGTTACCCGAAGTAATATTGAACGTTCTTTACTTGACCTCACAGATAAAATGCCATAACTTCTCGAACAAAAAATGACCCCTGCATCGGCTTCCTGCACTTATTGTGGCAAGAGCGGCCACTTGGAAAACGAGTGCCGCAAGAAACAACGAGATGACCAACGAAAAAATAGTTATCCCCGCAAGCCCAACACTTGGAAAACCGACATGGGTTACAGGCGGCCCTATTCAGAAAACCAATGGTCCAACCAAAGTCCGCCCACACCCCAAAATAATTTTGGCTGTTCCAATAACAGCTGCTTTAACTGTGGGGAGCGTAACCATTTGGCCAGGCATTGCACAGCGCCACCAAAAAGTAAGTACCCATCCAATATTCACCAACAATCCTGCCCTCCAGATATTGCCCTCTCTTGCCCCCTCGATTTTGATGATATAGAAATGTTCCTCCAATGTTCAGGACAACAGAAAGCAGGCCACATCAATACATTGTTTACAAAAAGCAACAAACCCAACCATAAAAGTAAGTCGGTCAAGATGGCCATGACCGAAAATACCCAAACCACCCAACGGCCCATCTCCTTGTTAAAAATTAAATTTTCCCCGAAATTGCAAAAATTGGGCCCTTATTTTTTTCAATCAATTTTCAAAAAAAAAAATCCGTAAAAGCCGAAAAAACCCACTCCCAACACCAATCAAAAAACGAGCTCTAGGACCCTAAGCCCTGCCCCACCTGCTGGACGTCAACGGTTCCCATCACAATCATCAGCAGTGTCAGCCCAATCTGTTGGGCACCCTGTTGATGCCAATTCGTGTGGGGAAATCGACATGCAAATCGACGAAAGGGATGACCAGCGGCGCAGACATTTGCATAGAATGGAGCGCCACAGAAAGACCGAAAAAGATAGTGAAAATCATTCTTCACTTTATCTCGTTTTTTATTATACTTTTTGACTATATTGCTGGCGTCCCCAAATACAATTTTCCCAGCAACTTGTTTTGTGTATGAGTTATCTACTGTGGTATACCCACATTCTTTTTACATACTTCGTCCGACATATTGTTTAATATATTCGTTTATTTATTTAGATTATTCGCATCGATGAAGGCGGAGGGCCAGAGGCCCAGGCGCCGGCTTACTTCAGGTAAGCTTTGGGAAACCCCTAACGGGTTATACCCAAGTAAGTTTATCCCTGAGGGGATTCCTTGTCTCATCTAGGAGACTGCAGAGGTCCTTGGTAAGGCCCCCGTATTTAGAGTTAAGTTTATCTTTGTTGTTGTAGGTCTGGGGATAACCGGACTGTTGCACTATCACCGAGGCTTAGCCAAGGGGTCAGTTCTAACAGGTCAGTTCAGACCCACTCTTTTCTTACGCCTCTTAAGGAAAGACCTGCACAACAAGTGGTGGCTTTTAACTCTTTACCACGGAACTTGGTAGTCAGACTAGGAGAATAGAAAATCCTCCAGGCTACTATCGAAAGTTAGCAGGTTTCAAAATGCCTAATGAAAGGATACCGAGAGGTAATACTTTACATAGATCACCACCCAGAGTGGCGAGTGCTGGGAATCTAGTCAATTTGGGAGACAGAGATCAGCAACGGCATGCTGCTCCGGACCCAGTGATCCCAGATCAAACTCCCGCGAGGGTTCAACCATTGCAATAAAATGCAATGCATTTTACGCCTCAAGACGCAGGCATACCAATTGACCGACCACCAGGGATTGCCATCGATCCGCAGGAGGCACGCCCGGCGAATCCGAACCCAGATGCCGATGGACTGCCGCAGCGAAATTTCAAAAGGTCACCGCCGCCAAAGGTCGAATTAGCAGGACCAAAAATTGACGTCGTTACGCCCGAAATTCGACCAAATTTGGAAGAAAGGGACTCCGAAATCGATCAACGATTAGAGAGGATTCCCCAGGAACAAGAGCGATTCCAACCGCAGGAAAGAGCTCCCGAGATGTCCAATCAGGAATTGGCGAAGCAGCTACGCGAATTAAAAGGGACCGTCGAAGCCTTGTTCGACATAATCGCGAATGCCGCCACAGAGGACAACAAAAGGGAAGCTGACAGGCGCCGACAAGAGCCGGATAGACAGGTTAGACCATGTAATAGGGGTGCAGAAAGAGACAACCGTCTCGCTGCTGAAATGAGTGCAGGCGCAGGGCCTAGTAATAGGCCTGATATTGATGAAGGGCAAAGGCTTAACTTTGAGCCCAAAAGTTGGAGAGGTCCAGCTAGAGATCTTCGATTCGAAGGAGCTGAGCAATCAGCAGACTTCAGGAATCAAAATCAGATAGCTTCCCAGCATCCAACTTTAACTAGGGTGGTCTATGATGGTAGAGGAAATATAGTTGATCCAAATACCCTTAGACCAGATCAATTGGCATGCTTCCCATATAGGGATTACAGGTTTGACAAAGACAGTATGCCATCATATCAAGGAGGTGTACCACCTCAACGAGATCCAAATAGAGTTATGCTGCAATCTCTGAACTCTGATCTTGATCCAGTATTAACAGCAGCTTATGATCAGAGGGAAGTGCCATCAAATAATTTGGCACAAGAGATTGTAGTCAGGAATATCGTTAAAGGTGTGTTACCCAAACTTTTAGATGAGGGTATGGTAAATCAGCAGGTGCTTAGCGTCTTAACAGCACTTGAAGGGGAATTCCGTAGGGATACACCCGAATCAGCTAAATATGAAGCACTGCTGAGGCTTTCTAAGGGTAGACTGAAGGCTGTTGCAGGAGACAACATGACCCATAGGGAGGCCAGGAGAGCCATCATAGATGTCTTTGCACCTGAGTGTAACCTGGAAATGTTAACCAGGGAGCTGTTTGAGATCCAACAAAGACCTAGTGAACAGGCCGTAGAGTTTTTAAAAAGGGTCAGTATATTAGTAGAACTAGTAAAGGGTGATTTAGACTATCAGTCAAGACAAAGACTGATTATTGACACCTTTATATATAAGAGTCATCCCACGTTTCAGTCTGAACTGAAAAATCCAAAGCATACCTTTTGAACTTGGTATGATCTAGCAGTAGAAGTTCATGATATTGAACGTAGGTACAAAAATGCCTTTCAGAGATACGGACCTAAGGGTACACAACAGGATCCTATTGTAATTAATGAAGTAGGTATGCCTAGTGGGCATGATCCTGAAATTGCCGTAGTTGCTAGGAACCAGTCAGAAGGATATCAACAAGGCCAGAGGCAAAGGTTTCGGCAACCATATCAAACTGTAGGGTAATCAAGTACAGGCCCAAACCCATAGGTCAAGGAGTGATTCTCCTGAGATAGAGGAGATTCCAGTTCGGGAAGCCCCTAGGGCTCAGACCGAAAAAGGTAAGAAAGAATCTCTTCTACTGAAAATTTCTAAAGAGATGGTACAACTGGTGGAAAGGTTCGACCAGCTCCAGCAAAAGGTTGATAACAGGCAAGCGGAAAATCGGTCTGATGTGGCCATACGGATTACCAGTCAGGGAGGTCAAGTTTCCTGAGATCCGACAAAGCCATGGTGTGAGTTCCACAAGAACATAACACATAATACTGCAGACTGCAGGACATTGAGAGTATTGTCCGAGCGCAGGAGCAGAGGCAGAGCCAGCTTCCCTAGCTTCAACAGGGGAGGCTTTAACACTTTTGCTAGAGGTAACTATAGAGGTAGAGGAGGTTACCCTAATGCTAATTTCAACAGTAGAGGCAGAGGTGCTTATAATATAGGCTATTCAGGTTATCAGGATAGCCACGAGAGTTACCAACAGAATTCAGATTATAATGAATTTCTGGAGTTTAAAAAGCAGAAGGAGCTGCAGAAGCAGTTCCAACAGATGCAGCAATACCAACAGCAAGCTGCATTACAGCATCCTCAGCCTCCTCAGGCTATTATGGGTCCGACTCAGACTCTTCAACAGGGTCAATTCACAAATCAGCCACCCCAAAAGGATTATTCGAGTGTTATGGTTGCAAGGCAATCTCAAATGAGTCCTTTAGGTGAAGTAAATCAGAGAGTGAGTTGCCCAAATGTTGTATTAGGTAGTATTGTGCAAATGAATGCAATTGCACCACAACCTGTAGTACCATCAGCACAAGTAGTAAGGAGAGGCACACCAGCTAGTCCTCAGGAACAACATTTGCTGGATACGTGCCCCAGAACAGCCCCATTCCACATTGAGGTTGTTATAAGAGGTCGTAAGACAATGGCTTTAATTGACACAGGAGCTCAGTGCACTGTCATTTCGGCTAAGTTTCTGAAAGAAACTTTGGGCCCGGATTACACTGAATATCCGAGGATATTAAATGTCACTGTAGCAAACGGTAAGACAGTCCAAGCCCATGGGTATATCCAATTTAGGATGGATACATTGTGTGGACAGTTCCCCGTTAAAGCAATTGTAATTCCTGAAGCATGTGAAAATGTTATTGTGGGTACAGACTTTTTGGCTCATCCTCAGGTAGGAGCCATAATAGATTTCAGGAATAGGACGATGACGCTCAACAACCGTCAACAACGGATATACGTGACGCCAGACCAGCCCCAATCGAATTGTGGAGAGGTCATGACCACGAGCGCCGCGGAATCCACGATGAGCGCCGCCGACCAATACCAGCCAAAGATTTGCCTGCTAAAGGTTTCGGTGCCAGTGGTAAGTGTGAACCCCATCTACTTACCTAGTGGTACTGATATACTTCTGAGGGCAAAGCTTCGGGATAAGGTAGGCGAAAATCGCCTTAATGGAATCATAATAGAGTCTGAAGAGAATGAAGAAAGGTTCCACATTGATAGTACCATAGTAGATGGTACAAAAGATGATTTTGTTGTTATGGTATCTAACAACACAGGATCAGGATGCCATTTGAAAAGAAATCAAATAATTGGCCATACTAATTCAGTGTTGTGTGATACTGATAACCAAGATCAACTTAAGGGGAAGATAGTTGAGGATCCGGAGAAGCTGCAAACGTGTGCAGTTCAAGCTAGACCTGAAGCTCCTCAATCGGATGAGAAAGCATTCAAGGAAGCTTTGTACAATATGCTGGCTAAATCCAACATACCATCAGAGCAATTGGAACAAGCTCTACGATGTCTCGCAAAATATAGAGACGTGTTCAGCTTGCCCAATGATCCGCCAACTACTACACCCTACCTGACCTGTAAAATCAATACAGGCGATGCGGCCCCTCTGGCAAAAAAGTACCACAGGACTGCTATAAATTTACGGCCACATGTTCGTGAGCATGTGCAAGATATGGTCAGAAAGGGTGTAATTGAGCTATCAAAGTCGCCTTGGGCAGCTTCGTTATTCCTTGTAAGTAAAAAGGATGGTACCAAGCAACCAGTAGTGGACTTTAGGGGTATAAATGACGTTACCAAGGATGATAAGTATCCCATTCCTAGAATGGGTGACTATCTAGACTGTTTAGGTAAAGCCAAGTTTTATACTACCTTAGATCTCAAATCAGGATATTGGCAAGTGCCAATGGATGAAGAAAGCAAGGAAAAAACTGCTTTCATATGCCAAGAAGGGCTTTATCAATTTAAAGTCATGCCCTTTGGCCTAAAAAATGCGCCAGCCGAATTCCAGCGTATGATGGAAAGAGTTTTGCATCCATATGTTTGAAAAATCTGTCTAGTCTATATAGACGATATAATTGTGTTCTCAAATACGTTTGAGGAACACCTAGTTAATCTAGAGCTAGTCCTGCAAGCTCTAAGAAAGGCTCATTTGACCTTGAAGCCGGAGAAGTGTGAATTCTTGCCGGAGAGAGTTCATTTTTTAGGACATATCTTAAATTCGGATGGAGTTTCCCCAGATCCGAAAAAGGTCAAAGCTATTAATGATTTCGCATTCCCAGAATCTAAACGTAAACTGCAAAGGTTTTTAGGTATGTTGCAGTGGTGTAAGAAGTTCATACCGGGTTTAGCTAAACATGCTGAACCATTGTATAAATTAACTGGGAAGAACTGTGTTTGGGAAATCACGGAGGTTCACCATCAGGCTTTTAGGAGCCTGAAAGAAGCACTATTGTCTGTGCCATTCCTTAGGTATCCGGTTTTGGACGGGTCTGCGGACTTTGTCCTTCAGACAGATGCCAGCGGAACGGCACTAGGAGCAGTCCTTTACCAGGAGACCAAGTCAGACTGCTGGGTAATTGCTTATAATAGCAGAATTTTAAAGGCGGATGAGAAAAAGTGGTCAGCCACGGAAAGGGAGTGCTTGGCAATTGTGTATGGCTTAAAGTTATACAAGCACTACCTAGTAGGTCATAGAGTGATCATAAGAACTGATCACAAACCTTTGTTGTCTATGAAGGTCAATGCCATGACCAATGGTAAGTTGAAGAGATGGTACTCATTCATCTCTCAGTTCAACCATAAACTAGAGTATGTGCCTGGAAAACAAAATGCCATGGCAGACTTTTTGTCCAGGATGGATGAACCAGACGATCAAGCGGAAAAAATACCGCCAAAATGGGAACACATGTTCTCAAAGGATAAACGAGAGTCTGAAAATCTGAAAGATCTTGAGGCACAGCTTATTGAGAAAAAGCATCTCAATTTAGTAAAGAGATTCAGAATTCTGACAGATCGGAATCCTGAAGACGGTACTCCGTTACATTTGGAGCCAAAAGGTAAGAAGAATCAGAGGACTGATATGAGTCCGAGGTTCACTCAAATTTATCCAGAAGATTCTGAGGGTGATCCAGAATCAAACTCGTCTGCAGACTTGGTAAATGCCGTAACTACAAGGAGCATGGTGAAAGAAGCGGAGAAGAGTAATCAGGCTCAGATCCAGCCTGATGGCAATCAGGTCAACCAAAAGGTAAGTAGGGGAAACCAGGAAAAAAGTAAGGAAAACAGAGTAACCTGGTTATACCCAGAAAAAGAACCAGAGTTTACTTTGGCAGACCCCAAAGAAAATGAATTGCCAAAAGGGTTAATTAGAGATGATCTCATGGCCCTCTTGCAGAGAAAAGATGAGGTACTACAACCGTAC
Organism: Romanomermis culicivorax; assembly: GCA_963922205.1. Classification (NCBI taxonomy): domain Eukaryota; kingdom Metazoa; phylum Nematoda; class Enoplea; order Mermithida; family Mermithidae; genus Romanomermis; species Romanomermis culicivorax. The sequence continues at coordinate 755,963 of CAWUHX010000098.1, read as the reverse complement.
TTTGATAGATTGGGTCCAAATGGGACAACCAAGTATCATAGTGGATTTTATATCCAGAATGAAGTGTTATACCGCGAAGCCGGACAGGGATCGGACGATCAAGTGGTCGTCCCATCCTGCCTTAGGGACAATACTTTGCACCAGTACCACGGTGCCGTGATGATGACTCATCAGGGGTTCAAACGGACCCTTGCTATGATTAAGAAACGGTTCTGGTGGCCTGGAATTGAAAAGGATGTCAGGCACTGGATTAAATTTTGTCCAGTATATCAAATGGCTAATCAGGGAAACACAGAAATTCCGCCACTGATACCAATTATTCCACAAGGTCCTTTTGACATAGTATCAGTGGATATCGTGGGTATTTCTCCACTCAGTGAGAAGAGACCGTATGTTATAGTCTTTCAGGACTATTTTACAAAGTGGGTTGAACCTGAATTGATCCTGGATCAGTCAGCTAGCACCGTTGTAGATACTTTTCTACAAGCTATTGTATTTAGGCACGGGACTCCACGGAGACTACTCAGCGATAGAGGAGGTTGTTTTACCTCAGATCTGATGAAAGAGATCTGCAAGTTATTAGAGTGTCAGAAAATTTTTACAACAGCCTACCATGTACAAGGAAATGGTATGGTAGAAAGGTTCAACCAGACACTCATTAAACAGCTCAGAAAGGTGGCCATCGAGGAAAAAGATAACTGGCCGAGATACTTGAGAGCTGTGGTGTTTGCATATAATGCCACACCACATGCAGCCACGGGGCAATCCCCATTTTCATTGCTTAGAGGTCACGAGGCAACCTTCGGGTTAAACTTATCGAAAGCATACGATATTGTAATGCCGGACAGCAATGCAGAGGCATACAAATTTGTGTTGACCAATCATTTAGTCAACCTTTACGAGGATATTGCTAAAAATATCCAGAGTGCTGCCGAAAAATCGAAGAAAGACTTCGATAAAAAGTCCAAACAAAATGGATTTAAAGAAAAGGACTGGGTTCTGCTCAAAGTAGACAAGCAGAAAAAATTGGGACTACCATGGTCCGGTCCGTTCATAGTTACGGACATTTCGCGAGAAGCGGAGAATGTTGTCACCATTGTACATTGGGACAACCCGCTAAATCGCCAAACTGTTTCAATCAGCAGGTTGAAACATTTTCGTTAGGAGACCACTAGGGTCTTGCCGCGAATAGTGCGAGCCAATCAGGACGCGCCACGTGACGAAAATACGTCACTTTCCAATATGGCACAAACAGTTAGGACTGGAGCGCCAAACCAAATGAAATCATTTGGAAATTCGCTCAAGGCGAATCTATGCGCGATCTCGCACTGATTTTTTTTTTATTTTTTTTGTGTACATATCTCGCGGGCGTAGGTACTAATTTTAATTAAAAATGTATTAATTTGTAATATTTATCGCGTTTATGTATTATTCGTATTAATTTTGTAAATTTTTCATATTTATATCAGACTCTGGGAAAAATTCTTCGGAATTTTAGACCAAAGTGACAACCCAAAATATTTCCGATATTTTTTCCAAAAAACTAATTTTCAAATTTTTCATTTTTTCCAAAATCAAACTATAGCTGCCCCGCTTATCTGAATTCTAAACTTATATCGGAAGGAAGAATTAAAATATTCCCTGAACCGCGATAAAAAGGAAATTAGCAGAACTGCTAAATTAAACTTTTTCAGTGTTCAAAAATTTTAAATTTTATAAATTTATCCATCGAAAGAAAAAATTTCAAAACGAAAAGAGATGGGAAAGGGCGCGCGGAACCGCCAACAAGCTCCGACGCGCGAGTGGTCGCACACAGAGCGCCACGTCGAATATGGCAGGGCCCAGCACCACCAAGATAATCGTTTTTTCTTCATCGATGGTAAGTTTCGAACTTATTTTTATCAAATATTCTTGGAAACCGCAGGTAATGCCCAGAAGTCACTGGAAGACCAGCTCGGCGCCCCAAAGGGCAGACGAGGTTAGAACTTAGAGGGAACGAAAAATGGGAGTACTGAGAAGCGGAAGCTCGAAGCCAAGCAGGGAATTTCCAATTTGGAAATATACCTGATACCACCGAGAGCTATACGATTCAAGGGAAACCTAGAACCTTGGGTTCAGCCCGTTTTAAAGTTTTATCATCAAAAGTTTATCAAAAATTATTTATTTTCAAATCAAATCAAATCATATCACTTTTTCGATATCAAATTCATTAAAAATTATCAATCTCGAGCGCTATAAAAATTGTAAATACAGCGCCATAAATGGAGCGTAGTTGGTCGCTCAAGCAGCTGGTCAGAGATTGGTGTCCGATCAAGTGGTGGACAATCGGATCAGGTCTACCCTCCCCAACATATAGAGGTAGCAAGGGTAAGATTTGGTAAGGTGTTAGTTGCCTACCAGCTCAATGTTTGTATATCAGTGGCTCACCTAACAACCTGCACTAAATTTAATTTCTGCGAAACTTAACCCGCTTGGTGTTGTGGTGCTGGTGTAGTATAGACCCGAAAATGCGCTGAAAAAAAAAAAAAAAAAAAAGGGGGAATAAACACTAAAATTAATAGTATCTTATGTTTAGATTATAACGTCAAAAGGGCCGTGCGAATCCATGAACTGGATCAGTGGTTTAAAGCCACATTTGGGTACTGGCCGGCTAATCCCAAGGAACCAAAATTGGTAGACATCAGGAAAGTCAGCCAGACACTCCACTTTATCCGAGAAGTATCAATCTTCAGAGGACAACCAGTTTGTGGATTCGATGTCGAAAAAGTCAACCAGGATAAGGTCGCCGCCTTGTTTAAAATGAGGGAGGTCGACAATCCAATGGGAAAGCAGTTTGCCCGATACGTGAGCTTCGCGCTAACGAATGGTCAAACCTACGTTATTGATACAACGTCAATGATGTTCAAAGAGTGGACCAGCCTCCACGACTTCTTGAACTCCGACATGCTCTTCGCCGGATATTCCGTATTGGAGGACCTGGTAAGTATCTATAACGTATGTGGTGCAGGGCGAGACAATAAGGACAGGGACAAAACTGTCCCCTTACGGGAATTTCTTAGAAAGACCAAGGGTCGATACTTTGATTTAGACCATTTCGCTCTAACCATGGTAGGAGTAAACCTGGAGAAAAAATGCTTTCAGACAGGTATCTGTCCCGAAACCTTTCAGTTAAAGGGACTATTCACGGAATTCTACCTGATAGACGTGGGCCCCTACCAGTATGACTTTTCATTAAAGGCAAACCGTGATCGGTTTGCCAAAAGGGGTATATTGCCGGAAGAGCTTAGATACGCCGCTCTAGACGCATACTACTCCTTATTAGTCATGTTTGCTGCCATTCACTATGGCATGGCCGATCAACTGCTTATGCAAATGCAGATTTTCGACCATGACAAGGTGGATCCCAAACAGATCAACACCGTTGCCCTACATTTTTATCAACAATACCTAATGATCCCGGGCAACGTAAATAGAGAAATGGGGCTAGGTACCCCAGTTATGGAAACCGATCAGGTACAGCCGAATATGGTCTATCACATGATGAAGTGTGAAATGTATAACCGTTGGGCTGTACAGATGCAGGGAAATAACACAGGTTATTATACCGCGCCCACCGAGTGTAATCCAGTTCGTCCTCAGGGAGTTCAACTGCCAAGTGGCTTCTATCCACTGCTCCCAAGGGATAACAAACTGATGAAGGACGATGGATACACTACAGATAGAGATCCCGACGAAATCCAGGACGTCCAGATACCAGACTGGGTTAATATTTCAAAGGATATACTGGAAAATCTCAAGTCAGGTGGAACCTATTGGGATTTAGAAGGGAAAATTTCTTTGACTTTATAGGAAAACGCCAAGCTATACTGGCAACAGGCCGGGAAGCCCAATCAAATACCTGAAGAGGTGTTTTCCGCAAACAACCACTACCCAGTGGGTATCGAAGGTCATAGACAGGCCTACAAGACCAATTTTTATACGCCAAACTTGGCAAAAATTTCAGGTATGTTAGATGAGCGAAACTTTGCGGAGTTAGAGGTCATCTGTAAATTTATGCCATTGGCTTATCATTTGGCATGGCCGCACTGGAGAGCGGAGTGCGACTACGAAACTAGCGCTTTGCTGAACTATAACTTCTTAAACAGTTATACCAGAGAAGGACAGGAGATGATAAAGCGAATGTCCTGGAAGTCAGGCGACCGCCTGGCTTATTATTTAGAGTTAGCAGCAACGCTACCGCCGTCGGAACCCCGCTTTCCATCTAAAAAAGGGGTATACGCGTGGCAAAATTGGTTCGGATTTGTCCCCTTACGATTTCGAGAAGCCGAGGAAATTTTGCAAATCGGCGACGACAAATCATTATTGAAGGACGGAGCCTACAAGGTAAATCCTTACTTTTATGTAACTTTTTACTACGTAGGCTTCGAGACTTTGACGCCGGGACTACGGTATCCGATGAGGGAAGATGCATCGCCGACCGATTACCCAATTACGTACGCACGGAGAAATCCGCTCGAGCTCAGACCGGAGTTTGTTAGCAAAAGCTTCCGGGAGAGAACAATTGCTTCGGAGATGCCAGGGTATACACTAACATATACCCCAGCCGGTGAGTTAATATCTAAGATACCGGTAAATCGTCCCTCTACTTCCGAAACGGCGCAAGCCGGAGGGACGGGACAAGTTAAAACGCAGCCGCAAGTGCTAACGCCAGTGGTCAAAGCTACACCAGCTTTGGACACTGCTGCTACGCAGGCAGCTGCAGTAGTAGTCGTGGTGCCGCCGCCAATGCAACCAGCGGTGGCACAGCCGACTCAAGTACCTCAAATACAGCAACCGGCCGAGCCTGAGCCAGAGGTTGTCACCATTATGCAGTCTGTACCTCCGGCACCAGCTGTGTTACCAGCTAAAGTAAAACAGCTCTTGCCGAAGATACGAAATTCAGACTCTGAGTCCAGTTCAGAGGAGGATGTCGAAGAAGAAGAAGAGGGTGAAATTCTGGAATCTGAGGGCCAGACATCAGAAAATAAGGATGCGATGGAGGCCAAGACTCAGAAACAGGCTATTGAGGAGGAGAAAATCCAGACTCAAATTGACGAAGCAGTCACTAAAATGTCAGGGATCGATGTCAGACTGGAGAAGATGCAGGAAGCATCCCAGGAGATACCTGTGAAGGCCAAAGATCCTAAGGATCACGACCGACAAGCGAAGCAAGAGGCCCTACAGGCCAAAATTCAAGAACAGAGAAGGCTGACGCAGCAGGAATTCCTGCGTCAGAGGGCAATCCAAAGGAAGCTGAAGGAGCAGGCACTAGCCGATGATAGCTCAGATTCAGCCATTGCAGCGACAGAGCTGATGAGGAGGGGAAGAATTGCCGAGGAAGGTATTCCTGGAATTTATTCCCCAGACAAAGTTCAGCAGATGTTAGCTGAAGGTATGTCGGAAAAATTTATCCGACACTTGGCCAAGGAAAAGGTAAGGCGCAGAAAGAGGATAGGTAAGGCCAAACGACGCAGACTTGCAGCTCAAGGACAGCAGCAACAAGGAGCGGCCGCCACCGGATCTGAAAACGACGCCTACGATACGGCCGAAGAAACCACGACCCCACAATACTCGACGAGCCAAAAGTCGAGAACGGAGACTTCGAAAAGTCAGACGAGGACGGAGACTTCAAAAAGTCAAACACGAACGGAGACCTCCAAAGGCCAGACAAAATCGGATAGGACAACAGGGTCCACTGCGACAACTTCGTACACTCAGACGCGAACGGTATCGAAAACCGGCGGAGAGGTTAGTACTTCATCTGGCAAAAGCAAATCCGTGCCCTCCAGCTATACCGCAAGAAGTAGCAAACCTGCGGGAAGCGTATTGGTGAAGCCCGATCTTGAATCGGAGGAGAAATTGATCAAGAAGGTCAAACTGAATGTGGTAGCTAGTAGACCCGAAAGGGAACCACAGCAGTTTGTCACTCCTGGTCAATTAGCTGAAACTCTGATTGACTATTGGGAGTGGCAACGGGAACAAAGGCGCTTAATTGGGCCGATCTCATTCGAAAATCCAGAGGTCACCAATTATTTCGCCTTTGATCGCCAAGAACGGCCGATAATTTACAGAATGGTCAATGACGCTATGGCCGAAATTCATGAAAATTACCACCAGCAATTTGAAATGCAGGGCGGATTTATGTTTGATGGAGAGCGCATCCCTGAGGAAATCTGGGAATGGATCATCTTAATTCTTATTCCTAGATGGCTTCAGGACTATGATGCCTCAGACGTCTTTACGGCCATTAGGTATGTGACCCTAATGATATTTCTACAGTTGGATTTCGCTCCGATCACGCCAACAGCAATTGGTAGGTGGTATGCCCAGGCGTGTTTGTTTGCGAACAGACAACTAGTCGTTGAGGCCCAGGGAAACCGCGTAGACGATGTCTACATTGCAGCCTTTAATCAATATATTTTTATGGGCTCGCAAAGGTTAAACCAGATGGGTGTTAAGAGGAAGGCATCAGGCGATGACAGGTCGCAAGCTGATAAATATCAGCGAACGGCTGCCAAGAGCCCAAGTAAGTTTAAAGTGCCTAGACTCCCTCCAGCTAAGAAACAATTGCCAACGATACAACAATCATCGGCTACGACCAGCCAGAGGTCATATAGTGAAGCTGCTAGCACTTCTTATAAAAGTCCGCTTTCTCGATCAGAATCAATATCATCAAAATCTCTTAATTCAACTTACGGGACTCAAAAACCACAACGCAGCAGCTCCACTAGCAGTGGTCAAAGGCAGCAGGGGAGAGACGATATGTTCTCAAACCCGGCCCCGTACAGGGCTAGACCGGGGTATGACCAAGGTCAACCCAGAGTAGGCTTCAGAGGGCGCCCTCAGCTACCTTACAGAGGCCGAGGAACCTGGCAACACCAAGGTCAAGACCGGGATGCGCAGTTCCACAATCCGAACTTCATGCCGCTTGGTAGACGCGGCAGAAGTCAGCAAGGCCAAAACCAGGGCCATGATGGAGGTCAGACCCGAGGCCAACCAGGTCAGAGGGGATACTATCAAGGTAGACCTCGAGGAGGTTACCGAGGCGGCGGGCAGCAGCAGTAATAAGCCGCACAAATTTTGGCCCAAAAATTTCCTTTTTCGCAAATATATTTTTACTTATTTCATAAAACATAAAATCCAAAAAACACTAATAAAACCACAAAAAATCCAAAAAAAATCAAAAAACATAAAATCCAAAAATATTATTTAAATTTCGGTGCTGCTGGCCATCAAAAATTTTCTTTTTCGACAAACCGGTGCAAAACACAACTGTAAAAATATTTTTAAATTTTTGGCCACATTTTTTGCTCAATTTTAGCGCATTTTTATTTTGTGATACTCGTACATTCCCGCGTCGTCTTTTTGTATCGTAATATAATCTCTTATTTTAGTTTAATTTAGAAAAAATAGAGACGCGGGAAATCGATTTGCATGCGGTTAGACCCACGGCCAACGAATTGACACAGCATGCAGACCGAGCGGCCGAGCCCAAAACCGGCCACATTCGGCACCGACGTCTACGTCGTACTCCTTAGGGCAGGAAGTTATTCCATCAACGCCGAGGTCAAAATGGGCGTCACTTGCCAGCCATTGCGGTGAAGCCCTTGGTATTTGTTGTGTCCAACGACCAGCACAGGAGTCCTATTAGGACAGACTGTGAAACGGGAGTCCGAGTGAGACAAACTGTTCATCAGGAGTCAGCCGGAATTGTAGATTTTTTCTTTTTGATTAATTCTTTTAATGCCGGGGTAACCCGGCCAAAAGTTTTTTTTTTTTTTTTCTACCTCCCGTAGGTCGGTTTCGACGCGCGAGGGATGTTGGGCACCCTGTTGATGCCAATTCGTGTGGGGAAATCGACATGCAAATCGACGAAAGGGACGACGAGCGGCGCAGACATTTGCATAGAATGGAGCGCCACAGAAAGACCGAAAAAGATAGTGAAAATCATTCTTCACTTTATCTCGTTTTTTATTATACTTTTTGACTATATTGCTGTCGTCCCCAAATACAATTTTCCCAGCAACTTGTTTTGTGTATGAGTTATCTACTGTGGTATACCCACATTCTTTTTACATACTTCGTCGGACATATTGTTTAATATATTCGTTTATTTATTTAGATTATTTGCATCGACGAAGGCGGAGGGCCAGAGGCCCAGGCGCCGGCTTACTTCAGGTAAGCTTTGGGAAACCCCTTACGGGTTATACCCAAGTAAGTTTATCCCTGAGGGGATTCCTTATCTCATCTAGGAGACTGCGGAGGTCCTTGGTAAGGCCCCCGTATTTAGAGTTAAGTTTATCTTTGTTGTTGTAGGTCTGGGGATAACCAGACTGTTGCACTATCACCGAGGCTTAGCCAATGGGTCAGTTCTAACAGGTCAGTTCAGACCCACTCTTTTCTTACGCCTCTTAAGGAAAGACCTGCACAACAAATCCACTCGCCCACCAACCCCCAAATCCCCGGCCGAATTTCAAGTTGAGATCGTCTACGCAGATGATATGGAAGACGGTGAATATACAAAAGAATCCCCAAAACCCAACTTAACCCAGAATTTGTTTTTTGTTCAGGCGAGATCACCAATGCAGCCTGATGAGACCCAACGCCGACCGTGGCAAAACGAAAATTTTTGTTTACCAAATATAATTTCTTTTTTATTTTTCTTGTTGTTTTTTTTCGCGCCAATAAATGGCACATTTCAATTATGTGGTATGTCTAGGAGTGGTCATGCAATTGACATCCCGAAAAGTGTCCAATGTGAAGCCCCTAATTCCCCTGCCCATCTTAGTAAAATAGTGGCCGATGTCTATATTCCAAAAACCCAACCAGATACCGCCCCTGCCTTCAAATGTCAAATGTGTACGAGAACTATTTGTACGAACATGGGATTTTTCGGATCAAAAGGCATTGTCCTGGACTCCTCAAAAATTGCCCCAATTTCGGTGTCTGAGTGCAGAGAAGCATTTTTCACCAAAAGTTACCAAAGAAAAAATTTGACCCACGTCTCCCCCGGTTTTTGGAGCACAGAAAACCCACTAAAAGTCGATTTTAAGTGGTGCTGTAGTGATCATTGTACTACAGTAACAAATTTGATTATCGAAGAAGGTAACGTTGCCTCTTGGGAACCTGATCATTTGACCACCGATTTAGGCGACTCCGGCGGTCGCAAGCCTCTAGCCGGACAGTGCACTCTCACTGATGGAATAATTTTGTGGGATGATACCAAATTCAAGGACACTTGTTCCCTCCAACTAAAAGGCATATATAACAGAACCCTAAATGATAATTATGTTGTCATAGACGCTATTCAGGGTGCATTTACCCTAAAGTCTGCTTAGACTAAATGTTCCAAAATTGAAAAAGCTGTCCTAACCCACCAAGGAGTCATTTTAGTGCTTAAAAATATGACCCAACTCGCCTCGTCAAATTCGGATGAAAATTCAGACCCTATCAACCCAGACCCAGTGAATGTGAAGTTAAATTTCTTAACACAAAAAATTTTGGACCTGGAATACGAAAATTTCCGAAATGTTTGGTCAGAATTGTGCTGTCAAGCCCAAAGATATCTTGACATCATTTGGCAACTTTTACATTTTGTGCCCGTGCATTTTTACATCGGACTGACATAATCATCGAGTTTACTGGCGACGTTCTTACTGTCTCAAAATGTAAATCCCTAAATGCTACAGAAATTTTTACGTCCCATAAAGTAAATGAAACGTGTTACAAAAATCTTCCCATCAGAGTTAATGATACACTTTGGTTCGTGACCCCCGGCACCTTTGATCTACTTCCTTTTAGCCCAAAAATTGATTGCCATCATCGACCCATAAGCATATACAAAAATGGAGACAAATGGATGACAGAAACTGGACCCACCCACGTCACTATAGTACCCGTTCAAGTTTTCTGGCATGGAAAATACAAAGTTTTTCATTTTGACTCACCAGCCATTTTTCATGATCAGTTAGGATCTATCCCCTCCAATTTAGCTTTTTTGAAGCAGTACATGTACAAAGTGCACAGCTTAGAAGCTAATGTGCATAGAATAATGAACTATACTTCAGAAATGTCGTTGAACCCCTCCGTCATTTACGAAGCCCTGTCAGGAGCAGGCCAAGGCATGTCAGAGGTCATGCAAGGATATTCCAAATCATTGGAACGGATTATCAGCGGCGTAGCCCACAGTGCTACAGATGGCTTGAATAACCTGCTGAAATGTCCCTTACAATTAATCATTAATGATCTAGTGGTCATAGCAAGCATTGCTGCTGTAGTTTTCATCCTCTTTTGGTCTTATGCGTACCTCCATAACATGCGCGCCAAAAGAATGCCCCCACTGTTGCCATCTGCCGCATCCCTTTACAAAAATCCCCACCATTCTAGCGAAGACCCGCCTCCTCTATCAACCCTCGGACAAGCCCTGTTCCAACTTGTAGCCCACCACGCCCAAAACTCTGAAGCTACTCACTCACGCAGCAGCAGCATTCGTTACGTGAAACGAGCAATTCCTAGTGCCCCAACCCCCTATTTCATTTTGCATCCGAAAATGATTTAATTGACAGAATCCCACATATATTTTGCTTGCAATTAATAACCAAAAAACCGTTTATGCTATGGTCGATTCTGGCGCAGCTTACTCGATCATGGATAAAAAAGTTGCAAAACCATAAATGACCTTGTCTGGAGAAATTCCCCCACTATCATGGCCACTGCTGCAAATAAACTCCCTATCCCCTTGGTAGCTTCGGCCATCGTGACTCTAAAAGTGGACGATTTGGAAGAAACAATTGTGGTTCAAATACAAGATGATTGTCCCTCACCTATTATTTTAGGTGCCAATTTCACTAACCGTTTCAAAAGCTACGAATTCAACAATGAAAATTCCTTTGTCCGTTTTGGAAAAACCGTTGTCCCATGTAGAGGCATTACCTACAACCCACCCAAACATTGAGGCGAAATTTCTTTGCCTGGTACTGTTGCCCTTCCACTCAGAACCATCACAGAGTTTACTGTACCCGCATCAAAAATGTACGAAAATACGAAAACTGTTGAATTCTTTCCACGTGATAAATTATTTGAAAAATTCGGAATTTGCGCAGCTAACAGTGTCTCCACCATTTTTCAAGGCCATATCATGGTTTCCATTTTCAATCCCACCCAAGCCCCAGTTGTCCTATATGAGAAAACAAGATTGGGCACAATCCAAACTTTTACTGAAAAACCAGCAATGGTAGCCCAGTGTAATTCCACACCCAATGAAATATTAACATCCAATAATGTAATGAAATGGTTGAACTCCAATGTTGACTTATCCCAAACATCCATCAGCCCAAACGAGAAGAAAAAACTTTTGTCCACCCTTGCAATGTTCCCCGAACTATACTCAACCTCCAAAGCCCATAATGGACGCACTAGTTTGGTTGAACATGTGATTGACACTGAGGATACTAAACCCGTCTGGAGACCCCTTTTTCGTACCTCCCCAAAAGAAAAGGATATTATTTGTCAAGAAGTCGAAAACTTGGAACGCCAGGGTATCATTTCCAAGAGTACGTCCCCTTATTCTACCAACACGGTTCTTGTAAAGAAAAAAGATGGTGGCATGCGTTTGTGCATAGATTTTCGTGGTCTAAACAAAGTCACCAAAAAAGACAGTCACCCCATCCCCCGAATTGATGATATTTTCGACACCCTTTGTGGCATGCAGTTTTTCACGTCCCTTGACCAAACCAATGCCTATTACAGTATCCCAATCAAGGAAAGCGATAGAGAAAAAATGGCTTTTAACAGCCCCGCCCGCCTTTATCATTTTAATTTCCTACCCTTTGGTCTGTGTAACGCCCCTGACTCTTTCCAGCGCCTCATGGATGTTCTTTTATCCAACTTGCAGTGGCAAACCTGTCTTGTCTACTTGGACGACGTGCTTGTTTTTGGAAAAACCCATGACCAAATGCTTGACAGGCTGAAAGAAGTGCTTTCTCGAATGCAGTCCGCAGGACTAAAATTGAAAGTCAAAAAGTGCAAATTTTCACAGTCCCACGTGAAATATCTTGGCCACATAATTTCAGTCGATGGAATTTCCCCTGACCCCGAAAAAATTGAAGCAGTTCAAAAAATGCCCGCCCCAAAAACGGTAAAACAAATAAAGTCCTTTTTTGGGTTGATTTCTTATTACCATCCTTTCATTCAAAATTGATCCAAAATCAGCTCCCCACTTGGCAAATTGTTAAAAAAAGATGTTCCCTTCGTCTGGGGAAAAGATCAACAAGGTGCTTTTGATGGCCTAAAGCAACACCTCATATCTGCACCCATCCTTTCCCACCCAGATTTCATACAACCATTTATTTTGCAAACCGATGCTTGTGTCACTGGCTTAGGCGCTGTTCTCAGCCAAATAGGATCCGACAGAAAGGAACACCCCATTGCGTATGCAAGCTGCAGCCTAAACCCTCATGAACAAAACAATTCCATAACCCGTCTAGAAACCCTCGCTGTTGTTGAATTTGTTCGTCATTTTAGCCCATACCTCTATCAACATGAGGTCACAGTCCACACTGATCACACAGTCGTAAAAAGCATTTTGGAAAAAGAAAATAACCCATCCCCCCAAAGTTGCCGTTGGGGCTTTGCCCTAAGTGACTTTAAGCTCAACATCCAACCCAGAAAAGGCACAGCTAATAAAAAGGCGGACGCTTTATCCCGTACTCCCCTTCCCACCACCAGTTCTGCTTTTGATATTGACAATTTTTCACAGTCCCGTCCTGAGCAACCCATGCCCATCAACAGTGTTTTAGAAGCAGAAGCTTCAGAAAACAAAGAAATATTGAAAAATTTCCGAGAACAGCAGCTTTGTGACCCTATCCTTCGAAAAATCAAAGAAAAAGTAGAAATCTGAGACCCTGTCCATGTTCAAAATTTCTCCCTCGAAAATGGTTTCATTTATAAGCAGCAAGGCCCCCTCAAAAAACTTTATGTACCCAGTGCTCTCCAACAAAGTATTATCAAGGATAACCATGATAATAAGTTTTCCGGCCATTTTGGAATAAGAAAAATGATCAACCTTACCAAAAGAAAGTATTTTTGACTGGACATAGCAAAAATGATCACTGATTATTGCCGATCATGCCACCCTTGTCAAGTGAATAAACCCACACACCATAGAATTATGGCTAATCTGGTTCCCATCCAAGTAAAAGGCCCATTTGAAAGGGTAGGTGTTGATTGTGTTGGTGCGATGACCCTTTCTGAACATGGAAATCGTTTTATCATCGTTTTCATCGATTATTTCATGAAATATGTCAAAGCTATAGCCACCCCCGATATTACAGCAATTACCATTGCCAAAGCTTTTGTAGAAAAAATTGTTTGTAGACACGGAGCTCCCAAAATTTTGCACTGTGACCGTGGCACTGATTTTACTTCCACCCTCATGACCGAAGTAACTCGACTTTGTGAAACCAGGAAAGTCCACACTACCCCCTACCATCCCATGGCCAACGGCGAAGTCGAACATGCAAACCAAACCCTTGTTGTCCACATACGGATGTATGTTGATGATTGGCATACTGATTGGGATGACCATCTCCCTTTTGCTATTTTTGCCACAAACATTCACCAAAATGAAAGCACTGGCTATTCCCCCTTTGAAGTGTTATATGGTCGACAACCGGACCTCCCGTCGGATATTTCTCGAACCCCACCATCGCCCTACGCCATAGACATGAGCGATTATGTCAATGACATCAAACATCATTTTCACACCACTTTGACCATTGTCCAGGACCGCATAAGAAATAGCCAAGCTCTTTATTCAAAAAAGTATGACATGAAAACTCACAACCACGAATATAAAGTTGGTGACCTGGTCCTCAAACCCGTGCAAACAGTAAAACAATGACTAACGTCTAAGTTGGCCCCCCTACACCTTGGTCCCTACAAAATTATGCGGATATCCCACCCCAACCTCTGGATCTATAACCCCAAAAAGGATCGAGAAGAAACAATTCACGTCAACAATATGCAGCCGTATCATCCAAAAGTCAACGTCCATTCAAATCAATCAAAAGATGAAAATCAACGACGTCCCGATCCAGAAAATGCCTTTCGCCCATTTCAGCGTAGCTCCACCCACCATTCTGCTTGACCTGATTCACCAGCTTCGATCGAATTGTGACCTGCCCAAACGAGGACATTTGCTTTATAAAAAAGGGAGGTGTCACGATAAGTGAATTTGTAAATTATGTAAATTAAGTTAAGCTTAAGTTTCTGAATTTTGTCCAAATTAGTTTCGTGTAGTAATTTTACAGTAATCCATTTTTAAGTTGTTTTTTCCATTTTTACCATTAGGAAAAATGTAGGTTAAGTAGCCTATTGTTTTGTACATTTTTACGTTAATTTGCCAAAACCATTAATGCATTTTCGTTCTATTATTTACTTGGAAATTGTAAAATATGTATGGAAAGTGTTACAGTAGGAAAATAAGAGCCAAAAAAACAGAGAACTACTAATCCCTTTTGTCCACTTACCAACTCCCACCCTATGGGTGGACAACTTCAAGGAACCCGTCGTAAGTAAGTTCAACCAATCAGTTTCAAACGATTTCTTCCCATTCCCAATAAACAATTCTAGCGAATGAGATTCCCCTCACCATAACCCCACCTCTTTTTCCGGATCCTCGGAAAAAGACGGAAAATGGGCAGTCAGTTCCTTTGTTTGGATTTTCGCAAATCAGCTGGGTCTCAGTTTACCGACTACATGTGTTCCCCTATTTCTTTTTGTATTTCTTGGACGACGTTCATCCATCCAGTTGCTTGTATTTCTTGGACGACGTTCATCCATCCAGTTGCTTGTATTTCTTGGACGACCTTCATCCGTCCAGTTGCTTGTTTTTCTTGGACGACATTCATCTGTCCAGTTACTTGTATTTACTTGGACGACGCTCATCCCTCCGGTTTGTTTGGTATTGTTGAGGATGACGTTCATCTGTCCAGTTGTGTGTGTTTAGGGCAACATTTATCCGCCACTATTTTATCTTCGGGACGATGCCTATCCCTCCATAGAATCTCACCTCCCCCCATATTTAGTAGTTTCTCAACTTCCTTTTCACTCAGTTGCTCTTATTCTCCTGCTCATCCCTTTTTCGTAATTTTTATCGTGTCCCCTGCCTTATCCACGTTGTAATTTAGCCTTTTGATATTAAATTCTAATAAACAAATATTTTAGAAGGCGTTTACGTAATCAGAGAATTGACATACGTAACAGGTACTTTGGTGCTGTCCTGGGGTTCTGCTGTAGAGTAATGGGCAACGGGGCCGGGTCAGGGGTTCCAATCCCTGGTCACATACAGTGAGAATGAAGGACAAGGTCACTCGTGGACTGACCTAATATAGGGGACCCGATTGTAAACCTAAATCCCCTTATTTGGCCCTAACCTGAGAAGTTCAAGGGCTCCTCTAACTGAGGGAAATCTCAAGGGAAAATCGACTTAGGAAAGGGTTCCCCAAAATACACCCTCAACAACAATAATCCCTCGAGAAGACTTACCTAGTCCTGTTTTCAAATACAGTTGTGCACGGGGGGGGCAGGTCCCTGTTGATCCATGGGTTCATGGGTTCACGGGTCTTGGATGGTGGGAACAGAGGGCGATGGTGATCAGGTTAGGTTGAAGCCGTGGGTAATGTAAATTGGTCGGCAGGTGATGCGAACAATCCACTGGTGGAGCAGTAGGAGGTAACTGGTTGTGAAGGGCAAGGGGCAGATTCCTGGGTGAGAATCGGGCGGGGGATGCAGTGGACACAATAAACGCATGCAAATTTATTGGTGTAAGGAGTACAGCGGGGTACGCAAATACAATATCAATTAAAATATATATAAAATTGGATGGATGCAGACCCAGAGCTAAAAACGCAGGGGAAACTTGGAAGGCCCAAAAATGAGTACAAAACTAAGGAAACAGGCTCTTTTAAGGACCTCATAGACCTACAGTATGCCCTAGGTGGGGCTAATGACGCCCAAGCTAACTTCTGCAGTAGAAATCAGTGCAGAAGATGCCTATAGTCACATAGACATTTTCCAGTTCCAATGCATTAAGGGTTGGGGGGAGTTTCACTCTCCATGCTTAACATATGAACATCCTTTAGTGAGAATTTCCAAACTAGTCGTCTTGCATTGCAAAACATCGCTAGTTTTTACTGATAAGAGGTGCACGTGATGCTCCAATTATGGCCATGAGCTCGTAGAGCTTATCTGGTGGAAATTCTGACTAACAGGTTACATGCTGTAGTCTATGTGTGGAAGGGAAATAACAAAAACGAAACGGAAAACGAAACACAAAAATGCATGGAAAACATAATGAACGAAACGAAAAATAAGAGTAAAGTGGCCAAAACATAAAGTATTGACATGATGTAAATCACATGACGTTGTTCAAAATTGATCGGCAGGTGACAACTTCCAGCAAAATAATGTCGCAATATTTAATTACTGTAGGTATTAAATGAAAAGACATGTTTTTCACGGCGTTTTCACTATGTGCTTTACCCGACCATTCATGTGTTTGACGTCATCCAATAGAAAACATATAACGTTTTTCTATTAGAATTTCCTCGATATCTGTCAGTACCATTTCGATAAAAATATAGCTATCGAAAGCTCTCGTGATGCTCTACAATCGTGTCAGAACAGATTTGGATGAAATTTTGTTTGAAAAAAGTGTCTCCCTCATCAAACTTCAAACAGAGTACTAGCTGTTGGGCCCCGCACCAGAGCGATAATTACTGTAGTTCATCATGTTCTTTTTTTCAGAAAGCATTGCGAAGCGAGATCTCTCGTCATTTTGAATGGTCGAAAAAATTTACCGATTTTTACAGTTGTTTCTGGCAAATTTTCTGGCTTGGGCTTAGACTCAGGCTTAGGCTTGGGCTTAGGTTTACGCATAGGCTTAGGCTTAGGATTAGATTTAGTCTTTGGTTTAGGCGCCTAGGCCTGAACTCAGGCTTGGACTCACGGCTAGGAAGGAGTATAGACTACAACTTTTCGACCTCTCAAATTGAAGGTATGAAATTTTTCCACCAATCAAATCGATGACAGATCTCGCTTCCTAATGCTTTCTCTTTTTTTCGGCAGCGCGGCGCCACCTTTTTTTCTCCAGAATCGTGCTTTTTATCGAAAGAATTGGAAAAAAGGAAAAAAATTTTGGGCTATTTCTCGATTTAGCAAACAAAACTTTAGGGATCCAATACATATGCATTTTGATGCATTTAGAAGGTCCAACCGAATTTAAAAATTTGTAAGTAAATCTTAGTATATCCTCAAATCATCAAAATTGTTTGCCATCCGGCTTAGGCTTCAGACCATGGGGGTTGCGAGGGACTCCCCCCCCTCAACTTGGCCAACCATATACCCAACCCTCCCCCCAGACTTGAAAATTTTGATGAATTAACGGCTCTAAAAATACCAGAAAGTTTGAAAAAGCTCAAAAACGCTTGAGTAAAGCATGACCTATTTCCGCATTTGGAGATATACATTTATATAAATTGTTTGTTTCATTGTTAAACTGCTTTTTAATTGAAAATGTGTAAGATCTGTACGAGTTCTTGGTGGTGTTATATGAATCAAATCTAAGAAAGTCTTCTAAAATTCCCATCACCGTTTTTTTGCTGAATCAGTGTTTCAAAGGAAAAAACTTCTAGTACCAAAAATGTTGTTGCGCTCTTTTGCTAAATGGCGACAGAATGTTGGAAGTTGCGTCCTGGTGCATTTTAGGAGGTCAAAATTTCAATATTTTACTGCGCTTTTCACCGCTTCTAATTCTAATAATAATTGCTCTTTTTGCTATAAACCATCTGAGGTGCGACTGGCAGCATGTTCATTCCGCTCACTAGTTAACATTTCAGTTGTCACCATCTAGAATTTAAAAAAATCCTTTTGCAGTCCGTCATAATTTTGAAATTTTGTGAACATAAACTCTGCATTTGGAAAATGATTATTGCCATATGGGACTGTGACTGAATTTTTGCTGGTTGGAAGCATACCTGTAATTAGGGTTATTTGGGGGACGCCTAACTTGGTTGAATCCTGTACCCAAATGTCGGAACCCCCAACGAGAAATTTCGGAAAAAGTTGCTTTTTTGGTTTTTGTGGGAACATATTTGAAATTTCCGACTTTGGGAAAATTTTCATGTTTCATTCATTTTAAGGCGTTAGTGTGCTTCATGTGGCTAATGTACGTTTTTGGGCAGGAATTTACAATACGGTAAGTTCGACTTTTTACCAAAAACCCCCATTTTTCAATGTTTCAAATCAAAAACTTTAAAAAAATTTGAAAATTTTTCATGGAAATTACAGTAATCATACCTTTCTACCAAAATATATCAAGTTTTTGACTAAGCCTAAGCCTAAGCCTAAGCACTTGAAATGCATAATACAACCTCAAACACAATCAAATCCAAGAAATTTGGTTTATTCTCATTTATATACACAAATAATACGTTTTTATTTGAGACCAAAGATGCACCTTTTTGACCTCGCCGTTCACCATTCCACTCCGACCGCCCTAAAAACCCAACTAATTCTGTACTTTTGAGCAACCACCAACAAGGAAAACACAACTTCAGGCAATTTTGGTTACTTACCATATTGTTAAAATTAGCCCGTTTTTGTTTAATCTTCCATTTGTCCAAGTTGGGGGGTCACAAATTGAGTAAGAGTTCACATCTTTGATGTCGCATTATTGATACCAGTAATGCAGCAGCAATATCAGTTTATTGACTCATCCACAACTGAAGCTTGTAGGGAGTTGAAGGCTGGTTCACTGTTCGACAGTTTTCAAGATCTCGTGTCTGCCATTCAACATTTAGAGACAGAAACATACCAGTCTTCAATCGATTCTTGGAAGCGTTTTCCATCAGATGAAAAAACATTTTTGTTTGGGGTACTCATGCTTGTCTGCAAAAACGGAATTCGTTGCAATACCAGGGTTGGGAAAAAACCCATTTTCAAAATTTCGAATTTGGGTTTTTTATGGGTGTCTCTGGGTTTAATCAGGGTTTTTTTCATTTCACAAATGTGGATCTGAATTAAGTATGAAAGAAAAGTGAATGCAACATATCTCAAGTTTTATGTTTCATAATGCAAGATATTTTCATAATCATTTTTCCTGATTTTAAGCAAAGATACAGATTCCTTATCACAACAAATAAAATCATATACTAATGCACCGTCAGAAAGTTTTTTGGCTCTGAATTTTATGAAGACTAGTTTTTTCACTTATGCAGAAGGCAATCGTTTATGCAACTTGCTGTGAACAAAGTCAAATGTTGAAAAATTATGCTCTGATGACGCAGTGGACACCAAAATGCAAAACATGTGATTCTAACATGACAAAATAAACTTTGCTTGCTCGCCATCAATAGTCTTAAAAAGCGTACTCTCAAGACAATTTTTTGGAATGAAGGCCACATTTTGCCTTCCGTCAACCAATATTGCCTAGCAGATTTTTGGCCGCTCTCCAGCCTTTTGTAACAAAACGTATTTTTTTCATCATCTTCACTTGCCGAATTCATTTATTCATTGAGTTGCTTGTAAATTGTGTTTTTGCAGGCTGGAAAAAGTTTGATGTTTTTTTTGTTTGATGAAAAATTTTTTAGTTTGATGATGCCAGTCTGGCAAATCATTTGGAATGTGGAAAAAAATTTTTTCGTCTTAAAATCATTGTTTTTTGCTTGAAAATGCTCATAAACACTTTATTTAAGTGTTTTTGAGCTTTTTAAAGCATTCTGACAATCATTCTAATCATAATATCTCAAAAATTAGATTTAAATTTTGTGTTCATATAATTGTAATTTCTAGAAATTTATCGTTTGAAAAATTTTGAAACCATGAATTTGTTCGTAATCTTTCATAAATTTGGTCAAAAAGCTATGAGTCAGAAGCATAGAAGTTTTCCAAAAATACTTCCATGGAGCTTTTGAATTGAATTTACATTAAGAAAGGAATGGCTAAATTTTATAAGTGAGTCCCAGCCTTCAGCCTAATTACTGTATTTGAATTGTTTGTCAATTTTGAGCATAGATTTCTGTGACTAGTGAGTAGACATTTATTTTTCCTTTAAAATTTTCCTTAGGCTTAGGCTTAGGGTACAGCAGCTGCCCCTAAAGGGCGCAGCACTGTTCAGGCTCTTCTGTTGTTTAGGCTCTTCTCTTTACCCTAAAATATTAAGGTCTGGGCCACCCTATCACATGATCGATAAGACCCATGACTCAACAGGAATGTGAAAATTTCGTGCCTGACGTCTGCCTGTAATTTTCGACATTGGTAGACTACATTTACTGTAAATGCAATTCAAATTTATTACTGGATGTTATTCTGAACAATATTTACAATTAATATTATGGTTAATTACAAACAGAGAAATAATAGATTAAGCCAATCAAACACGGCAAAAAGCCATAAAACCACTGGTTTTATACTATCAGCGCCTCCTTTACTTGACTCAGCCAGTAAACAATTCAACTTATCGACTTGTGGTGATAATAGCCATACTAAAATAATTCCACAATTTTGTTTATATTGTAATTTAATAGTACAGGATTATGAAAAAGGGTTACAGGGTGACTTCTGAGACTGTTGGGGACACATTAAATGCCTACATATTAACAATCCTTTATACGAATCATTGAAAAATTCGGACCATCCGTTCTATTGTAATTTTTGTATTCCATTGGTCAAACACTTTCTCAAAATCAAAAAAAGACTGGATAGCTTTGAACACCGCTTCACGTAAATCGATAATCGAAACAAAATTGACCAATTTAGAATTTAATAATATTTCATCAACCAACTCGTCCAGCCATATAGCCATGCTAATTAAAGATGCGTTAGAAATTGAATCAAAAAAGAATAATGCAGTACTGTTTGGTTTACCTGAAATTAACGGCCTGGACGATATTGAGGCTGTGCAACAATTTATTGGCAATCAGGACGAAAATTCCACGTCAATTTCACCCGATAACATCGTTCAAGGCTTCAGAGATGGACCAAAATATGATGGAAAACCATGTTTTTTGAAGGTTGTTTGCACAAATTTGCAAGCTAAACATGCATTCATCAAATTGATCAATAATGCTCATGGAACACCCAAGAATGATGGTGATGACCGTCTATGTGCACGACCAGATTTGTCCTACTTGCAGAGGGGAGCCTCTCGAAAATTACAAGCCAAATTAAAGACAGGTTTGGACAATGGCGAAACTGGTTTATACATTAACTATAAAGCAATTACTGTAAGGTGCAAGAGTTTTCCCTTTAAAAATTCAAACGTCAATAACCAGTCTACATAGGACCATAAATCCCATACAGGTGACACTGAAAATGATTTAAATTGTATTTTATTCAATGCACGTGGTTTAAAAAATAAGTCACTCAAATTGGGCCTGTTATTGAATTGTGATTAGGATGTTATTATTATTACTGAAACATGGCTTGATGATTGTACACCTGATTCCATGCTTGTAAAACATCTTGATTATGTTTTTCGAAAAGATAGGTCGTCTCTTGGTGGTGTATGCATTTTTGTTAGGTCCTCCCTTAATGTTCAGAAAGTGGATTTGCTGGATAATTTTGAACTGCTTGAAGTTATTGTTCTCGATATTCATTTCAGAACCACAAATTATAATGATTGCTTGTTATAATCCTCCCTCAAATGATCCCTCTCATTTTTCAAGTTTTAGTCAATGGAATTGTGAAGTTAATTATGCTATTTTTCTTTTAGGTGATTTCAACTACCCTAAAATTTTTTGGCAAAATTCTACCATTCCCGTCGACTGACATTCTAAACTTTTTTGGGAAACAACTACGAGACTTGGTCTTAAACAGTTAGTTACTGAGCCAATAAGGGATAAAAATATTCTTGATTTAATATTTTGTGATACTGAAAATTTATGCTATGATATTAATGTTTTAGCTCCTATGTGATCATAACCAGATTGGATTCAAAATTGTGATTCCAGAACCAAAGACAAGTAACATTAACCAATTTTTCAACTTTACAAAAAGTAACTATAACGATTTTTCTTGGTTTTTATCATGTATGAATTGAGAAGAAATATTCTCCCATCACTGTTTTTTTTAATGCGGCACTGATAAAACATAGGCTCCGCTAATGAAATATTTTGGTTATCTGCCTGGAGTGCTAATGACCAAATTTTTATTTCAGAATTTACAATGATGAATATACAAGGCCCATGGGACTTTGTCATTGATTTTGTGTCTCACACAGAGAAAAATCTCAAAATTTTCCCACACATCGTGCTGGTCAGTGAGTATAACAGTCATTGTTCTTCATCTGATGTGGCCATTAGCATGTCTACCTCTACTTAGTACTTAACATTCAGCAGTTTCAATCAACTGAATTGTACCTCATCTCTTTTCCATCAGTTACAAGAAAATATTTTGCCGATTAATGAGATTTTCCATCAATCTTCACAATTTTTTCTCTCGTGTCGTTTGAAGCCCCATTTGTCTTATCAATGGGATCTTTTAGGGAATAAAATTTTGAAATAAGGAAAAAGTTTTGGGCATTTTTTTCATAAGAAAATATTTTTTTCCACTTCAGAACCGAAACGATTCATTTTGGTGAATTTCAGAAGGTCGAAACCTCAAAATTTTTCGCCAGTCATGAACGTCAAAAAAGAAGGTCAAAACCTTAAAATTTTCGGCCGGTCGAACAGTCACTGCTTTCTATCAAACACGGCCATTAGCATATCTACTTCCACTTACTAATTAACCTTCAATCAGTTCCTATCAATTGAATTCCTTCATCTCTTTTTTACTAATTTAGTCAAGAGTCAATAATTTGCTAATTGAGATTTTTCATCACTTCTCACAATTTTATTTTCTCGTTTTCTTTGGGGTTTTCCAAGGTTTTGAAATGTGAACCTTCCCAATCTGTGATTGGAAGACGATAAAAACATCATTACAAGACTGTAAATTTAGAGCTTCTATCCAGGAACAATTGTTGGGAACATACATTTTCCAGCATTTTGCTACACAAAAATCCAAAAATTTTCTCGGCGCTGGGTGCCAGGATAAGAAAGGTATTACAATGCATTAGTTTCATTCCGATTTATTTTCATTGTTATGAAGATTCATTTTCCAGCCTTTTAAAATGTAAAAACCTGAAAATTTTCCCAGCGCCGGGGGCAGGAAAATTTTTTTTCTCGGTTACAACCCTGTGAATATAGGTAGGTACATTTTAAAGAATGCTGCCAAAATATATGTTTACAATAACACATTTCTCAATAATGCTTAATACAATCACCAATAACTTGATCACTATTGTAAAGAGAAATAAGTTACTGTGCACTAATAAAATTTTTTTGCGCTAATGGAGTCAAACTGCCATTAGGGGCACTGTTAATGGGTGTGCCACTAAAAAACAGTGTCTTCTATTGTTCTAATGTTGATCAGTTCTATTCCGAATTTTTAAATATATTGAAGGTTGGAATAAATCAATTTATTCCTAAGCATAATACCAGATCTGCAATAAAATATCCTAATCATATCAGGAAACTTCAAAACAAGAAATTAGGATTATGGCGTGAATTATTAAAATATCCTTCTGAATCTCTGCCTGTGAAATATTATAAAACTTGCAAAAATATAACTGATGCCGTATTAAATTTTAAATATAAGACAGAATCCAAACTTCTTGAAAATGTAACCCTGAGTTATTTTTTAAGTTACATTAACACTCATATTTCTAGCAAAGCAGTTTTACCTCCCTTAAAATTTAATATTACTGTATTAGTTTTGGAAAATGAAAAGGCTGATGTATTAAATCAATATTTTGCTAACACTTTCGTTCACAATAACAAAACCTTACCCAATTTGGATAAGGTACCTATGAGATCTTTTCTTCAAAAAATTGATTTCAAAATCGAAGATATATCAAAAAAAGATGCAATATCAAAATTGAAATCTTCATGTTCGGCTGGTCCGGACTGTCTAACCAACTCATAGAACCTTTACGTAATATATTTACTGTTTCATTCTTGTCTGGTACTGTTCCTAATATTTGGAAATAAGCAAACGTTACTCCAATATATAAAAAAGTGACGCGTCAATATCACTAATAATTATTGTCCTGTATCATTAACTTGCGTTGCTTGCCGTATAATGCAAAGCATATTAAAAATCAATATTTTGAAGCATTTAACAGCTAATAAATTATTGAACTCATCTCAGTTAGGATCATACATGCAACGGAGCTCCGAGGTCTGGGGGGGGGGTTGGAGCACTTTTTTGGGGATGGGGGTCAGTAATTCCCAAAATTTTGGGGGGAGAGGTCCCTGAAGGAAAAAAATTGGATTTCTTCCATGAAAAATGTTTGAAAAACGGTTTAAAAATTAGTAATTTTTGTCTAAAAAATGATAAAATATGTACTTATGGCGTGAAGTGCTGAGAAAATTGATGTTTTTGACCATTTTTTGTTCAAAAATTGACATTTTTGAGTATTTTTCCGACTAAAACTATGGGGGTCCCTAGGGCTACCATATGGCTAGCCATAGGATTGGAAAATCCAGGGGGGTCGCCCAATGGCTAGCCATATGGTCGACGATTTCTGGAGGGGGGTTCCCATAGCACTTCCCCCCCCCCCCCCCAATTACATGTTAGGATTTATTTCTAAAAAGTCTTGTGTATTTCAGTTATTATTATACCTAAATGACTTGACTAAAAGCTTGGATGAAGGCATTCAGACAGATGCTATCTACCTTGACTTTGCCAAAGCTTTCGATTCTGTATCTCATCCAAAATTATTGTTTGAGTTACAAAACTATGGTATTTCTGATTATTATTTATTACTCTCATGGATCAAAGAATACTTAACAGGTCGCACACAATGTGTAAAAATTATTCAATGTTTTTCTGATGCCAGAGACGTCACAAGTGGCATTCCACAGGGAAGTGTGTTAGGTCCTGTTTTATTTTTGATCCTCATAAATGACTTGCTTCCATTAAAAATAATGAAAATGTGAAACTTCTTTTATTTGCTGATTATGTCAAGTTGTATGCTGCTTCAAAATTTTCACTGGAAACTCAATATAATAAATATTAAATAAATATATCAAATATATTGAATAAAATTTAATAAATATATTAAATAAAATATATGAATGGTCTGTCATATGGCAATTACCTCTTTCTATTTCAAAATGTACAACTATTCATTTTGGTAAGAATAATCCTAGAAATAAGTATTATCTTAATGATGTGCCACTTACAGCTGATGTAAAAGTTAAAGATTTAGGTGTTTTAATATGTGACAACCTTAAGTTTTCTGATCATATTTCAGGTATAATTAAAAAAGCTTATTATGTGATTGCCTTACTTTTTAAGGTTTTCAAGTCTGGATGTACTGACCTGATTCTTAAGGCTTATAAAATGTACATCCGACCTATTTTAGAATATGCCAGCTGCGTTTGGTCGCCTCATCTTGTAAAGGACATGAAGAACATCGAAAAAGTATAGAAATATTTCACAAAGAAACTTTTGCATTTTCCCAAAGATCTAAACTATGATGATAGACTTCAATTTTTAAATCTTGAAGCATTAGAATACGGCTGAATTTTATTTGATTTATGCCATGTGTACAAAATTATTTATGGTTTCATATACATGCCAACCAAAACATTATTTTCTTTCTCAAATGTAATCAAAACAAGACATCCTCAGGAATATAAACTATCCATTCCAAAATGTAAAACAGATATTCATAAGAATTTTTTTGCACTTCGGGTTATACGAATTTGGGACAAGCTTCCTCAGTCTGTTATCATGTCATCTAATGTAACATCCTTCATGCATCATCTGAAAAATGTAGACATACAAACTTTATCAGGTAATTAATTAGGAGTCTGTGTCAGTGCATTCTTTTTGCCTTCAGTCGCCTGTATAGTCGATTATTACACTTTATTATCCGTATTACATTTTTTCTCTATTAACTGTTGTTTGCTAATCATTTTTTTTGTATTTTTTTACAATTGACTATCGAATAAACATTATTATTATTCATACTGCTTACAGCCATTCAACCAGAATACTTGGTTAGTGGCCAGTGGTCCATTTCCAACCCATTTTTGAACCCAAAAAGCCATCAGCTGCCTCTTTCTCCAGTGGGTCTGCTGTCTCCCTCAAAATTGTAGGGCTGCTCAAGTCAGCTCACCAAATGCTGATGGCTGTGAGCAGACTTTAGCAGTCACAAGTAATGCTGTGTATTGCTCACTAGCACTGCTCATAAGTACTCATGACTCATGAGCAGTAAAATCTGCCTAATATTCAGGTAAACTACCAAATCAAATCAACTTCAGCCAAAAGACAATTCAAACATAAGTTAAATTTATTAGATATGAATCTTTAGCTTTTCGATTAGAATAAGCCAATGCAAGACAGTCATAAGAACCTGATCGAATAAAGCTAAGAAGTCTCCTGAATTGAAAATTTACGATAGCATTTGATTTGTTTGTTGTGTGATCTCATCTCAACTCTGTTGTCATGTCAGTGTCAGAAAAGACTGCATTGTAGTTATAAAATTTGGCTCAACTCTCATTTTGATTATTAAATCACGAAGAAACTTTATTCCTGAGAACAAAATGGAAAAAATATGATTTTTTTCTTAAAAAACCCAAAAAACCAGAAATGTCCAATTTTCCAACCCAAAAAACCCAATGCCCGCCAACTCAGGGCAGGGGTTGTATCCCAATAAGAGCTACTTGGGGGCCTTGCAAGGCCCATCAGCCAAAAAGGGAATCAATCAAACATCAAGGAAACGAAACCAATAAATTAAGTAATTAGCCATCATGATCATAAATTACCCATGGAATCCAGTGAAACATTTATACATGACTTGGTGATATAACTGTTTAAGCATACCTGTTGCGTACGGGTCATAAGAGATCCGACCAGTTATGGAGGGGTAAACCCCAAATTTTTGGGGGTGAGTCCTATAATTTTGGGAGGTCCACAAAGAAACCGAAAATTTCTCCAAAAAAGGCCAAACAAGCTAATTTTTTTAATTTTTCCGAGTTAGGGGGTCCCAACATTTGGATATAGAGTTCGATCAAGTTGGAGCCCCTTAATTACAGGTATGTGCTTGAGCAGGGGGTTTATATATTTTTATCTGATGATTTGGTACTTGCTCGCATGGTTGGATCATCACTTCCAAAAATGGGCCATTGAATAGTATATTTTTTAGATTGAAATTTTCAATTGGTGAACCATTGATTTTGATCCTCATGAATTCTTCAGGGTGCACAATGCTTAATCTGAAGCTACTAGTTATTATCTTGTTTATAATTCAAAAATAGGTGCAACTCCGGTGGTTTATTTGTACAAGTCCTTTTATACATGTACAAAATCAGCCAAAAATTTGTTGTACTCTAAAAATCATGATTTTGAATGTATTTTTGCACAAACCTTCTTCCAGATAAGGTTTTTCCTGCACAAGAAATTTTTCTCCATTCCAAGTTGAAATCATTTCAAAAATGTTCAAAATGAGTGAAATTGTATATTGCCAGGAAAAGCTTGAAAATTATCTGGTTTTCTAGCTCAAAAACATTATTTCAGACTTTTTAAGCAAAATTAATAGTTGCTGCTGTCAATTCTGTGATTAGAGCTGAAAATTTATAGATTTCAATCGACTCAATTTCTAGATTTTAATGTTCTAGAATGCTAGAAAAATGAGTCGTTTCAACTCTTCTGCCTAAAATAAAAGCTTTACATTTTCAGTCGAGAAAATTTTTTCAACGTTTCTCAGCGACAAAATTTCTAAGTTCAGAAAACTAATGAAAGAAAGAATTAAAGATCAATAATAGATCTCAATTTCCAACAAAATCTGAACATACTGAAGATTAATGATTGACAAATGAGATGAAGAACTTCAATTCATGAAAACCATACACGTTTAACTTTTCTGGTGCATAGCACCGGAGAATTTTTAAACACAGGAGCTACTGAAATGTTGGAAAATGTATTGTAGAGATCAAGCCTGTGGCCAGGAACTTTTTGGGGGGAGGGGCGCACATTTTTTTCACTCAATTTACCGTAAAATTGGCATTTTTGACTTCAATTTTTCTTGAAGAAAAAAATCAAAGGTCTCAGCTTTTTTAATTTTTTTTTTGCTACCTTTTTTAACACTTGAAACATTTCGGAGGACATGCCCCCCAGCCTACAGGCGTGGTAGAGATAATTTTTACTACTCGCAGTTCAAATTTTTCCCAGGAGAATTGAGTATTAAATAAATGTATGGAGAAATGTGAGAAAAATTAACAAATTCATATTAATCGTGAGAATTATATTCTCACTATGAAGTGACAAGTGCTACTTATTTTAGCAGAGACATAGCAGATTCATGGAAACAATCATCGATAACTGAGAAATGAAACTTGACTTACTTTTGCTGTACTTCAGCATAGTTGTAGTGAACATTATAAATTATTGCTATTGTCGGCGCAGAGCATGAGAAAAATTAGGGATTTTGACCTCCTAGATTGCACCAAAATGCACCGTTCCATCAATGCCAGCAGTAGAAATGCACAAAAAAATTTCCATTCTGTGCGGAAAATGCTCCAAAAGGGTGTGTGGAAAACACCTTGTTCAAGATAGCACTTGATTTCATGATCTGATTATATAGCACAAAGGTACACGGTATTGAAGAGTGTAGCTTCATGTTGGAAAATAAATTTCCTGATAACTTATTCAAGAAACGTAAGGTTCAAATTTTCTGTTCGAAAACATGTCTCATTTTAAAATTGAAAAACAATACTCATACTTTCATAGTTTCAAAAACTTCCATTCAAACTTTCAATTTTTGTAAAGTACATGATGCTTTAGATTCAGACTTGGCCTCATCTTCAAAAGCATAGATACAAAAAAGTGATGCATGCACCACAATTCATATTTTCCGAAGGTCTTTGCTCCAAAAGGAAAAGGGAAAAACTGGATGGAGCATTCTG
This sequence comes from Romanomermis culicivorax, assembly GCA_963922205.1. Classification (NCBI taxonomy): domain Eukaryota; kingdom Metazoa; phylum Nematoda; class Enoplea; order Mermithida; family Mermithidae; genus Romanomermis; species Romanomermis culicivorax. The sequence continues at coordinate 726,912 of CAWUHX010000098.1, read as the reverse complement.
AGAAATTTTAAAGTAGAAACCGCACCAAAAAAATTTTCGGTGTTTTCTGATTTTAGAGCCAGGAGAAGCACTTTCCGACCAGGTAATGCCGAAAAAAATTTTTGTACGTTGAACTGAGACATCAAAAAAATCTTTGTGCCGAGCCAAGAATGTTTGTCTCGCACAGAAATTTTCAAAGTGAAACTCTGAGGCTTTTCTGAATCATTCCTCCAGAATTTTTCAGTTTTCTCAGAATTTACTAACCAGATCATAAAATAGTAACAAGTATGTATGTACAAAGCACACAGAAAACCTTAATTATAGTGATTTTTCCTGTTTCAATTTGTCCATAAGTGTCATGATTTATAACAATCATTGAGTGAGAATATAAATAAATAAGATGGACAGAAAAATCAATTCGTAAGCAATCGAGGATATTATATTTCGTTCACTTACCATTATTTTCATATCATATTCCGTATCCTTTTATCGTGTGTCACCTCGAGGACCTTGGGAATGGAGCGAATGGAAGCAAGTAGAAGTATAGTGAAAATCGGGCGTTACATATTTTGGTGACAGTAACCTACCATAACCATTGGAACTACCTGCCCCATTAAGGTGCATCCTTCTCCGGGCCACCCTAAGGAATAATCACAGACATAACAATCATCCCCTACAGCTTAAAGAAGATTAACTCGTAAAAATCAAACTGGAAAGTACCTATAACGAAACATTAAGTGACACATTTCTACAAATCAAACGTGAAGCAAAAACTGAAACCTCAAAGCCAAAATCCCAACGCAAACCAAGAATGACTCACCAAACCCAAGACCACTTGTGAGAAATTGTTACAGAGCAAATAAATGAACTTTTTTTCGGAACACTTTCGAACCCTACACATGCAACTGAATCAAAATATAGTAAATCCCACCCTATATGCTACAATATAGCAAATAATTTTCACATAAAGCCTACAGTATTCACGGGTGGAGTGACCCAACATTTTGGTGAATGGAGTAAACGACTAGAGCAATTCATGGTACTTCAAGGCATGAAAGATACCTACAGACAACTAGAACTAGCATGTTTTGAAATTTATTTGAGTAGGACAGCATTAGCAAAATTCAAAAGCTTGGTAATATTCTGAAAACCAGCCCCAGACATACGAACAGTACAAAACCGTATTACAAGCATGTTTTCCAAATAATAGAGAGACAGAATTGCATCAACAATTTTTATGAGAAAGAAAACAAAAAAGATTGGAAACAGTAACAGAATTTTTGTTGGACCTTGAGCATTTAGCAACCCTTGCCTACCCCAATTTTAATTCAGATGCACGAGAAATGATAATTAATCCCTTTTGTTGAAGGCATGCAGAACAAAATCAGAGAAGCACTCAAGTACAGAAGGTTCACAACCCTAAAAGAAATGTCTGATGATACAGCTTACATCAAACAGCAAATTCTCAGAAATGAATTAAAATCCAACAACCTACCATTTATACCACCCAAACCCGAACTTATCTTTTCACTAACAAACAACACTGACCAACAAGGGCTTTTGCATAAGTTAGAACAACAAGTAAAGTACTAACAACTACAAATAAAACAAAACTCACAACCCCCCCCCCACCACACAACAAAAGTTTTAGGCAGCTCACATGTTTTCAATGTGGACAAGTTGGTCATTCAGCTTGAAGTTGTTATTTATCAGGAACATGAAAATCATGTGAAATCTGTTTTCCGAATAATCATACTACCCGGGACTGCAAGAGCCAATGTATTCATCATTATCAAACAGGCCACAGATCTGACCACTGCATATCTTAAAGTTATTCTAATGTTCAGTGTTTTGTCTGTAAACAAAGAAGCCACACAAGCAGGTACCCCCAACCAACAAAATCGTAATGTACAAAACTGCATTGCAGACAGACTACCCCAATGACAAATGAACATTGATGACCCAGCCCTCTACCCCACATTGCCCACTATACATAGCAGCACCCAGAATACTTTAGGAACCATCATGCGGGCCTACTGTCAATGCAACGATGAGGAGTATGCCACCCTCGCTTCCCGAAACAGAGGCCATTCCAAAACCATTGGCGACCCTACTACCAGACTACAAAATACCCTGCAAATGCCCATGCCCCTCATCCACTCAGATCACTACATTCAAATGGCCACACAAAAAAGGCGGCAACATCCTCTTGCTACTATATGGTCTCATGAATGATTCCTATAAATTCCACCCACCAAAAACTCTCTTTCCCACCCCGAAAGGTAAGGAAAATCCTACCCGATCATGCAACCAATATCCTCAAATTCTCATAACTGTTCAGGCAAAAATCCAACAAACCCCACAAGAGAACCACCCCACATACCGATGCGACGCCCATATGACTGATGCAACAACCAACAAGCAACATGTCATCCCCAATGAAACTTATTGTTGGTTTCTTTATTGTATTTTCCTTTGTATAATAATTCCTTCATACTGTCATGCCTGATTTCTGCTGAGCAGAACTTCCATGAGTGGTCATTCAGTCAACATACCAAAAATTGTATTGTGCATGCCCCCTTCTACAATCGACAAACCCATACAAACATTTGGAAAAATTTATATCCCCCCCTACCGAACCCCACATAACAGATGCATACAAATGCAGTATTTGCAAAAAAAAATTTGTGACAACACTGGATTTTTGGGCCAAAAGGCATCATTTTCGACCAAATCAAAATGAAAAATGTAACCGCACATGTTTGCAAGGCAACCGTCATAGACAAAGTGCATAATAGTCAAAAACTGTACAAAACAAAACTGGGATTTCAGTCCACAAACAACTCACTAAGCATAGAATATGCATGGTGTTAGTGACCATTGTACGTCCATTACTAATGTCATTGTAGAAACTGGTCAGGTTGTGTCATGGAACCAAAAATCAATGACAGGTACATTAGTTGACCTGGGTTGATGCAAATCAACATCATGTCATTGTGTAACAGCAGACAGAGCAATTATCTGGAATGAGACCGCATTTGAAAACCTATGCCCCTTCGAATACAAAAACATGTACCGGATAAAATTAACCAAAACACACATGATCATCAACAAATTGCAAGGAGCGTTCTCCATCAAAAATGCCTTCTTTTAGAACCCAAATTGTCCCCAAACCCAAGATAGTGTCATGACCGAACAAGGCATTATTGTACAATTAGACAAAAAGACACCACACCGCAATGCCTTTTTAACCCCACAAATTAATGAAACCCGAACCGCATTATACAACTTTGATGATTTTGAACCTATCAATGCAAAACTAAATTATCTAGCAGTCAAAATTCAAGAGTTCGAAATTCAGAATTTCAAAAACATATGGAATGAGCTATGCCGGCAAGCTCAATGTCATCTTGACATAGTGTGGAAAATCTTACGCCTTGATGCAACACTTGGGGCATGGGCATCTTTACAAACGACAGACATAATTGCTGAATTCACAGGGGGTGCCCTGACAATATGGCCCTGTAAACATTGGACCTGCTACAAACTTCTACCTATCCTTATAGAGGCCAACATTATGTTTTCAAACCCTGGAGGAAATGATTTGACCCCTTTCTCCCAAACTGTCGATAGTTATCACATGCATGTTGCCCTCTACAAACAAAATACCACATGGGTCAATGAAACAGGATCCCCACATGTCACCGACCTCCCCCTAGAAATAGTATGGAATCAAAAGTTCTCCCTTTTCCACTTCAATACACCACCGATCCTCCACGACCAACTTGTAACAATATTGATAAACTTACTCTTTTTGAAGCAATACATATACAAAACCCACACCCTCAAAAGAATTGTTAACAAACTGGTTAATTACACCACCGAAAGGTCACTTAATTCTGATACAGTGCACACAATGATCTCAGGCAGTGGTCAAGCAATTGGCAACACACTTTCTGGTGCTGGTCGAGGCATAGAACACGTCATCACAGGCACCACACAAGGCCTCACAGATGAGTTAAATAATTTATTAAAAGGCCCTTTGCAAATATGCATCAATCTAGTCGTTATCATTGTTATCCTAGCCAGTATCTTCTACTCCTTCCTTGTTTTTCGGAAATATCTCCATTGCCCTAAACACCACATGGCCAGTGAACATGCATACGAGCTGCCTTTACACAGTAGACGGTTACCCAACACCATCCTTGAAGCTGAAGCCTCTAAGCAGGAAGAGGAACAGAAAAATTTTGCAGAACTCCAACGCAATGACCCAACTGTCAAGGCAATACTCACCAATTATACCCGAAAACACCCAACAACCATGATCAAATTCACAGTCTATCACAACATCCTATTTCATATAATTGACAAGCAACCAAAGTTATATTGTCCTAAATCACAAATCCATGATGTCATTGCATCTCACCATGACAGCAAGTTTACAGGTCATTTTGCCTAATGTAAAATATTACACCTCCTGCGACAAAAATATTTTTGGCCCAAAATGAATATTGATGTAAAACAATACTGCAAAACTTGTCATAAATGCCAAACTCACAAAGCCCTACGGCACAAAATACATGCTAGTCTTGTCCCTATTCAACCTACAGGCCCATTTGACAGAGTCAATGTTGATTGTATGGGGCCATTACCACACATGTAACGGAGCTCCGAGGTCTGGGGGGGTTGGAGCACTTTTTTGGGACCGGGGGTCAGTAATTCCCAAAATTTTGGGGGGAGGAGTCCCTGAAGGAAAAAAAATTCGATTTTTTTAAATGAAAAATGTCCGAAAACGGTTTAAAAAGTAGTAATTTTTGTCTAAAAAATGATAAAATATGTACTTATGGCGCGAAGCGCCGAGAAAATTGACGTTTTTGACCATTTTTTGTTCAAAAATTGACATTTTTCATAGAAAAAATGACATTTTTCAGTAATTTTCCGACTAAAACTATAGGGGTCCCTAGGGCTACCATGTGGCTAGCCATATGATTGGAAAATCCTGGGGGGGGGCGGTCGCCCAATGGCTAGCCATATGGTCGACGATTTCTGGGGGGGGGGTTCCCATAGCACTTCCCCCCCCCCAATTACATGTATGGCCATTACCCCTTACTGTGGATGGCAATCAGTTCGTTGTTGTATTTATCGTCTATTTCACCAAGTATGTTGAGGCTTTTCCAACCCCCAACATCACAGTAGCCACCATTGCCCAGCTATTTGTAAACAAAATTGTTTGCCATCATGGCTCCCCAAAAATCATCCACTGTGATCGGGGATCAGATTTTATTTCGGATCTTTACACTAGAATCACTAAATTATGCAATGCCCAAAAAGTTCACACTACTCCGTACCACCCCATTGCCAATGGGGAAGTGGAATGCTGTAACCAAACCCTTGCTACCCACATAGGTATGTACAGAAACTCCAAGCACACTGATTAGGATGCTTATTAACCATTTGCAGTTTTTGCCATCAATATTCACAAAAATGATAACACCTCATACCCCCCCCCATTTGAATTACTCCATGGCGGACAACCCAATTTGCCATCCGACGCAGCCTTCAATTTCCTCCCCACCTCCTATATGGTCGATCTTGATGACTACGCCCTCTCGTGTCAAATCTCATTTCACTGAAGCTCTCTCCACAGTTCAGAGAAACTTACAAAAAGCACAGAACCAATATACAAGTCAGTACAACAAAAACGCACATGACATCAAATACAAGTTAGGTGATCTCGTTTTATACAAAAATCACTCTTGCAAACAAGGGCTAACACCTAAATTTTTACCCCCTCACAACGGTCCTTATGCAGTCACAAGTTTCCTGTACCCTAATGTTACACTGCAACATCCCCTCAAGAATACTACCTTTACTGTTCATGTAAATGACACAACCCCTTTCTACCCCTGAGCAACTCCTACCGAAACTACCCCAATCCCCTCTCTCCCTCAAAAGCACTTGAACGAGGACATTCAACTTCAGAAGGAGGGGAATGTAATATAGGTGCTAATGCATCAGTGTAAATTCACAATGTACAATATGCATATTCAATTACTGTATATAAATTTATTCCATGATTTACTGTCTCAAGGATGTTAGAGTTTCCCTGTATTGACATTCCTGTAAATTCCCTTGAAGTATTCTGTTTTGAACATCTCACACTCAGAAGCCATTATTGACCCAATTAAAGACGTTACATAATTGATTTGCACATCGGCACCTGGCCCTCATAACCCACTCGAAATACACCTTCCCATAGGTACAGTAATCCCCCCTCGTAAAGTCACCTGTCCCGTAAAAATGTAGAAATCTCAACCCAGACCCTGGTCTCAAGTGGAACAGTAGCCATGTTACATTACAGAAGCACATACACCCGTAATTATTAAGAAGGAAGCATGTAGGCCTGGCTAAGCCTACCATAAGTTCGAAGCACATAGACAGAGAAGCTAAGCATAACACAAAAAGGCGTGGCAAAGCATACTATAGTCAGGAAGCATAAAAGGTGTGGTTAGGTAAGCATACAGTACATGGAAGCATATGAAGCAAGAAGCCACAATTGGTTGGAAGAAGATTTGGGAAGCAGACCCCCTCCCCCACAGATCAAGGGTGTAGTTAACAGGAAGCAGTATAAAAGACGAAGGAAGCATGAAATAGTCACTTGTTTCATATTTTGTTTTAAAATCGGCATGTGAAAGCTTAGTTAGAGTAATCGTCTAAAATCGAGCATGTTACCCTCAATGCAGTCGGCGATATTGTATTTCATTCAGTTACCATTATTTTGGTATCATATTCCGTATCATTTTATCATGTGTCGCCTCGAGAACCTTAGGAATCGAGTGAATTGAAGCAAGTAAAAGTATAGTGAAAATCGGGCATTACAGAGGCCCCAGTAAATTTGATCTTTTAGAATGCACAATAATTCACCTTTTCAAGTTTTCAGACTTTTCGAGATTTCCCAGGCATAATTTTTTTGTTTGACTTTCCAGGTTTTCCACTGAGTACACTGATATGTCCTAAAAAGTATGTAGACTCTTGAATCAACTTGAGAGATTGCATGTTGTCCATTTTCTAGAAGATAAATTTACTATGCATCTGGTTCCCTACCCTCATTTGGCATTGCAACCATCAAAATGATTCTGAAACCAACCAACTTTTTGGGCTGGCTGGTATCAGATGAACTGATAGGGTTTGTCCAGATATGATGATAGATGAAATTTCAAAGGTGAAAATGGGACAGAAAATCATAGGTGGCACGGTAGACTCAACCTATTACTTGGCCCCCTAAAATCTGACTATCCCCCCCCACCCCTTAGATCAAAAACGATTATAGATAGAGAGATATGGAGTTTTTTGCATAATATCCGCCATATGGGCAAACATGGGGATCAGTGTTTTTTTAGCAGCTTTGTCACTATCCTCATTCTCTTTGTCACTTTTGCATAGTGAATGACTGTGGCTGGAATCTGAATTTGCTTCAGCTCTAACTTCTTGAACACTACTTAGGTAATTTGAAAACATGTTTTGACATGTATGCTGAAGTTTAGGCAAATCAATAATAATGAATAGCTAATATAATTGTATGTTTTCTAAAAAAATCAATTGAAGTTGAAGTGTGGTTCTGTATATAATGAAAACTTTTAAACTTTTATCCAAATAGAATGTGAATTTAACGATTAATAAAAGTATTACTGTCAAACTGAATACTGAATATTTACTTGTCACACTCTAAGCTTCAATCTTATTATAAATCAAGCTTGTTATACTATCAAAGATACTAATTTTTTGTAGTCTTGCCCCGAACTGCGGCAACCCTACCCCAGCCTGGAGCCCCGGCAGCTGCCCCAGTGCCATGGCTGGGGCCTGGGACGACCCTACTAAAAAGCATAATGCACTATGAAATCTGTAGCATTATTGAGTTTTTTGGGGTGTAAGGGTTCCCGATCATGGGGAATTCAATGGACATGGTCACTTTACACCAAAATTTTTCCTTGTGTCTTTTTTAGATCACATGAGACGTATTTCATTTTGAAATTCATAAGATAAATCTCATTTCGTTTTCGTTGAACAAAATAACGAAATGAAAAACAAGCATCATTTTACAGTAAGTAAATTGGAATATGCACAACTTTCGTTTTAATTCAAAAAATTGTTGAAAAAAATCAGCTGGGGCGATAGGGCACAGATATTCAATCTGCTTGACCAATATTTCATATGTCTCTTTTTAGGAATTGGGATTAATCTACTGGACATTGTGCTCATCATAGTGTTTACAATTCTTCATGAATAAGTACTCTTTAGAACAAGTTCGAGTCATACTAAGTGACTTGATTGGATGGATTTTTAGGTTTTTGCCATGGAATCTGACATCAGAAACATTGGACTCTCAAAGCACCGCATGATGGATCCATGATATCTTCAATTGTCACATACTGCAGGTTAGACAATTCATCTGTATGGCTTACTGTTGCAATCTTGAAGAATTTTCAGATTTGTTCTGGAAACCTAGAAAATACATTTGTCCAGGAAATTGAATTCAGTTTACTTATAAGTATTCATTCCTTCAATTATATGGTCTCAATCTCATTATTTTTACCATTAGTGACTACAACAATATTAGTAATTAAATAACATCATCAGTAGCAATTACAAATTTATTAGGATGGATATTTTCTAAAGCCTGTGCTTAATTTTTTATCAAGCATTTGTTATCCTTGATATGCAACTTCTCGACGTGAATCATATTCTAAATTTATTTTTAGCATGTATTTAATATTTCATGAATTCTAATATTATGCCAGTGTATGTTCAATGTTAATATGTTGTTTTAATTATTGACACTGAAAATGATTTTTTCTGTACGCCACAATGTTGTTATAATTTGATTCTTGTTTGGTTTTGAATCGTGTAGTGCATGATCACCTTGAATATATTGTATTTTTATTTCTACAGCATTTAGGTTAGCAGTGTCTTAAATTCCTGATGGCTACATGAAGCAAACGCCCCTAATGTGACCCCTTTTCTCAAAGTTGTACAAGTGTTATTATTTGAGGATCGAGTCATGCTATGGGAATCGCTATGAGTGTCTATGATTCATTTTGAATATTTATGTTTCAATTTATTTTTTCAGAAGCAATGGTGATGCGGTTTGAATCCAAGCAAAATGGATTTCCAATTCTTTATTGTGGTCTGAATTGTCTGCTGTCCCATTTTTATACTTGAAAGTTGACTTTGGACAAAAAATTTTAGAGTTGCGCAGAACAGTTATATCAGGCAAAAAAACCGAATTTTTTGGTGATTTCGATGCATTAAAGTGTAATCTCTCTCACGCTGTTTTCTGCATTTCTTATTCTGTCATCAAGCACCTATAGTCTGTTTTTCATAAAATGCTTGTGAAGTGAAAATTGACCAAAATAAGTACCACTCTCAAAGTTGCTGGTAAATCATAGAACTGAACTGGAAAGCAAGTGATATTTCTTATTTAACGATTTTCTACTAAACTGTATATAACTTAAGACAAGAAATTTGTGACCATACTCGAATAATCTTCAGTATTTTTTTGCATTTTTTATCAGCAAATTTAAAATAGGACTATTATTCAGTTTTCTCATAAAATTTCTGTAAATCAAAATACCATAAAAAATCGCTTATGAGTAGTTTTTACTGCATACAATCCCAAATTATCTGATAACACCTAGCTTTTTTTTCTGCAATCGATTTTTACAAGGGATACAGACTATAGGCTATAGTTAGCAGATTGATGTACTTTGGATTATCATTTTTACAGCTATTTTGTCCACAAATGATCCATTCATAATGAAAAAAATTGGCAAAAAAATTATCGTAACTAAAAACTCGACCATCAAATGGGACAACATAAAGTCGAGCCTGATGCTCGCCATTGATAAACTAAAAGTAATGCTGACATCGAGGATATGACTCAGGAAAGTCTTCTTGCGCTGTTATATTTTCTTGCGTTGGCACGTAATCAAGGTGGGGTATAAAAAAATGACAAAAAACAGTAGGTACCATATTGAATAAGTGTGAATCTCAAACAGTACGGGTAAAAAATGTTCAATCCTGGTCCAGGTTATATATTTACAATACAATTTAATTTTTTATTTTACATCACAGTAGCAAACTTCAAAAAATTGACTGTACACTACCAGGCAAAACTAACCCTCAAAAATTCACATCCGGAATGCATCTTTTTCCGCAGCACAAAGAAAACTTTCATCTTTCTTAGTAATTGACATTCATGCAATAACTGTCAGTCATAGTTTTTTCATAATGTGTAGTGGATATGCACTTCGTTTTGACCTACAGTATGACAACAGTTGACCTTTTGTTAATATCTGGTAAATAATGTGTGCTTTCTATAGGGAGGTAAGAAGGAAGCATCAGCAAAATTATTTGGCTTTGTACCACACAAGCACATGGCCTGTCAATTTTATTGTGGGTATAGTGTGCTTTTCGCGTCCTGGATGCATCCTAGACGTGGTGTATTTGAAGAATATGCTGGGCAATTGGGGCGGCTCTGCCTGATTTCTTGCCTCCTTGATCCATCAGGTCGGAGGAAGGAGTTGAAATCAGTAAGAAGAATTGAAGTGCAGGAGAGATAGCCAGGGATTGACCTTAATGCCAGTGCTTCCCTGCGCCTGCCTCAAACCTCGGAATGGCTCCTCACTCAGGGGCGAGAAGTCAAGAACAGAATACTACCTGCCCAAGAAATGCCTGACTAAAACTAGTCAGACAAGGTAACACACTTTTGGACACAAATAAAACACTTTCCTAACTAAACATTTATTTATAAAACTTACCTAAAAATCGCCCCTTCCATAAATGTTTCGACTTACTATTATAGAGAATACAATAGCTAATGTACAGGCGGAAATAAGACTAATAACATAAAACGAGACTCATGAAAAATTCATGCACTAATTCACAAAATCCTTCTCCTACAGTAACTGTCACGCTGGGCCAGGTCGGGCATGGTTGGATGTATTTTACTTGTGGGCGTTTTTATGAAATCAACAAACTATTAGAAAATCCTGAAAATTGGCAGAAACACACTACAACACCCCTCCCCCCTTGGGGTAGATCGCCTTAAGCGATCGTCATGTGAACAAACAAAACTGACAAGGGGAGGGACTCCGAAATTACAGGTCGTCACTGGGGAAGCTGAACATGAAATTGGCAGTGCACAGTGGGGCCGACAGAGTCGTTGTAGTGTTTTGAGCCGATTTGGTGATGTGTAGGGTGAGACCTCCCAATGCAGTGCGTAATTAGTGAGGCCGTAAATTCGGCAACACCGGGGCCCGTGTCAGCACGCCATCTGCACCGATATACTGGAGTGCACCAGCATATGAGTCCATGCAGAGGGGAGGGTGAGGCTGGCCACTACCTTCAGGATTCGGAGAGCGAAGGTCCGACCAGTCCGGGGGAGGATGGAAGATGGTGAAAATATTACATGGCGGGCAAAAAGGACAAACTATTGGTGGCAGCTTGCGGTAGAACATTCTGGGGCAGATGAGAAAGTTGTAGCGGGAAATTGGACTGGCCATGAAAACCAAGTGGCAGTGCCACGGGAGTTTAACATCTGTAGCAGAGCCAGCCAAGTTATGCTGATCTGACATTGTGAGGAAATCGAATGTCAAAAGTGGTAGGGCCAGCCAAGTTGAACATCATAGTTGCATGCTGTGATTCGGGAGGCATCCATCGAAGGCAGTTGACATTGGAGAAGATGATTGATACAAAACAAACAAGCAAATGAAAGATATATACAAGAAAACAGTGGGAAATATGAGTATACTATACAGGAAACAGATGAACAACTTTTGGGGCGATTTAAAGGCTATATTTAGATAGTGAATTTGGACCAAGAATAAGAATAGTTTTGAAATGAGAGGTAAATATTTGGGAAAACTAAACTGTGATCGGCTACATGTTACCGATCTCTTCTTTTGTATGGGCGTCAAGTCAAATTTTGGGTTCTGAGTGGCGGTCAACTCCACAAAGTGGCGTTCAAGCAGCGGGAGATGCATGACAAATCAAATCCATGACATGGATATAGCAAGCAGTGACTGAGGTGGAAACCAACCAAACTTCTCAAAAAACGATCAATCAATCACAAAGAATTGTGCCTGACAAACGGCGGTGGGTCAAATTGATGGTCAAAGTCCAAACTGTCGTCAGCGAAAGATGGCAGGAACAGTCTGCAAATAAGCTGAAAGCTCGAGCCAGCTCCATAGTTATACTAAAAATTGAGTGCATTCGAAAAAATTAGAATAGCAGTGCGACACCATAGAAGGGAACTATGGGGCAGCCTTCACACACTCTAATAGAATGAAATCTGGATTTTTGATTTGAGAATGAAAAGAAAATTTTGATGGAAATAGATTGAAAAATTGTAAAAATGATATTCTCACTTAGGCCGGGGTAACATTGGGCACAAAAATTCACCAAGACTGGGGCGGTCTTGCCATTTCCAAATGTCCCACTTGAGCGAGGCATTGAGAAGGACGTCTACGGCACCAGTCGAGGCAGCGGCGAACCATGGTGTTGGAAGTTGCACGAGCTAGGCCATGGGCGAAAGTTGCGGTGGCTGACCACTGATCTTCCTGTGTGTGGCTGTGGCGAGGATGAGTCGAGTGGGAGCCCAAGGTTAGGGGGCAATTGAAAACATGCATATATAAAGAAAGGGGAAAAAAGAACGAAAATATGCATGCAAAAAGGAGAGAAAATCGTCCATAGTGGGCATCAATGTCATTGTGGTCAGGATCAGCAGATGATTTATGTGGCATATTAGGATAGGATAGAATAAAAAATAATGAGGGGAAACAAGAAAAAACAATCCAGGGGGTCACCCCAACCAAAAAAAGAACTTGCACTTGGAAATCCGAAAAATATTACAACAAAGAAAGAATTAAAGAATTACACATAACAGAGCTGACAACCACTTTCGGCGGTTCAAGATGCATGCCCTGTGTGGCGGTGTTAAAGTGTAACAAACTATAGAGCTGGGAGACATGGCAAACATTAAAAAAAGTAGGCCGAGCACTTCCACTGCCCCTGCGATTGGTTAAGACACCAATGGCAGTCAGTTGACACCACTAAAATTTATAGAAATGTGGGAAAATTGAGGACCAAAAAAATATGTGAAGAATTTGGGCAGTATGTACAAAGTAATTACAACAAAACTTTGAAACTCACCACTGATGCTGCTGCAGTGATGTGGTAAATTGGGGCTGCGGCAATTGTTTGGTGTTGGGGTCAGGGGCATTTTCGGTAATTTGCAACGGCAAGCGTTTGTTTCGAATTTTGATATATTCATCTTTGAAATTTAGCATGGCATTAACTTCGGGATGGGTGAGAAAGTCGGTGCTGATGATGAGTTGATCTTGTGTATCATCATCGAGGACAACACATTTGAGGGGCTAGTTGCCAAATTTGGATACCATGTTTATGACGACGGGTCTGTGAGCTTGGACGATGGGGCTGTCGGCCACTCTGATCTGCCCCCAAACAGGCAGAGTCAGCATTTTGTTGTTGAAGGCACGTTTCATTAGGCCAGAGGAGATGATGGAGCATTGAGCCCCAGTGTCAGCTAGAGCCTTCATGTTGATGCTGCTGATTTTGATGGGAATATGGAAGGCGTTTGTTCGGGTATATTTTCTCAGAGCATGGGTAGCTGATGGAACTTCGTTGGTGTTGCAAATAGCCGAGCGAAAAACCCAAGGCAGTTGACCTTGAGGTTCCATGGAATCCCAGCCAACTATGCAAGGCGGGACGCTGGCAGCAACATTGGTAGTCTTGGATGGATCAGCAACCATATTGGCAGCAGGTGTAGATTGAGAGGAAGCGGCAGCACCCGATGAGTGGGCCGTGGTATCAGCAGCACTCCTCGGATTTGCTGGCAATCTATAGAAGTGTTGCTCAAGCGGCAATAGAGGCGCGGTAGGGTTGAAATGTGGCATTACAGTGTGGCAATCATGATTGTAGTAGCGTCCACGATTGTGTCTCCATTCATCTGTTGTTCAAACATCATTGTTGAAGGCGTGATTGTTGAAATTGACATTGGGATTGTTGTTGTGGGGCACCATTCCTCAATTCGGATTTTTGTTGTAGTTTTGGTACCATTCGTTCATTTGTTTGAGCCAGATACAGTCCTCTGTATTGTGAGTGCGTGTTTTATGGGCATCACACCACATACTAGAAAACTGAGATGGCGGAAACAAATTGCTATCGTGGTTGGCTGGTCTATCATATTGGTCATGAGATTGGTTGCGAATTTGCAATGTGTCACGATCATACATGTAACGGAGCTCCAAGGTCTGGGAGGGGTTGGAGCACTTTTTTGGGGCAGGGGGTCAGTAATTCCCAAAATTTAGGGGGGAGGGGTCCCTGAAGGAAAAAAAATTCGATTTTTTTCATGAAAATTGTCCGAAAAACGGTTTAAAAAGTAGTAATTTATGTCTAAAAAATGATAAAATATGTACTTATGGCGCAAAGCGCCGAGAAAATTGACGTTTTTGACCATTTTTTGTTCAAAAATTGACATTTTTCCTGAAAAAAATGATATTTTTCAGTATTTTTCCGACTAAAACTATGGGGGTCCCTAGGGCTACCATATGGCTAGCCATTGGATTGAAAAATCCTGGGGGGGGGTCGCCCAATGGCTAGCCATATGGTCGACGATTTCTGGGGGGGGGGTTCCCATAGCACTTCCCCCCCCCAATTACATGTATGGTCACGATCTTGGCGTTCATAGTTGTCATTTCGTTTAGGCAGCATCAACAAGCGGGATATGCTCTCTTCTTGTTCATCTATAAGATCCATTATCTTTTGTAAAAGGATGACGGTTTTATCCATTGGAGAGCAGCTACTTAATTTGACATGATTTCTATCAGATGTAGAAACCATATCATTTTCGCCGCAATCCATAGGCTTATCATCACTAGGAGGGCGTTCAAAACGTCTAGTTGGTCGAGGCGAGGAAAGCGGGGTCATGGCTTCTGAAGCCACCCGATTCACCTTAATCAGTTGGTCAACAGTGCCGATCTCGGCTTTTGTAGCATTGAGCATATTATGAGCTTTCGCAATAGCTCCAGCCAGTTGTTGGACATTTGTGAAATTTTATGCTTCTTTACCAATAGTTATGTGATAGAAAAGTGGCATTTTAGTTAGAAAAATTTTAATGATTGTTTGGTGCTGAAAAATTTGATCTTTATGTTGGTAAAGAAGTTGTACACTGGCTTAGAAAAGTGGCAGGCTCTTCTCCAGCTTTGGGGGCAATCGCTGCTAATTCACGTTCGAGCGTCATTTCATTGCAATCAGGAGCAAGTTAGAGTATGAGCAGATGCTTGGCTTCATCATATTGATTCACATCTTGAATCATACCACTGGGGACATCGGAGTGTACTCATCTTGATATGGTTGGATGCATCCTGGCCAAATTCGCTTTTGAGGCGGATGAAAAATCACAAAAGTTGTTCGTTCTTTGTGGAAGCATCAATAATGAGTAGGTATTGTCAATGATTGTGTTTATTCCGCTATCATCTTGGCGGTGCGATGAATGTCTTGTTTCATGGATTGGGTGGCTTTGATAATAATAGTCCTGAGGCAGATAGTCTGAAAAACCAAAAGAATGCACCGGCGCAGGCAGTTGATGAGAAGCGGCTGCATGGCCAGCTTCATCATCCACTAGCCTGGCTCTATTATAATCAGAATTACGATTTTCATGCACAGCTATAGGCGTGCTATTGATTTCACACGTGGTTGCGGCCGTGAGCAGTCCAGAGCCGGCTCAATATCTCTATGGGAATCAGCAGTTATATAAATCTCGCGCGCATCATAACAAGGAAACTTAGAATTGAGCTGCGGTGATCTGTGAATCGGGGGGTCATCATGCGCTGGCCCTTTAGATTTATTGGCGGCCACTACGTCTAATTTTTCAAGAAGCGCGGTCAAAACAGTGGTTTGCTGTTGTCTCATTGTTCAAGCTCATGTGCATAATTTGCATCAAGAGCACTTACTAGATCTCTCACTGTACCAACTACCTGGTCAATCCTTTGGGTCATGGGAACATTGTTCATCAATCGTGTTGTTGCAATGGTCATTTGATCAAGCACATCTCCAGCCTGGCATCAAAAGTTTTCTAATTCGAATGCACATGCGTCAGTAATGCTGCCAATAACTTGCTGATCGCAGGGTTGGCGTTGCAAATCATTATTAGTAGCGAAGTTCGGTTGTTGACAATTGCAGTTGGCTGGATGAGATGGCATGGCATGTGAAGGTGCTTGCATAGCTGATGCGCCAGCATCATGGGCTGTGTGGGACACCGAACTTGCAGTTGGGCTCAGACCCGAAGATGCGGCTGAATTCATCCGCAGAGCTAGCGGTTGGGGCGCATCCATTGTTGACATCATCGCAACTTGCAGGAAGGAATCTTGAGAGCTGGCGCTCCCTGCTGACGTCAAAACATCTTGTTGTTGCAGTGTGGCACATGAAGATGGCTGGTTTCTATTTTTGTTTGAACAGGCAGGCGATGTTGCTCATAGCGACATAATTGATCCGGTCAAGGCCATGGCGGTAGTTATTTGGGGCGAGTTTGTTTTGGATTTCGATTTCTCTTGCATCACTCGAGGTGGAATTTTTGGAATAGTCCATTTAGCACAAATGGTGTTTTGGCAGGGCAAAATTGGATAATGAGCGTCCATTTCTGACGTTGCCGCACCCCTTGGAAAAGCATTCTGATGGTCAGCGCTCCTTGCTGACGTCACGGCGCCTGGTGCAAAAGCATATTGATCATTGCCACCCCTTGCTGACGTCGCGGTGCCATGTAGAAAAGCATTTTGATAGTTGCCGCGTCTTGCTGAGGTCGCGGCGCCTTTTGAGAAAGCAGTTTGGTGGTCAGTGCCTCTTGCTGACGTCACTCGCCTTTTTGAGAAACTTTTAGTGATGAGTGGTTGTTGCTGAAGTCGATGCGCTTTGCGGGAAATTGTTTCTATGATGAGGGCCCATTTCTGACGTCGATGCCCGGCGTCACTTGCTGACGTCCCGGAATAGGCGGAAAAGGGGCGCGCCTCTATAGAAAGATGTGGGGCATCTGAAAAAGCATTAAAAACTGGCTGCGCCAAATTGGGCTGTAAAGAATGAGGATTAATTGAGGTAGTCATTCTGTGCGTCGAGAATATAGACGTTGATGACGTCGGCGTCGTCACGGCGTTGATTGTAGGTGATGCGGCCATCATTGGGGAAGGTGCTGGCTAAAACCGCTTCGAAAAAGCTTGAAAATTGGCTGAGAAATCGAGAAAAAACGGGTGAAAATTGGATGAAAAACAGACGAAAATCGGTCGAAAAATTGGGCGGCGTGTTCTAGGGTTGCAACAGGCGAGCCAGACAGTTCACCAATGTTGTATTTTGAAATTGGATGGGCGTTTGGGGGCGTCAACTACATGGTCAACCCCCATAGCCGTTTTCATTTCTATTTGCATTTGCTCAACATCATCGACTTTCAAAATCAATTTTTGTTCCCCGCACGGGTGTATGCATACCCGTTGCCAACTACAGCCTAGGTACACACGTTAACCACCGAGGAACTTCTTGACGGCCCAACCTCAGCTTTAGAGGTAGAGCCTGCTGATGAAGAACTTTTGGACACACCAATTTTCGATTTGAATAAAGCAAAGGTGCCGCTATCAACTGATGTGTCGGCTCTTCCTCCGCTTGCTGTCACAGCCAATCTTACGGCAGCTGCAACGCAAATAATCAATTTTTTGAAATTGATGCTCAAGGATATATCGACCCTCACGCCAGTGCCGATGGACGAATCTACTCCGGTCCAACCCACCAGGATGGATGCCGAAACAAATACAACCAGGGATCAAATGCTAACTGATATACCCGAAGAAAGCACCATTGACCAGTCCACGTCAATGGACAGCATGCCTGCAGAACCTCCAACAATGTTGCCTTCAATGGCGCCTGCTGTGGACCCGCACATTTTTTTGGCCACTCCAGCAATCCTGCCCGGACCTCCAATTACTGCCACTGTTGCCGCTGCTAGGTATAGTGCTCCTGTTACTTTTTCGCAACATATTATTTCAGATCAGAAATGGCAAGCATTGGCCGCAGCCCTCACAGCCTACCACTTCCCATCACCACTGCCCGGTATGCTGTTCCCTGAACACCATTGGATGGATTATCCATACGCGCTCAAAGAGGAAATACAACTTATTTTGCTGCCCCAACCAACAACAGTACCCGTTCCTCAAGTCGCTCAACCGGCTCCAGCTATCGCTCAAGCAGCCGTACAGCTGCCCACTGCTCTGCCACTGCTGCCAGTACCTCAACAACCACCACCTCTTGGATGTTCAAACCCCACAGGCTCCCACCACATCCACACCCGCTTTAGATCCTCATGGCCAACCTATCCGGAAACCCAAACATTATGAGCACTCCGTGAAATGCAAGCAGCATCTTCAGGAAGAAGCCGAATACCGCAAGTCTCACAAAACGTGTAGGAAGGACGAACGGCGCACCTGACGAACTCAGTCACCCAGTACTTGGCGTACTGAGCACGGCAAGACGCCCAGCAAAAGAACAGCCCATCGCCGCGAACAACGCAACCAATAGAAAGCTCGAGAAGCAGCTGGTCAAACTAGTTCGCAGACTAGTGAGACACCACAGCTGAAAGTCATGACCAGAAAGACAGCAGCGCCGGCCAAACACACACCGCCTGCCCGCCAATCTGATAGTCACCATTCCCGTCACAAGTCGCATTCCCATGATGACAGCCACCGCAAAGAAACTGAACAATGGCCACAAAAAGACACTACGAGCCGTGACAGCCACCAACAAAAATGCTGTGATGATGCACTGCCGCACCCACTCAAAGTGAGCAAACGGGTCAGGTGGACTCCACAGATGTTTACAAAGAGGCGTACAAGCAGGATTTCCACCAATCACCACTGAAATTGACCGACTATGTTAGCCCATTGCATCGCAATGCCGAAATCCAGAAACACATGGAAGCCTTGAAAAATCCATTGAAACCAGTGTTCAAGGTTCTGCTTCCGCCACTGCCCCCGATGGACATGGAACCAGCCACATCGTCTCCCAAGTTGCTACAGCCTATGGCTACGTCGCTGCCGCCCACCGCCCCGACATCCGCCAGGGCAACTACCATAACACACACCACGTCCCTGCCGCCTACGGCCCCAACGTTGGTCGAAACCATTAAGCCCACTCAGCCATCATTGGTCATTATGACATGACCGCTACTCAGAGCTGCCCTGCCAGCTGGTATCACCAGAAACTTTGAACCACGCTTGCCAAGTGAGGCCACCAGTTTGCCGAATTACACAAATTTCCAAAACCAGGGACTCACTGCACTGTATTACGCTGGCGACGCTGCATTATCGGCCTCGTATGGATCCATCCGTCAAGTTTTTGTCGCGGGGAACCTTGCGTGAGATGGTTTTGATCAATTTTTTCGGCTGCCTAGGTGTTCCCGTCACCAGGGCCATTCACATTCATGCAACGAATGCATCGCTGGCGTTGTATCAATATCTCCAGGCTCACTATCGCACTACGTATCAAGAACAACAACCACGCTTATCGCCTGATGTCGCCGTGCTAATTCTGTGATGGGTCACCCACCTCTGGGCCGACTAGCTCAAGGTAGTTGACGCCGTTCACACGCCCATTTGGCACTCTTTCCGTACGAAGCGCGAGGCCTAGACAACCCGTCGTGTCTATTGCAAGCTTACAACACCGCCATCAGTTTAATCGACAGCTGGATAGCCTGCCCACAATATTCGCCATTTGAACAACCTCCGGAAATCGCCGACATCCAAAGAATCTACTTCCAATACCATAGCGAAACCAACTGTCCCGTGCCCCTGCTGGGTGGGCACGATTTTTCTGCCCGGTAGAACTTGTTTCCACCAAGACTGTTGCCCCTCACAGGGTTACCCTCAGACTGCCCCTCTTTGATCCCCACCCAGCTCCCACCCTGCAGCATGAATCCTCTTTCACCGCTTTGTTCGCAAACCTTCACTTTGTCTTCCCGCTGATGCAATGATGCCGACTATAGCCACTACCCACCCAGGTTCCGCTTGTTTCTATGGCCATGATGATCCCCCTGACCCTCATGGTTATCACAACGACCGCCATTGCCAGGAAAACTGCAACCGCCGCAACAATCACCAGCAATCACTGTCCGTGTCCGACACCTGCCATCATCATCGCCATTGATTCAAATCTTTTGTACAGTAACATTTGTTTTTCTTCTTTGTTTTCATTAACCTTGTTCATACCGGTTGTTTTGTTTTTCTAATCACTTTTGGCCTGCTTTAATTTTTGTACTAGTTTCCCCAGCTCACGTGCCGCTGATTCTAAGACCATGCAGTAAGACGGCTCGACTTGCTCTACCATCACACGCCCCCACTTGCGCTACTTGTCCTTTCCGCCTCTGCCGCCTTGTGCCCATATCGTTACCGCCACTGTCATAGTGGCCAGCCTCATCCTCCCATCTGTACTGACTCGTATGCTGGTGCGCTCCAGTATATCGGTGCAGATGGAGTGACAAGGCGAGCTGCGGTGTTGCCGAACTTACGGCCTTGCTAATTGGGACCCGCATTGGGAGGCCTCACCTTACGTGCTGCCCAAAATCAGCTCAAACCACTGCAATGACTCCGTCAGCCCCACTGCGTGATGCCGAAGATCCCTTCGGCCACCCGGGTGACAGCCTGTAATGGGGGTGCCCTTTCCCATTGCACGTTTTGGTTATTTCTTGACGATGGCAAGGTTATTTCTTGACGATCGCAATCTCCCAAGGGGGAGGGGTGTTGTAGTGTGTTTCCGCTGATTTTGTCATTTTTTGTCAATCCGCGCATGAGGCCCGCAAGTACCAAGTGGAGCCAGCAACAAGGACCATCAACAGCAGTCTTACTGCTGGCTCTCTCAGAGTGTGCATCATCATTGTTTTATAACATACGTTTTTTTTCTATTAGTCATATAAGGTACTCACTACCTCCCTGCAGGCCTCGTCTTTTGTGTTTTTCTCCCTAGTGCGTGGGAGTGATTTCTTTGTGCTCTGGCCCAGCCTCGTTTGTAAGTAAGTGTTTTTATTGTGTAAGGTAAAAATTGAAGGGAGGTTTTCTTTCTTGTGTTATTTTTAATTGGGGAGGCAAGTTGAAGAAGTATCTTTCCTTAATTTGTAGGGTGATTAGTGTCGGGTTTAAGTACTATTAGTTTAGCCTAATCGGGTAAGCGTGGGTGCGGGAAATAGCTACATTAAGGATGAATCCTGGGATCCCAATCCTGCCTGAGACTCAAAGCCCCAACTCATTCTAAAATACAACAGACGCGACCGGCATAGATGGTTAGTTTCGCCTGGTAGTGTAGTCTCATCTATTTATTAGGTAAATCAAAATCCAGAGATAAAAGACTACCTTGTTTTAACCGGAAATTGACGGCTAATCAAAGCTGTTGATGACGATTTCTGGAGCCATGGTAAATTATTGTGAATCAACTATGAAACTTCACACAGAAAGAATGCTATGTACTTTTTCTGAGACCTTTCTGATATAATCATGGAAAAGTTTTAAATAGACGAAGTTAATAATTAATGTGATACTAATTTTTCAGACTTTTTTGAACGCCTGATGAAACCCTTAAATGCTTCAGCTTGAAATGAAAATAGTGGCCGAAATATGGCTGGAAATATCTGGCATGTAATACGGTCGTCTAATTTTCCAGTAGGAATATTGATCAGTGATTCCCTTGTGGAGACTGTTTCTGTGAAAAACTGTATGGTTGTATCGATCGCAGGTGCAAAAATTGAACCAAAATTAGCATATCTCATTCTTCTTTTATCAAAAATTCCATTAAAATGTGTAACTCTACACTTCCGAACAAATAACATAATCAACAAGAACAATAAATATGCACAAAGACCTGCATTTGTAAGTTGTAAAATGAGAGCATTTCACTTTTCAAATAAACTGATAGGTCGCACCAGACCTGATTAGATTGTCTCAGAAAATCCAGGATACCTTCAAGGTCAGATTTTTCATATCCCCTCCCTCGCCATGCCTCACTGCTGATCCAAAATGTCAAAGGTGAGAATTTAAAAAAATGAAATCTGAGCATTAAAAATGCAACCAGCCAGTAATAGTGTTCTACATGTAGCAGTTATAAAAACACAAGAATGAAAACACTCATAAACATATACGATTGTGCAAAACTTAATATCAAACATTCATGTCTTATAGGAAACTTCGGTCTATGGCACAACAGCTAATTTCATGTTGTTCAGCAGAAGACAAGATTTTCGTTTTAAATTTCACCACTGATTTTTTGGATTCAGACTCAAGTCCAATTCAGGATTATTTTCTTTTAAACAATGGGATTAATTAGAATGATTTGGGGGTAAAAAAGCTCAGCAAGCTATTTGGACTGATTGATATTAATAATTAAGTTCTATGATTGAATGCCACTGCGATTAACTGCCCAATGTCACAAATCTGGTCTTTTCTGATAGAAAAGCTTTTGAGATTGCAGTCATGCAAAAGGAAGCATGTCTGAATTTAGGTTGTATATTTCTGGAAATAATTGGCAGGTTTTATATTCTGCTAATTGATGTCATGTGATCACAGGTTTTACTGTATTTTACGTCCAGTCAATATCACGATCCCATAGCATCTTCTCCTGCCCAGATCCTGTCAATAGCTAAAAAAATATTGACCAGATCTGGTCAATAGACACTGGCAATGCTTTCTCTATGTTTGATTCACCTACAGTAAGCTGTACTCCTCCACGAATTTATGTAAGAAATTGACAAACTGTGGCTCATCCTGCGAAAGTGACGTCCACTGTCTAGATAATATAAATACTGGCATGCATACATGCATGTGTGGGGTTTGGGGGGTTTTGACCCCCAGCAGACTTTGATTGACCCCCAGCAGATTCTTGCTGACCCCCAGCAGATTTGACCACCCCAGCAATGATCCAGAAGATGACAAAGGAAAATGAGCAAGTGAGAAGAGAAAGTCATCATAAAAATAGGAATGATGCTGTAGTTGAACAATTTGTCTAAATAGAGCATACTTGAAGTCCAAAAAGTAACATTAAAACTATAAAAAGTGCAGTATAGGCAAATAATTTCCCATATCTGACTAATATAAAATAAAGAATATGCTGCTTGGATATTACAAGACCTATCGAAGATCTTTTTTTGTTATCAGGAACAAAAAAAAATTTGTATTCCACCCCCTGTCCTAGCTGACCCCCTGCAGAATTTCTATGCTGTGCATGTATGCTGGCATGTATTAACATTATGGTTGACCAATGTTATTATTTTGACACAAAACTAACAAAAAAAGATGACTTAGTCCCTGAGACCCAAGTGACCCACTCAGATGAGAATTATGCCAAAAATTGTGGGAATATTCACCAATCTTCAGGATTCGGAGGAGTAATCCAAGGTCATATGAGTTTTTGGTGGTCACTCAAATGGTCGCTGGTGATTCAAATAATCATTGTATCGAAAATCATGGAAATTATTAAGACATCGTTTTCTTGATGAGGTCAGCTCATAAGAAGGAAAATCGTGATTTATTTAGGCTATCCTGCCCTGAAAACCACCAATGTCATGATAATCTGACCAATTCCAGCAATCCCCAGACCGAATCCAGGACTGTTCGGCTTCAAAGTTTCAGAACAATTAAGATTCTGACCAGTTGGGATATACAAATCACTATGCCAATCCATGGGGCCAAGCCTGGATCCTGGACACTGTTGCAGTCGCAACAGGCGATGGGATGTTGCACATTCACTGGTAGAGCAATCTTTCCCCTCAAAAATAAAATCGAACGATTTTTCGCCATCCCTGCGCCTGTGTCTTAACTTGTCTGGTTCATAGGAGATCGTATATTCATCTCTGGATTAGGAGGCATATTTTCTGAATATAAAAAGTGGTTGATTTTTGGCTCATAGACAGTAGACAAAGAGATGCTACAGCCATCTCTTTTTTTCAACTTGACCAAGGTCTACATGAGAAGAGAAGGCACTTGTGGACCTGAATATGGTAAATTTAGAAAAATTGAATAGGCCATATAAAAGTGCTTTAGTATGGATAATAAAATGTAAGCATAATAGTACTCCTTTTCCTGCCTTTGAATTTTGTTACATAATGAAACCCATAGGAAAATTATGTACTATAGTGCCAGAAATTATTAGTTTCCTAAATTTTTGATATTGGTAAAATCATGAAATTTCAATTTATTATCATTCTTTTGTCATGTGCTGCTCAATTTCTCTATTGTCACGTGCTGCTCAATTTCTCCAATGTCATGTGATTATCATCATGTTGATACTTTATTTTTCTGTCACTTTTTTGTTCTTACAATCATTTACTTTATGTTCGTTTTGTTTCTGTTCTTGCACATGCATCTTTATGTTTGGTTTTATTGTATTTTCATCTATTTTGTTTCTTTTTATGGATGCGGGCTACAGTACCCCCTTTAGCTATAACTTCGGCTGAAATGCTGGGCTGGTTCACTGAGTCTGGCATGGTCCATGTGAGCCACATCCCACTGGAACTCTTCTCGAAGCAGTGCTATAACGTCACTCACTTTGAGGCTCTGGCACTCTTCCATGACCATTTGGGGATGACCATTTCAAACTTTGCCTTCTTTAAACAGTATGTTTACAAGACTGAGCAAATTGAGGCAGTTTTAAACTGGCTGGTAGAATTTACCTCTGGTCTATCCATGCAACCAGATGCTATCTATCAAGCTTTTGCAAGGGTAGGGACTGACATCAAGGCCTCCCTGGAAGGTGTCAGTTTGGCAGCAAACCATGTGATTACTGGTCAACAACACAACCTCATTTAGGGCTTGCATGCTGTTCTGAGCTGACTGGTTCAGTTGATCTTCAACATCCTGATCACCCTTGCAGTGCTGGTTGGTATCAGATACCTAGCCTATCTTGGTGTATCTTACTACCTCAGCTATCAGCTGTGGAGCAAACAGGTCCAGTTTGTTAGCCATCTTTCCCCATTGGGACTTCTTCGAATCACTCCGTGCTTTGTTGTCCTATTGAATGCCAGGGAAACTCCTGCTTTCCTTGACACTGGCTGTCCATCAACTCTCATTAGTTAGCATCTTCACAAGGCCTTGGTTAAAGAAAGCCCCCGAGCAGCTATGGCCTTCCAGCAGCACCACAACGTCAATCCATTGATGAGCATCAATTGGAAGGCTATTCATACCCTCCTCTCAGGACCGTATGAAATCAAGTTGCCTGCTGATCATCAACCAAATACACGTATCAATGTCCACCTCTTCGTGTCCAAGACAAGATCTTCCTTCTGGGCACCGGTTGACTTAATCCTCAGACTGGACTTCCTTGAATAGTTCAAGTACATCATGTTTGACTACCAATGTAATGTTTTTCGGTTGAATGCAGTAGAACTGTCCCTCCTGCTGACATTGCGAGAGATCAGCCTGATCAAACCCTGGTGGAACAACACACGTTCACTATCAAGGACCTCCCAACAGTCGGAATCACAATCCAGGTCACCGGCTTCATCCATCTCTAGGCCACCCTCACCTGCATCATCATGTGGGTCAACCAGAGGATATTGGACCTCTTCCAGGCATGCAAGTCATCTATCATTGATCATGCCAGGGTCCGATTGCCCGTGACACCCACCTGTAACTTCTCCAGTTACGCTGGAGAAGAATCAGTTCCACAAAAAAAGTGACTCCGATGCCCCACCATCACTAGGTATGACAGTGCCACTATTGTCACACACGGAGACTGAGTCACTAGGGGGTACACAAAGCTCCAGGGATCGCCCTGATCATGTCTTCATGGTCCAGAATGGCCCCAGCTTACAAGATTCCCGGGATCCAACTGTCAGTTATGCTCTTGTAAGTCTACTCTGTTGCACCGGGGTTGCCAATTCCAAAGCAATCCCATCCAACAGAGCACACCCTTGGTGCCACCACATCTAATTCAGGTCATGTGGTATCAGCCTTCTACCCCAATGATATGCGGACAACCCATATCAAAGTGCTCCTGAACAACTGCATAGAAGCTAAGGCACTGGTTGACACAAGAGCTGTTTTCTCACTCCTGGACTACAAGTTAGCGGCCAAGCTGCCCAACTTGGTGCTCACACTGACTAGGGCTCGCCCCATAGCAGCCAACAGGTCCCTGATCCAACTGCTAGGTGCAGCCTATGTCATGGTCACAGTAGCTGATGTCACTGAATAGATCCAGCTCCAAATGCAGGAGAATTGTTGAGCTAAGCTAGTCCTTGGAAAAACTTCCATAGACGGTTCAATTGTGTCAGCTTGAACTGGGAGAAATCCTTTGTCTAGTTCAAGGAGAGTAAAATCCCATGTGATGGTCTCATCCACAACCCCCCCCCCTTCTGGCCATGGTGCTTTGCCCCTGGAGGATCTTGTGATTCTTGAGCCTCGCTGGCTGACACAATTCACTGTCCCTCTACTGCCAATCTATACCAAAGTACCTGAGGTTGCTCTCTTCCCAAAGCACCTCATGGGATCTCATGGAAACTTATATTTTGCCGGGAGTGTGAGTACTGTGATCAATAGTAGCATACCACTCCAAGTAGTCAACCCAAATACACTTTCTGTGGTTCTCTACCCGCACATGACCATCGGTGACATTCAGATGCATAGTGAGCCTCACAGGGATCACCGGTTGCATTGGACACCATCCTTGACTGTAAATGGGTTGAAGATAATGCTGTCATCTCATGGGTTGTCTCCCCTCGGGACCAGGCAGCATTACTTGACCTACTGGTCGCATACACCAACCTCTATGCTCTTGATGAAAAGGACACAGGTTCCACTGATCTGATTCAGCATGACATCAGCATAGGTGATGCCCACCCAGTCCCTTGTTTACCTCATCCATCCTCACCTTAGGAAAATAATCTCATCATGCAGGAGGTCAAGGTACTCCAGGATAAAGGTATTATCCGGCTGAGCACGTCACCGTGGGCCATGAATACCATCCTAGTGCAAAAGAAAAATGATTCTCAACATATGTGCATCGATTTTGGTGGCCTTGACGAGGTCAGGAAAAAGGATGTCTACCCTCTCCCACTGATAGATGACATTCTTGATACACTCAAAGGTATGAAATACTTCACTACCATTGATCAGGCTAATGCCTACTCATCCATCCCGATTGCGGAGGCAGATACGGAGAAGATGGCATTCAATACCCCCATTGGACTTTATGAGTTCAATTATCTGCTGTTCGGCTTTGTCAATGCACCTGGGAGGTTCCAATGCCTCATGGACCTACTTCGTACAGGAATCTAATGGTGAATGGTTCTGACCTATCTGGATGACATTTTGGTATTCAAGCACTCCCAAACCCAAATCCTTGAGCACCTGGCAGACGTGTTCTCTCATCTTGGCCAGGATGGAATGAAGCTCAGACTGAGCAAGTGCAAATTCTGGTACTCTGAGGTAGAATATCTAGGCTACCGCATCTCACAGAGCAGCCTTGAACCTGATAAAGTCAAGCTGGCTGCTGTCCAAAATCTACCCATTCCACAGAACACCAAAGACATCAAATGCTTTCATGGCCTTGTGTCTTACTATAGGCGTTTCATTCATGGTTGTGCCCAGCTCAGTGAGCTGCTCAACAAGCTCTTACAGAAGGAAATCCCTTTCCAGTGGTCAAAATCTCAGCAGGAGGCATTGGATGAACTCCGAGGATTGCTGACCAACCCTCCTATTCTGCACCATCCAGACTTTACAAAATCCTTCATCCTCCAGACAGATGCAAGTATTTGGGGTATAGGAGCAGCTTTGAGCCAGTTAGACAAAGATGGACATAACCATCCTGTCACGTACACCAGCAGAGAAGCCTAACCCCTCTGCTCAGATCGCTGAATGGGGACTCATGCTCGCTGAATTCAAACTGACAATTCAGCCGTGAAAAGGTCTGTCAAATGGTAATGTGGATGCATTATCACATCTGCCGGATCCCACTCCCCTCACCAGCCAGAGGATGATACTCCACTTAACAGGCCTGATTGACATATAATGATGATCACCTCTGGTGCGGAGCACACCGCTCAATCCGAGAATTATGCAGAGATATCTGTTGGCACGCAGCACTCAGACCTTCTCGCAGCTCAACTTTGGGATCCGGAATTAGCCCTCATCATTCACTCTGTTAAGCATTTGGGCGACAAGAATGATGTTAGAGGCTACCATCTGCTGGATATCATCATTCAGAAATGGACAGGCAAGTCCAACAAGATTGTTATTGCTAAATCAATGGTTACTATCATTGTACGAGCACATCACAATGACATCCTGGCTGGACACTTTGGTGCTAAAGTACTGTGCAGTTCATTGCTCCCAGATACCCTTGGCCATCCCTCAGTCAGGACCTCAAGTTCTTCTGTCAGTGGTATGATCTTTGCCAATGGAAAAGCCCGCTTGAGAGAAAACCACAGCAGCCCCAAAACCTATCACCATCACAGGACTGTTTTATCAGGTAGGGGTCGACTGCATAGGACCTATGACCACTAGTGAAGCTGGCAACCATTTCATTGTAGTCTTCATACAGTACTTTACAAAATGAGTCAAGGCTTTCGCTACTCGGGATATTACTGCACAAACCATTGCCCGACTTTTTGTAATGCAAATTGTCTGTCTGCACAGGGCGCTGCAGGTTCTTCAGTCTGATCATAGCACCAATTTCACATCTAAACTGATGACTGAAATCACTGCCATCTGTTCAACAAAAAGGATCCACTCCACCACCTATCATCCCATAACCAATGGCGAAGTGGAAAGAGCTAATCAGACACTAGCTACACGGCTGCATATGTATGTTCACCAAGGACATACGGATTGGGACAAACACCTACCGTATGCTGTGTTTGCCATCAACATTAGCATCAATGAGTCAGCAGGGTACTCTTCCTTTGAACTCATGTATGGTCACAGGCCCATGCTGCCTGTTGACGCCATGCTCTTGTTCAACTCTCCAGTCCATATCATCAATGTTTCGTCATATAATATGGAGGTCAAATGGCAATTCGCGAATGCCTTGACCTTGATCTAGAGTCAGATTGAGAAATCACAGGAGGCCTATGCTTGGTCCTATGACGGCAATGTGCCAGATGTCTCATACAGAATAGGGCATCAGGTGCTCAAACTGTGCACCTCCAGCAGATGTGGGCTCACCCTTAAGTTTCTGACCATTTACAATGGGCCCTATCTTGTAACAGGTGTGGCATATACCAATGTCACACTTTGTCATGAGACAGATCAGGAAGACACCATACATGTCAACCAGCTTCGACTTTATGTGTCCCCTGATCTACGGAGCGAAGCAGAGTGTTCACCTCCCACATTGCAGGCAGCGGATTCAGCACCCTCCTTGTTTCCTGCAACAAGCTAGGACATTACACCAAATTTAATCAGGATGCTCTTCTCTTCTCTGTCCCTGCTTAGGGATGAGGACATCCTTTTTCCAAGGACCGCCGTGCCCCTCACAGAGTATCTATTCTAATCCATGCTGGATTTTAGTGGAAAGAAGAGAATGAGCAAAGACCAGAGCATTACATCATAGGTGCATCCCTGCAATAGCCTTCATCTCGCCCCTGAAATTTTTTTTCTCTCCCATTATAGATTTCCACACAGGATATCCAATGCCAGCAACTTCATGCACCACCAACTTCCAGTCACCATACTGCCAAATGAGCCACAACCAAAAGAGGATTCACCCGCTGACAATCCAATGGACCTTGTGACCGCCAGCCATCGCACACCAGAATAACCAACCTCCATGGACATGCTGCGCAAGCCTCACCACAGCAAGGACAAGGATGCCCTTTTTCAAAGATCGCTGTGTCACGGTTTCCGGAAAATCCGTCCCCCACAATCCGTCCCCCACATTTCGTCCCCCACAATCAGTCCCTCACAATCCGTCCCCGTCACAATCCGTCCCCCACATTCCGTCCCCCACAATCCGTCCCTCCACAATCCGTCCCCCACATTCCGTCCCCCCACAATCCGTCCCCCACATTAATGTGAAAGATAAATATTATTAATGTATGTTGTATAAGACTTGAAAAGAATATCAAAATAGCTGTTACATTTGTAAAATAAAATATGTAACTTTACTGTATTAATCGTTTTAGTGTTTTTCGGGAAAGCTAAAACATGGAGGTGGCCGAGTAGATGAAACGTAGTCGTTGCCGTGTGGGTAAAACGTGGCAGTGGCGGAATGAGTGAAAAACTGCAGTATATGCCTATTTTGCAGATTGAATAAGTTGGCCAGCCATGGCCATCTTTTTTAACCACTTTATTCTTTTTTTATTTTACACTTTCTTTTTCCTTTTTGAATCTTTTTCTTTCTGATTTTTTTTTATTTTTTCTTTTCTTACCTTTTTTAAATGTAACGCCACGGCCACGACATTTTACTCTTTTTATTTTTACTTTTACTTTTTTTACAGTTTACTTTTTTACATGTTTTGGTTTTTTCCACTCGGCCACGGCACAAGGAGCTAAGCTAACAGATTTTAACCGAGAGATTCAAATGTGTTAAATCGAAAGTTTCTGGGGCGGCCCCAGGACCCAGACCCCACCCAGGGGCGCTAAAGCGCATCACCCTGAACCCCTCAGCATCATTTCTCGGTGGCTCCTCGACTTCTACCGCCGACTAAATACATAAGTGGAAGAAAACGATTTTCTGAAAAAGTTTAAATTGATCCTACTTAGATATTGCTAACTTCACATGCTAAAAGTTGCAAACTGCTTAACCGTTGCGAGCTTTCAATCTTCAGTTAGCTGAAAAATAGAAAATTTCTCAAAATGAGTCCATAAACTAGACTTTTCAAACATATTTTCTGTTACGAACCATTCACACGTGAAGTGAAGTAGAGTTCTCTTATTTGGCATCATTTTATCAGAAAGTTACGGCAAAAACTGAGTACAACGTTGTATTATTTAACAATGATTGCATGAAAAACATTCATATACCAACTTTAGCACTAAGCGACATAGAAGTTCGAAACTTTCATTAAAATAATTCACTAAGTATTAAAATGCTGATGTTTAAACCATCTATTCGCAAAACTATGTCTTTATTATGTGCAATCTTTCAAGTTTTATATTTTGAGCTTACGTAGAATAAAAAGTAAATTACAGTACCATTTTGTTGCATGAATACCACAAACTTCATCACCCGAAATGTGGGGGACGGATTGTGGGGGACAGATTGTGGGGGATGGAATGTGGGGGACGGATTGTGGGGGACGGAATGTGGGGGATGGATTGTGGGGGGACGGATTGTGGGGGACGGATTGTGTAGGGGACGGATTGTGATGGGGACGGAATGTGAGAGACGGAATGTGGAGGACGGATTGTGGGGGACGAATTTTCCACATCCCCTGTGTCACATGCAGCTCAATTTCTCCAATGTCACATGATTATCATCATGTTGATACTTTATTTTTCCGTCACTTTTTTATTTCTACAATCATTTACTTTATATTCGTATCATTTCTGTTTTTGAACATGCATCTTTATGTTTCATTTTTTTGCATTTTTGTCTATTTTGTTTTTTTATGCATGCGGGCTACAATACGCCCTTTAGCTAAAACTTCGGTCAACACATGCTTCATGGGCACATGGCTATTTTAGGTCCTTAAAAAGACATGTTTCTTTAGTTTTTTGCTCATTTCTGGGTTTACCCCTGCCTCCGGTTTATTTTATAGCTCATGCATCCACTGCCCTATATTTCAATAAATTTGAATATTTTATTCTTCACTGCATTCACTGCTTAATTTGCATAAAAGCCACTTTTTGCTTACCTTGTGCTAGGTCACCACCAATATACAAGTCTAATAAAAGAGAGTCACCCCGACCTCCAGCATTTACCAATCAAAGAACCGAGTTGACCACCCCTCCCATTTGTCGACCGAAATCGAAAACCAGGGACCCGTCGCCCTTTGTCAACTCATTTTTGAGAAGCAGGACTAGGTGAGTCTTCTCAGGGGATTATTGTTGTTGTGGGATATATATTGAGGAACCCTTTTTGAGTCGGTTTTCCCCTGAGTTTTCCCAGACAAGTAGGGCTCTTTCCTTTTGGGTTCAGGCTAAAAAGTGACCCTCTGGTTCATAATCGGGTCCCAGAGTTTGGGTCATTTCACGGATGACCTCGTCCCCATTCACACTGAGCAGGACCTCGGGATGGTCACCCCTAACCTGGTGGCGTTGTCCATTACTCTACAGCAGCACCCCAGGACAGCACCAGAGTACCCTATAGGCCTTCTTATAGCCAGTACTAGCCGGGTTAGGTTCCCAAACAAGGGGAAAACCCCTCCTGTTAGGAGTCACAGCCTATCACTCACTGTGATAGGGTCAAACTGACATGGTTTTCCATCAATGTGACTGGAAAATAGCGTTTTCTACCAAACAGAACACCCGTTTTTTCCAATTGATGTGACACTTTCAATACCAACAAATTCGACTTGGGCGGTGGTATTTCTGTCAAAAATATCGTGATTTACAGTGCCTCATTTTTAGGCAGGTGTAGCCCGATCAATAGAATCAGTAACTTGGAGGTCAAAAATACTCTTTGTTTTTGTTGCTGCTCCTATGGTAAAATAGTCGGAAACCACTCCTACCGATCGTTTTATTTCCCCAAATCTTGTTCATAGTTCGCACTTTTTTACAAGATGATGAATGCATTTGACTATCAAGTACTAATTTTTGATATATCCGTTTTTCATGGGCAACCTCACTATTTGTCTTGGAGGCATTTTTGGCAGGTGTACATTAAAAAGGTGAGTCACATAGTTTTGATAAAATCCTATGAAAACAGCAAATTTGTAGTTGATCGTTGATTTCGATATGGAAAAGTTCGGCCTCTCAGCAGAACACTGACATTTTTGTCCAGGTTCAAAGTTAAAATATTGATTATTTTCCGAAATTACTGCATTTTCGGTTTAAAAAAAAAACAAGCATTTTTGACGTTTTTCTGAAAAATCTCGAAAAATATTCTTTTCTTGTGCAAAACCACTATGTGCATTGGTTTCCCCGTGCAATATAACCTCCCAGATATGCTACACTAATGGTGAAAATGAAGGTCGCACTCCTGCAGCAAGTCCTGACCTCAGAAGTCCACTTTGGAGAGTTGGCGGGTTTGTAGAGTAAACAGAATACCGTATTTATTCTAATAAACAGCACCCTTTAATGAGCAGCACCCTCTAATAAACGGCGCGACTACAGGCTGGAAAAAGTAATAGACAGCGCCCTCCAATAAACGGCGCGCCGCTTATTAGAGGATTCCATGTCGCAACATCCGGTTCGCCGTTTAATAGAGGAATTTAGGTACCAAATGTCAGTGTTAACTGTAGACCAGCGTTAACCGTTAACAGTAGTGAATGCAAATTTTGTTTTCTTGTGGTCGTTACTTGATGTGTTGAATTTCTTTCTTTATTATCATGGAAAATATTATTGACGAAACTCATGTCGATAAAACAGTGTCAAAAAAGAAATATTCTTTGGATTTTAAACTTTCGGCTATCACTGCAGCGGAAAAGGAAGGAAACCATCCAGTTGCAAGTCGATTGAATATATCAGAATCTAGAGTAAGAAAAATCATTTTTCAATGGACATTACCATATGTATGTGTTTAGAAAAAATTTTCTAGGGGAGAAAAGAGAGAGAAAATTATTATTTATCTTGAAACTTTGTGGAAATATCGATTTTATTATCAAACTTCGTGAAAAATATATTTAACAGCGCCCTCTAATTAACGGCGCCCTCTAATAAACGGCGCTGCAAATAAGGTATTGAAATAATAAACGGCGCGTCGTTTATTGGAATAAATACGGTAGGTGTCAATTAGTTTCAAAAATTTTCATCGGCAAGAATGAGCGGAGTATAATATCGATCGTAAAACGAGCTCCATTCTGAGTGGTTTAAAAAAGTAATCCAGATAAAGAAAATCAAGGTGATCACTTTTCTTGAAAGCAATATAAAAATAATCAGGATGATTACTTTTATGCAATGAAGTTCCACCTGATTGCCTTTCTTGTATTCAAGATGCAACTCTGTGTAATCATGATCCAATTGATTACTTTTTCTGCAATCAAAATGATTTCTCTTGTGTTGAAGCTTAAAACCGCGTTTACAAGTTTAATTTGATTTTGTCGTCACAATTTTGAATATTGCGATGCGAAACTTGATTTGTCGTGTGGAATCGTTTTTTTAAGTCATGAGGAACTTCAAACATAATTTTCAAGTAACGCACTCGTTTTTCAAGTTACAACGAAAGAATAAAGTGACCCTCCTTACATACCGTACTTGCAAAGTTGGGAAAATTTAAGCTTATGCCGCTTTAGATTCCCAAGATTCCAAATATTGAAGCTCGGGCAAACAAAAAGGGTGAATTTCTATAAGAATAGACCCACTGCAATGG
Organism: Romanomermis culicivorax; assembly: GCA_963922205.1. Classification (NCBI taxonomy): domain Eukaryota; kingdom Metazoa; phylum Nematoda; class Enoplea; order Mermithida; family Mermithidae; genus Romanomermis; species Romanomermis culicivorax. The sequence continues at coordinate 692,433 of CAWUHX010000098.1, read as the reverse complement.
TACATTCGTCAACTCAACTCGCAATCAGTCTCTCTGTTTTCGACGCAGAGTACGACAATGTAAACCATTTTACACAGCAACGATTTTTCCTTCCACCAGACATGAGTAAAAGTTCGACACTAAATTTCGCCATAAATGATGATCGTTGGCTTTAGCTCATTATTTTGCCCGTATGTCAGCGAATAGTCTCTTTTTTATCGCTATTTTTTCGCTAATTGTTGTGGACATGTTGCTCGCATTGCCGGTGAAGTTCAATTCAGAATTTATTCGCCGGTTATATGCAGCAATGTATTGAACTGGAAATCAATTATTTGCTCGCACAAACTTTGTTTCCACGCACCGGCTCAGATTTTTTCGCAAAAATTTATTGATCAATTAGACAGAAACTGACAATATATGTAGAAAGAAAGGCGTGTCCCCAATAAAGCGAAACCCACAACAGCGAAACATAAAATAGCGAGACTCAAAACAGCGTTTCTCATTACAGCGAAGTCTTTTAATACAGCGATTCTCATTACGGCAAAGTCTCAATACAGCGAAGTCTCAATACAGTGATTCTCAATACAGCGAAATCGCAATACAGCGATTCTCAAAAGAGCGAATCTCAATACATCGAATACTAAAAATTCTATGCATTAGAGTAAACGTGCACATCCTTTTATGATAAATATGCAAATTAGGTGAATTAGAAACGTTTTTACTAGTTGAGATAGTCTATTTTTAGTTGCATTTGGCCATCTAAATTCACGTGCTTTTAGGCTGCAGTTGCGGTAGGTAAATTACAAAAAAAAATTTCTATGAGAAAAACACTTTTTCGGAACGTTTGAAAAAAACAAAAGCAAAAAATTATCATAAGGATTCTCCATTAGAGTTGTTTTTAGGCAGCTTGATTGCATTGCAAGAAAATTAAATTGATGAAATAAATAAAATAAAATGAAATAAATATATAAGATGAAATGAATAAAATAATTAAGCAGTAAAAGCAAAACAAAAAACGAATGATAAAGACATGAGAAGTAATGTAGTAAAAAGTAGGTAAAAAATAGAACAAGAGTACACAACCTGAAAAAATTATACAAAAAATAGCATGAAATAAGTATATTCGAATAAATAAATCGATAGAAGAAAAAAGAAACAAGAAACATGCATGTGAATTTGTTAATAATAAACAAACTAGAATAAAAAAACTGTAATTTCGTGAAAATACATGCTATAAAGCCACGTCAGAAATCTGGCGATTGGTGCCTAAATGTGTGACAACCAGCATCCACCAGATCGAAAAGGAGGGACAAATGGGCCATGTGCCAAAACGTCTACCCCGCCCAATCTCAGTTTTCTCATTCTAAAAATTTTGAAAATTCGTTGTTTTGAGAATCTGTTCTGATACTTCGCTGTTTTGAGAATCGCTGTATTGAGACTTCGCTGAATTGAGAATCGCTGTTTTGCGACTTCGCTGTTTCGAGAATCGCTGTATTGAGTCTCACTGTTGTGTGTTTCGCTGAATAGGGGTGAAACAGAAAGAAAAGGCATCGTTTAGTCTAAATTTTTCCAACATTGCAAGTACGGATGAATATGAGGAGGATCATTCGTTTCTTTCGTCGTAACTAGAAAAACGAGTGCGATACTTGAAAATTATGCTTGAAGTTCCTCATGACTTTAAAAAACGATTCCTCGCGATAAATCAAGTTTTGCATCGCAATATTCAAAATTGCGACGACAAAATCAAGTTGAAGTTGAAAACGCGATTTCAAGCCTCAACACATGAGAGATCATTTTGATTGCAGAAAAAAGTAATCAGGTGAATCTTGATTACAACTAAAAGTTATCAAGTGAATCTTGATTACAACAAAGTTATCGAGTGCATCTTGATTACAACAAAAAGTAAATCATTTTGATTATTTCCATCTTGATTGCAAAAAACTGTAATCAGGTTGCATCTTGAATGCAGGAAAGGTAATAAAGTGGTTCTTGATTGCAAATAAGTAATCATCTTCATTACTTTTGTATTGCTTACAAGAAAAGTGATCACCTTGATTTTTTTTATCTTGATTACTTTTTTTGAACCAATCAGAATCGAGCTCGTTTTACGATCGGTATTATGCTCCGCCCATCCTCATCGTTGAAAATTTCTGAAAGTAATCGACACCTATTCTGTTTACTCTACAAACCCGCAAACTTTCCTAAGTCGGTTTCTGAGGTCAGGACTTGCTGCAGGAGGGCCAGCTTCGTTTTTACGGTAAGTGTAACATGGGGGAGGTTATTTTGTACGGGGGAATCAATTCACATAGTGGTTTTCACAAGAAAAAATTATTTTTCGAAATTTTTCAGAAAAACGTCAGAAATGCAAGTAATTTCGGAAAATAATCAATATTCTAGACTGCGACGGCTGCTCTGCTGCCATTCTCTACCCGCTGTTTTTTAAGACACGATTTCTGAGAAGTTCTACTTTCCCTATGATAAGTTGAAAATTAATCATACCTCAAAATCAGATATATTGGGTAGTTTCGTGCGCTGAGTTCCATGGTACCATTCGTTTTGCTTATAAACGAAAATTCGCGCCGCTACAGTATGCCAAAGTTTGAAAATAATTGATGAGTTTTTTGCATTTTTCAGTGGTCTTACTATCCAAGCGATATTTCATGATCGGATTGATCTTATTTGAGGAATGAATATTCATTTTACAGAGGAGAGAATAAGCTCTCTTCTAATGTAACATTTACAGTGAACGATTGCATATTACACTTTTTAATAGAGTTTAAAGTGTCAAAAACGAGTCGTCAAAATTGAAAAAATTTTGTTCATGGGGACTCCCGAGCACCTTCCCATTGGAAGCCGCAGAATTTTATTTTCTTATATTGTAGCTCGTGCATTTTTACTGCTTTGGTTAAATTTTCATCAAAATTTTTGAACCGTTTTGGGAGCTGCACTGCTCTGAAGAAGGCATACTTATGAAAATTCCATAAAAATCATTGTATTTGCCATGTGACCCTTGTCTACCCCTTGGGATATATTTATTACCTGTACTGTAGAATTATCAAACAACTAACAGACTATAGTTTGATGTATTAATTGTTTCACAAGCAAACATTTTACACTCTGCAAGAAAGTTTGAACAGTCAAAAAGTAGAAGCGTAAACGAAGAAAAATCCTGATTGGAGGCACTCAAGAGCACCTTCACCTACCATGCCCCAGAATTTTATCTTTTTATTATACTGTTCACACATTTCTACAGTAGATGTGAAAGCAGCCTAGCGATTCGAATACCCCTGAAGAGCTACATAGATCCAAAGAAAGCAAAATCCTGAAAATCGCTCAAAAATCAATTTTTTTTCATTTTTGTGTTTTTATGGAGTAGGTTCATTATATCAATACTGGAACCAGAAAAAACATCAAAAAGACCACAACGTCTCGGACATGTTGTAGAAAAACAGTGATTTATGATTTTAACTTTTTTGTCCACTTGATAAATTTTGTTCAATTTCGTTGAGTCACTGATCTAAAACGATGATACAAGCACCCAGTCCGCAATCAATTTTCACCAAGCTGATTCTGTAACGTACCTGCTAAAGCAGTACTGTAAATATGTAGCATACTGTATGTGATAGACATTTATTAGATATATTTTCATTTATTAATCTATCGTCTCAAGGGTGTCTGGAATTCACACCCAAATATTCTTATAAATTTATGTGAAGCACTTTATTTTGATCTTCCCATACCCCATTGACCCAATTAAAGACGCACATAATTATTTCCACATTGGCACCTGGCCCTCGTAATGCACATAAAGATACACATTCTGTAGGTACAATAATCCCCTCCAAAACGCATAAACACACCTGCCCATGTAGAAAGTACAGAAATCCCGACCCAGACAGAAGATTTAGGAGTAATGCATGGAAAACCGAAAAACACATGAAAAACTAAAAAACATAGGCGGCAAAGTATACTGTAGGTTGACAGGCATGTGAGCATGGAAATTAAGAATAAATTAAAGCAAGAGGCGTGGCGAAAGAAGCATACAGTAGGCCGAAACAGGTAAGCGAAGCAGCGATTGGTGGAAGAAGATCAACGGATACACGACCTCCCGCCATGCCCAGGGAGTGGCCAAAAGGTCATATAAAAGAGAAGAAAAGCATGATTTTTATGATTATTATTCGTGGTTTTTTTAAATTCGTCGTTCGCGTTCGTATTTTCATTTGCAAGCAAACGTGCCGTTCATTTTTGTTATTTGACGTTCAAGCGACCGTCGACCATTCCTTGTATTCCCCTATTATTGTACCGCCCGCGCCCCGTCCCGTTATTCTATCCCCCCCGTATCGACCGTTGGTTAAAAGTAAAGTATCTCACAGAAATCTGGTCGTTACAATTCAAGTCACTGATCGAAAAGGATGATACAAGCCCCCGCCTAATCAAGCCTCACAAAGTCTATGTCATTCACCTGAAAAAGAAAAATCATAAAGCCCGCTGTGTGAATAGCAGGTTGATACCTGTATTTGCAAGTTATTTCACGTTTGTCATATACATTTAGGGACATGACTAATCTCAGGAACAAATATCTAAATCACCATTGACGATTTTTTTTCTACTCATATAGCAAATGTTGGAAAAATTTTTGTTAGAAGGCTTATTTGAAAAGAAATGAGTACTTTGTGTTATCTACAAAAATTTGAATATGGAAATACTGTAATTACCAATAGCATTGCACAGCTAACATAAGCAGCAAATTGTTTACTGAAAACTAAAATATTTTCTTATTGCGCTTAGTAATTTCTTTTTAGTCACATACATACAAGAATCGACACAAATGAATTTGATGTAACAAATTTTTGTTTTCTTCACCTTTAGGGTATTATTAGCTGTATTTGCTGACATCTGTCTTAATATGAAGTAAAAAATAGTTGGTCAACTTGATATGTCATGAAAGATCGGATCATGATCTGACAATAGTTTCCTGTTACCTGGTCCCAGGCTTTTTTTTAGTCATTTTAGGAGCCTGGGCCCTTAAAAGTTCGGAAACGGCTCCTAAAATTTTAGGTCTAGGAGCCATTTTGGCTCCTGGCTCCTGAAATTTTGACATATTCATTTATATTATAGTGAATTGTAGCTGTTTTCATTCAATTTTAGATTTGAAGTAAGTGTTTTACAGGCTCTAAAATCATAAAACTTCGAAAATTTTCAGGTGCTACGCGCCAGATCTTATTATATAATTTTTTTAATTAGTCTATTCACTGTTTCTCTACAAATCAAAATTTCTGGAAAAAAATTCTCAACGAAGGGAAAAAACATGGGGGTTCGGCATGGAAAAGATGAATTTTAGTGCATTTGGTGCAAAAGAATTCTGGTGATCAAAATCTCAATTTTTTCATTTTTGTTACTATTATTTTAAATATGGAGCCGAGTTTGAATTCATGGTTATTATGGAATGGAGGTGATTTTCATAAAGTTCAAGTTTAATTTGAGCTTGTCAAACTTATGAAAGTATGAACATATTTTTTAGTTTGTAAAATGATATAATACATGTTTTCGAACCTTGTATGTTTATCAAATAAGTTATCCTTAAATTGATTTTCCAGCATTTAGAGTGTCAAAATCTGAAAAAAATCGTTGCATAGCGCCGGGAAGATATAGGAAACAACAGAACAATGAGAACAGAATCATTTCAAAAAGAATACAGTACACTGACACTGCAATTTCAAAACCCTATACTTTTGAGTCGGAAGGAAATGAACTCAAGTGCAATCTTGGATGAAGACTTGTGCAAAATTAAACGAAATATCGCGTTTTTTGCATAAAAAATTTTCTTTGCACAAAGATTTCTCGGCCGATGTTTGTACGTGTGGAAATATGCCTTAACTGAAAATGCGGGGTGGAAATCAAATTTTGAACAGTGATTTTTTAAAACTGGTATCAACTGATTGAATATCTACATAATTTAATTATATAGTACGTTCTACAGTGTGTTACAAGCACGCTTTTCAATATTCTTCAATTAAAAATTTTTGGCTCCCAAAATTTTAATTTGGCCCCTAAAAATTTAGGTCTAGGAGCCATTTGGCTCCTGGTTTTCAAACCAAAAAAAAGCCTGCCTGGTCCACTAAAACACTCTATTTATTTAGAAATGATCGAAGCAGTGGTCACAGTTTGAGCAAACAGAACCTTATTAGAGATTATAAAATCAATTTCAAAAATTTTGAAATGGTTAGAAAAGAAAGAGTGATCATCAAGGAGCCTGTTTCATGAATAAAAAGTTTACTGAATAAACTCAAAGAGTCTTCCATAATTTTCAACAAAATTTTGGCTCCAACCCTGCTCCCATCATTTCAAAAAGAATACAGTACACTGACACTTAGCTGGATATATTCTTATCATGTGTTTTCATTGATATTTTTTCATCAGACAAACTTCAGGGATGTATTCGGCTCAATTCTGATCTAAAATTTACTGCAATAGGAACTGTAGGAGACCACTTCTCAACTTTAACGACTTTCAATTGGTTGTTAGTGGCATGTTGGCGTCACTACATAGGGGGTGCAATCATTTAGGAAAAATTAATTATGATCCTACAATAAACTGCACTAGTACCAAAGATATAGGGTACCTTGAAATGAGAAATATAAGTAAACAAATCTGGGCCTTAAAATAGACAGAGTTTCTGCAAATTTCAAAAAAAAATTTTAAAAATAGGCAACGACATCCCCTTGAATTTTGAGAATTGTTGAGCCTAAAATGTAGATATTTTGTAAGTGTGCATGGGGCCAAATTTTATCAGTGAATTTTCAATGACATGAGGATGTCATTGCAACAAAACTTTGCCTTATGACATTTAAAACCAAGCTGTTGCCACTTGATTGGCACCAAAAGGAGAATATACACTATTCCACTCATATAATGTTAATTTTATTGTAAAATTTTGAAAATGTCAGATTATTAGCCGCACTCATAAATTTACCAATGAAACTCGACCCCAATTACACATACAAATTATCTAGATTTTGGGCCCAACAGTTTTTGAGATCCCAGAAGCGTTTTTGCCTTTTTTTCACATGTTGTTTTGAATTTGCAGAGGCCCTGTTGATTTTAAGGCTGGGGTTCTTATACTCCTGTTGCTCCATTCAGGGTATGCTACATCTTTGGTACAGTGCAGATAGCTGTAAGATTAAAAGACAATTTCCTTATATGATGGCCGTACATCTATGGTTGGCACCCGTCTTTTTATCTTTTCACTCTAATATGTTTAGATCAACACGCACACAAAATTTATTCTGCTTAGTTCTGATCTGAAGATTACTGCAACAATTCGCACAGCGAGCGTCATGATTAATCTTTTTCAGGTGAATGACATAGACCTTGTGAGGTTTGTGCTTGTATCATCTTTTCAGGTGCTTGTATCATCTTTTTAGATAAGTGACTTGAATCAGTTTGGTGAAAATTGATTGGGCATAGGGCTGCTTCTATAATCCTTTTAGATCAGTGACTCAACAGAATTAAACAAAATTCATCAAGTAGATAAAAATGCAGTTAGAATCATAAATCACTGTTTTTCTACAACATGTCTGAAAAATTGTTGCCTTTTTAATGTATTTTCCAGTTCCAGTATTGATATAATGAATCTACTCCATAAAAACACAAAAATGCCAAAAACAATTTATTGATTTTTGAACAATTTTCAGGATTTTGCTTTCTTTGGATCTATGTAGCTCTTCAGGGGTATTCGAATCGCTATGCTGCTTTCACATCTACTGTAGAAATGTGTGAACAGTATAATAAAAAGATAAAATTCTGGGGCATGGTAGGTGAAGGTGCTCTTGAGTGCCTCCAATCAGGATTTTTCTTCATTTTCGCTTCTACTTTTTGACTGTTAAAACTTTCTTGCAGAGTGTAAAATGTTTGGTTGTGAAACAATTAATATATCAAACTATAGTCTGTTAGTTGTTTGATAATTCTGCAGTACAGGTAATAAATATATTCCAAGGGGTAGACAAGGGCCACCGGGCAAATACAATGATTTTTATGGAATTTTCATAAGTATGCCTTCTTCAGAGCAGTGCAGCTCCCAAAACGGTACAAAAATTTTGATGAAAATTTAACCAAAGCAGTAAAAATGCATGAGCTACAATATAAGAAAATAAAATTCTGCGGCTTCCAATGGGAAGGTGCTCGGGAGTGCCCATGAACAAAATTTTTTCAATTTTGACGGCTCGTTTTTGACACTTTAAACTCTATTAAAAAGTGTAATATGCAATCGTTTACTGTAAATGTTACATTAGAAGAGAGCTTATTCTCTCCTCTGTAAAATGAATATTCTTTCCTCAAATAAGATCAATCCGATCATGAAATATCGCTTGGATAGTAAGACCACTGAAAAATGCAAAAAAATGATCAATTTTTGAACTTTGGTATACTGTAGCGGCGCAAATTTTCGTTTATAAGCAAAACGAATGGTACCATGGAACTCAGCGCGCGAAACTACCCAAAATATCTGATTTTGAGGTATGATTAATTTTCAACTTATCATAGGCCTATGTAAAAAAAGGTAGAATCTCTCAGAAATCGTGTCTTAAAGATGGGAACTTGAGTTTTTCAGGATGATATTTTGATTTTCTTCAAGATGTCACCTCGATTTTTTCAAGATCGAAAGCTGTGATGGTAAACACTATGCTCCAATTTTCAACCGCAATTGACCTCATTAGACGATTCTTCATTGGATGCTATACTGTTGAATGAAATACGAGCTTCATTTGATCACAACGCACGGTTTTAATCATTACATTACTAGAATTACAATAAAATGATTTACCAATTTTATATCATGAAGTGAATATTTGGTCATGAACTTTTCTACTTCACTTTGGTCGCGAAACACCAAGAAACGAAAAAATCAACTTAAGAAACAGAAAAACTTCTGTAGGTTGACCGAGATCAGTACAATACGAGTATTGGAGATTATGACTATAATAAAAATAAAAAATAACATTTCGAAAGTATCACAATCAATAAATATGAATACTAAAACTGTGATCATACGACCGTGGCGATAGGGGATCAACTCCTGGACTTGATCTTTATGAAGTCGGAAGAAGTTAATATTCGGTTATAGCACAAATACGTCGGTTAAAAAATATTTCGCAAAAAAATCTGAATTTTCTGACCGAACTCCATATGCCCGTGAAGTTACATAAACAAATAAATGATTAATTAGGAATCTATCAATAACATGAAATACAACAAAAGGCAAAACATTTTTCTTGGTCCAAACACAACCAACCCAGTAGGTTTACTACAAAATTGCACAAGAATTGAATGCTCTTCAAGATCAAAAATCAAGCGGTTGATTTCGGATAAATTTATAACGATGATTTCCAAAGAAAGTTACTAATCCAAAAAAAATTTATACCAATCACATAAGTTTATGTCTTAATTTTATATGACTATACTGAAACTTTGAATATGGGGTATTGTTTTCCAAGCCGAACAGATATGCACAACAAGAATTAAACAGGGGAGAGGGTCCTCGGACTTTCCATCGAGGGGGGTGGGGCGTAGGTCAGCAAAAAAAACAAAAAAAAGCTCTACAAACATATTTTTCATAAAAATATGCATAAAAGTCATCAAAAATACTGTCTTCAAAAAAGTTCAGGGGGGTTTTGACGATTTTTTAAGGCCAGGGGGATGTCCATGGACTCTGATAGGTGGTTTTACTCCCTCTACTCTCTATGTGTATGTATGATGCCAAAGGATTCATTAATTTTTGACAAGTCTACAGCGACACTTATAATACGTGAGATCGTCCAAATCCAGCCAAATTGCTTACTATGTATGTCTGGAATTTTCCATAAATAACAACAGCAGCCTGTGAACTTTGACCATATCAAAATTTTTTTTAACATCAAGCGACCACTATGTAATACATCGAAACTTATAAATCGTCGCGCGGTTTTAGTTACTGTAATTATATTACCTTCGGCTATCAGGTGAGATGAATTTTGACTTGTTTTAGTTACAGAATGTCATGGCATGCAAAAAAATTTTATCCTCACAGAGACTCGTCGCTTTTTACACATCAGCTTCAGAGTTTGGACATATACACCCAGGTTCCCTTGTGCATTTTGGAGCAGCCATATTTCACTCTATTTTTGCCCTTTTGACAACGGGACCCATGATGTGATCGACGTCGCTCCCCGTCCGACTTTGTTGCTGCTGATATACACAGGTAGCGATGGCCGCAGCGCATCCACTAATTGCCGGCGCGACGAAATACTTTGCGGCGCGGCATTCTTTGCCGCCACTCGACGTTGAAGCGGTCGATGGATCGTCGTCGTCGCCGCTGCCACCGACGATGACATTTTCCTGAGTAAATCGAGTGTCGGCTATAGGCAAGCATAAAGTAGTCATTTGACTTTGCGACTGTTTTTGATGCAAGTGATCGCTTTTCTGCAAAGGCTGTTGTGACTTTTGGTTCACAAAATAACTATTTTCTTCGTTCGAATCTGGAAAAAATGTGGTGCAAAGATGATACTGACGTCAAGACCATACATCGGCGTGGGTGGGGATTCGGACGCATTTAGACCTTATCCAGATACCGGCTTTTCAAAACCAGCAGTATGGTTGGCACGTTTTCGACGGAGTTAGTATTAATTCAGGTTTATAGTTCATTTTTTTGTAAATGAGATTTGGAATGAAAAGAATACTCAGGCAGAGATATTTCGCAAATTTACTGTCGTAGATACGCCTACAACATGGGAAAAAAGGCGTCCACGACCGCCGTGCTTTGCAGGATTTTCATCAGCATCAAAGTTTCTCCGTGTTCCGAGATTTCCGCTAAACAAAGTGTTATTCAATCCAAACATTACAGTTTAAAAAGTGTTGATCTACAAAATAGCTTTATTTCACTTATCTATGTGGAAAAATATGTTGCTTGACGATAGAAGACTTTCATTTCGTCATAATAAAAAACGAAAATTTCTTGGCCACCTCTTGAGCTGGCTGACCTTCAGCAGAATTTTCATTCCGTGCAACCATCGATTATAAAGCCCAATTCAGAAGTGCAGTCGGTGACAAAAATCCTAGGATTTTTTCACTTCTGAATAGGGCTTAATTTAAGAAATTTAACGCCCCTAATATTTTTGATTGCTTCGCCTGAAGCGGGATGTCTCAAAATGCAGATGAAAAAAAATTTTTGCGAGAAAGCTCCATCAAATTTGAGATCAATCCATTCATCGCTAAGATTTCAAAAAACGTCGATAAAAAAGCTTCCGCGTTTTTGACAGCTATGGTCGGCGGCGTTAAAATGATAAAATCTTCAAAACTGTCTGCATTAATCTATTACCGTAGAAGCAAAACTTTTTGCAATTGAGTGAACTAACAGGTTTACGGTTTCGGCGGAGAATTATGGAAATATTAAACAGTTGTCTTCCAATTTCATAACAAGCGAAAACCTGACAATTGTTGCGCAAACAGAGTTTTATTCGCCATAATCAGATACAAAGAACCAGAGTTTAGGAAATTCAGTTCGGGAAAATTTTTTCGAATATTTTATCGCTGTTGGCATTTGTCACATATCCATAATAAATAAGAGTGGATTTATATTTGGTGCAATTTTCTACTGTAAAAACTGAAGCGACAGTATTCTACTGTAGAAAACCTGCATTCTGCATGCAAAACCGCCAAGTAAATGTTTTATAGCCTGTTACTCATGCAATGCTTGTAAAACAAAAAATGAAAGATATTTATTAGCTTGATAAATCGTTTAAGTTCGCCCTTTAAAAATGAGATTCTACAGAGCAGATTCGATGGGGAATTTGAAAAACTTCAACTCTCTATTCTACAGAACAATTGGCGCCAAAGTTATGAAAATCACATCGTTTACTCCGGCCCACGATTCATTTGGTAACAAATATTTTATTACTCACTTGCACTACAGTAAACTTCTTTAGTAGATTCATTGCTCTCCACCGGGGAAAAATTTTCAGTCATTCTAGCAGCGGTAGCGTTGACCTCCAGTGATCCAAACCGCCCTTGTTGTAAAAGTGAATTTTGATCCGATTCTCTCCTATTCGCTTGATGATCATTATTAACATTATTCGTACGGATTTCGTTTTGACTAACATCGCATTGGCGAGACGTTTGACTTTGGTATAAACCACTAGTATTGTTGATAGTATTTTGACTATTTGGATACTGACCGGCTAATAAGCCATTGACGGATCGTCTTTCATTGTTTAATGAAGATGATTCTGTATCTATTTGATTCGTAGAATTATTGTTTTGGTTTCGATATAAGAATAAATTTTCGTAGAATGCAGGATCCGGACACGTACGATATCGATAGCTCTTGGAGGATATGGAAGTTAAATTCAATAGAACGGACAAAATCAGCTCGGACTTCAGCAATAGAACAATATGTACATGAGAGTAAATTGAATTAGTATTTTACCGCAAAAAGCATGTCATTGCAACCATACATGCATGTAGGGAGGTTTGGGGTATTGACCAGACAACCCCATAGGGAGGGATATAAAAGGGGTATTACCCGTACCTAAAGTCTTAGAAATTGATCACTGGGTGCCTAATTTTGAGACAAAATGAAGGGTTTAGTAGACATTTAGCTACACTATCACCGCAAATTCTCAACTTTACCCCTACCTGAAAAATCTGACTTTGGGGACCTCTAGTATTGACCCCCAGCAGATTTTATTTGACACCCAGCAAATTCTTGCTGTCCCTCTGCAGAATTGACCCTCCAACATTGATCGAAAAGATGGTGAACAAAAATGAGCGAGAAAAACGAGAAAGTCGTCATATAAATAAAAATGATGCTGTAGTAGAACGATTTTTTAAAACCAAGCGTTACTTGATTCCAAAAAAGTCTAGTAGCATTAAAACTTCAAAAAAAGCTGACCAAAAAAAAAGCTTCACATATTTGACTAAAATACGTCAAAGAATGTACCTGGATGGCCTAGTGGTTACAGCTCTCGACTCACAAGCACAAAGTTCAGAAATCAAACGCCAGTGCATGTAAGAATGTATTAAAAATTATTTTAATTGTCATATAGCCTGAGGAAGGCATACACTACCAAAACTTCGCTCACCACTACTGTGTTATTGTGTGTTATATCCTGTGTTGTTGTCACGACCCAAGCTCAACGTGTGACTCGGGTTCTTGTTTGAAGCTAAAGCAAAGGGAAGCAAGTATCCAAACTTACTTTACTATAGAATACTAAAATAATAACATAGACTAAACTACCACACGGAACTGATACATGTAAATATACACAGCTTATATACAATCAGAACTGGATCAAATACCACAGATGAGTGAACTGCATTAACCTAAGCATAAAAAATCATACCTACATTGTGTAAAAATGTCCTACTGTAATCAAAAAAATATTGTCCTAAACACGAGAAAACAAAGTATGGTAGGAAAGGCCTTACAGACAAACTTATTTACCCCGTAAAACTGATAAAGAGCAACATAGTGAAAAGATGCAAATAAAAACGATTCATCATTGTCAAGTTCTAAAGGTAATAATATCAACAAGGTTTACCAAAATATACACAGGGTTGCCCTGACATTATATCGTGTTATATTGTGTTATTTTAATGAAACAGCTTCACATTTTTATGTGATTGTAATACACAATGAATTCTTAAAGAATTCTTTAACATGAATTCTTAAAGAATATGCTGCTTGAATGTTAGAGGACCTTTCTTTTGGTTGACAGGAAAAAATTTTTTATCCCATCCCTAGTCCTGGCTGACCCCCAGCAGAATTTCTATATCGTGCATGCATGATTGCTATCGACGTGTAGCTTGCATTTTGATTATGTGTCACTTACCAATTACTCACTCGTCCAAAATGATAACTTTTTTAAAGCACTTTCTGAGTTCCATGAAATAAAGTCCACTCAGAACGTAGTACATGGAGTAAAGTGGTAAGAACAAATGTTTTCAAGTTTTTGGAAATTTTAAAATTAGCGATGACAATAAAGATAAAACTTCGAAATTTTCGAATTTTATGTTAATTTGACATGCATGGACAAGAAACACAACCGTGAAGTGAATATTAGAGATAATTTAAGGGCATCTTGGATAAAAGAATGTTCTTTCGAACAATATATAGCACAGCCTAGGACATTTTGGCACCACTGTTTCTGTTGTAGTCTAAAATCTGACACACTCATGCCAATTTCGGAAGATGTCTGCAAGTACAAAACGTTCACCACGCCTGGCTGAACGTCCTTTCTACTGTAGAAAATGTGTGGGTGACTTTGTTGGTGAATTTCATATTTGATTCTCATCTATATTTTATATTGTTCTCGCTTGTACATTGGGCGCCCAATTTTATTATAAGGAAACATATTTTCCGAAAGAGGCGATTTAAGGAGTAAGTCGCGTTAATAAATATTTGGTAAGAAATCGTCACATTTTGTTCTGAAGTATGTTGCCTACAGTCTGTTTTTTATAAAATGCTTCCAAATAAAAAACTGACACGAATCAATATTGTCGTCAAAATCGTTTGCATAGAGGTTTTACCGTAAAATTTTTCACTCGAAAAATTGTTAAAAGTGAGGTCAGTATGTCCACAAGTTTCCAGTCCTATATGGTATGCGGTTTATCAGAAAATCGTGAAAATCTGAAATACTTCTTGCTTTCCCCTTTCATTATTTAGAAGTGTTTCAAGAAAAATAGACTATAGTCTGGTTAATTTTAGTCGGGCTTTTCTTGAGTAAGTAATATTTCTGCTTTTGAAATCTCGCCTTTGGCTTAGGAGTCACTCCAATTTTTGAGACAGGCGCAGGGAAGCACTATTCTGGTATCCATCGTATCCTGGCTATCTCTCCTGCCAAACCAAAGCTCCTACCGATTTCACCTTCTTTCTCCAACTCCACGGATTAAGAGGGAACACTTCGGTCTTAGACGTTCTTTTATTTTTCGAAAATAACATTCCAGCGTGCCAGCCATTTCAGCTCCGTTGTAGACTGTATATGTTAGATTGTATGCCACAATGTCGACCGTCCCAGTATGTCGACCGTCCCAGTATGTCGACTGTTCCACTATGTCGACTGTCCCAGTAAGTCGACCGTGGTATATGAATTTAAGATATAATTAAATCGTATTAATCAGCTACAGGTTGATCATTAAATCGAAATGTCTGTCTAAGTAAGCTAAATGTGCATCTAATTACCAGCTGTTGATTTTAATCATTTAAAACACCAATTTGAAATTTGTTATACTTTGTTTCGGAAGTTTTTGCAAAACAAGCAGATTAATTTGAAAATTGTCGTTGCATTTCATTGAATTCGTATTAGCCCAAGTGTTAACCTAAGCCTAAGCCTAAGCCTAAGCCTAAGTCTAAGCCTAAGCCTAAGCCTTAGCCGTAAAAATCCCCAGTTGGAACTGTGTAATTCTCAAAAATGAAAAATTCCCACGCTTTCGTGGGAAAATTTTTCTTATCATTGGTCGACATAGTGGGATGGTCGACATAGTGGGACGGTCGTCATACTGCGACAGTCGACTTACTGGAAATTTTTTTTTTTGATGAAGTGACGCTTATATCATTGATCGACATGGTGGGACGGTCGACATAGTGGGATGGTCGACATACTGGGACGGTCGACATACTGGGATGATACCATATGTTAAAGCCTGGGGAAGTATGATGAAACCTAGCTCGTGCCGGTTAGCATCCACCAACCAGCTACTGTCTTTTAAAAAATGGCTCTTGTTTCACAACGCTGTGAGATATGACAAAATGAGCGAGAAAAGAAACCTAGGAGCAACACAGTTGCTCCTGGATACTCCACTGCTGCTTTGCCCAGTCTTCTGTGATTTGGCCTTGGGCAGAACCGGCAATATCAATATCATTGAACAAGGAAATTCTTATGAGTATAGCCCTTCAGATTCGAAATTATAGTGTGTTTTTCTTAAAATGCTCCCAAATAATGAAAGTGGAAAGCAAGTAGTATTTCAGATTTTCACGATTTTCTGATAAACAATATCATACAGGACTGGAAATTTGTGAGCATACTGACCTAACCTTCAATAATTTTTCGAGTGGAAAATTTTACGATAAGGGCTCGATGTAAACTATTATGACGACAGTACTGATTTGTGTAACTTTTCTATTTGGAAGCATTTTATAAAAAACAGACTATAGATCAAAAGATGTCTGGAGAAGCAACAGCGACTTTCGCCTAAGAAATTATTTTGGAGGATGAACATTCATTTTGAAAAGATCGATGCAGCGAGGGTATCGACAAATCAAATGCAGCCTGAGTAAAGGTCAGGATATCAATTTTGATAATCTTGAAATTATTGAAAAGAGTGATCATCACGGGCCCTGTATCATGGAAGAAAAATTTATTGATTAGGGTCAACGAGCCTTCCATAATTTTGAATAAAAGTTTAGCTGCGACCTAATTGAATCGATCATTTCAAAATGAATAGGGAATAGAACCTAAAAATGAATAGAGAATGCAACTATCCTTCTTTTACCCCAGCATCTGATCTGTCTTTACCTGCGACATAATCGCCAACGTCGTCTGCTGTTCAGTCCTGGAAACCAATTGTTCCACCAAATAAAACATGTACTCGTCCAACAAGAGTCTTATCAAATGAAACGATCCAAACGATGTTGCACTTCTTAAAGTTAAATCCCGCATCACGAGAGAGCTAAAAAGCACTTGTTGAAGATGATAAAGCTCAAAGCCAAATAACAGTACCACCTGTAAAAACACCATTTCAGAAGAAATTGGCGTGAGATGTGGATTAATTGGACAACAGGCTTGTCGCAATATTCGGCCAGAAGTTGGTTGACTATACTATTGGACCAATCAGCCAAATGTTCTAAATTTTTCTGACTTTGCAAGGCTGATTTGAAACTGCGCTCGATTTCATCGACTTTGACTGGGTCGCAGTAGCAAACCCAACTAGCTTGTTCCTGTAAGGTTAAAAAATTATTATTCTAAAGCTCTCGGATCTTAATGAAAAATATTTCGAATCTGAGATCTGCAAATCACACAGAAATCATTTATCTACACAAAATCCTGCAATAAAAAGTGTTCAATATTTTTAAATCCAATTCTGCGCATATGTCATCATAAGAAAAGAATTTCAGCACTAGACCACATTGATGGGGAATTGACTTTTCCTCAGTCTCGTTTTTTCAACTCACATGAACATTCCTAAAATCCACGCGATTCAGATCGGCCAACATCTGCGAAATGTGGTTCGAATTTTGCAAAACGCCTCTTACTGTCTGGGCCAAATGGTTCAAACTAGTATAACGGCGGAAAGCCTGAGCCAAAGTGCTTATCGCATCCAACTAGAAAAATACAATAAAGCTCATCAAGTTAGTGTTTGTTCAAGAAAAATTTTGATTTTCGTACTTTTACTCTGACCACAACTTCAGGCGCTCCTTGAAGAATTTCGGCCAAATTACTCTCCAACCTTTTGGCAAAACTTCGCATCGATTGTGTCAAAGAATCTTCGGAGAAATTATTGTGCAGATTTAATATAATATGTTTTTCTTGAAATGCTCTTAACATTGATAGTATTTTTACAATTCTCAGCGAAACCATATGACACATAGGACTGCAAGCTGACGAGTTTACTCAACCAAGCTAATAATTGTTCGAGTAGAAAGATGTATAATGAAAACTATGCATAAACGATTTTGATGACTGCGCTAATTTTTGTCATTTTCCAATTTATAAGCATTTTATAAAAATCGGACTGTACTTATAAGCAGCTATGTTTCTAATTTTTAGCCAGATACGTGAGTCAAACTCCCATAACTTGGAAACATCTTACTCGGAATAGGCTTGAGGACATTCGGAATCAGAACATTGACCATGACTTGATAATATTGGAAATCCATGCTCTGAATATATTTCAAAATTTCGGGCATAATGCATAATGTGTACAGTTGAGTCCGATTCAGACCGTCGTCGTTCATTGCATCATTGCTAAAACTCCAGGAAAGATTTTTAACTGCGAAAGAAATTTTTTCCAACCTTTCCACCTCTCATCATCGTAACTATCCACCGAACCATTATCTGTCACTTGCCAAAAACGTCTCCAACATTTGTCTACTTCACCGAATAGTTGATTTCGGACACAATCGAACAATTCCTGAAAGAATGATCCCTCCCGAAATTTAACGCATTAATTTGACTCAAAACGTTTCATTCTCTGTAATATTTTACGGCATGGAACGACACTTGCATAGTCATGAAATTCAGATAAGTGATGCGAAAAAAGTACGAGAAATGTAACTGATTTTATGGCTAACAGATGAACATTTTTGTTATCAAAGCAATTATCTACAAAAACTTTTTTGCTTCAAGCTATCGAGACTGCAGGGAGCAGGCTTGGGAATCAGGATAGTAGTTTTCCTAGCAATTAGCATGATAGCATAAAAGATAGATCATAAGTTGGAAAACGAAATCATAGTATTTCGAAATCCTTCTCAATTATTTGTCCTAGAACAAAAATCAAATCGGAACAAGAATTTTCTAAAGCTTTAAAAAAATCAGTCTATTTTTTCAAAGAATTCGACTCAGATCGGGTGTGAAATCTTGAGAATAAAAAGCAAAAGGAACAACGTGCGTCTCAAAAAATTCACGTCAACTATTCGACTTCGTGTGTTTCAAAGATGATTTGATGAGGGCTAAATGTGCGAAGAATTTTGCTATGCGAGTAGCATTTTAATAGGATTTTGGATTGAACGCGTGGTTAGGTTTCTTTATTCCATTTTTGATGATCGATGACGCCGTCACAAACACATGTTCTTCAAACCTTAGAGATTATATTAGATTTCAATCATTACGGGAGATCCGGCAAAAATCTGTATTTGTCGGAATAACATTGAGTTGCGCGCGCATCAGTGGAAAGATTTATAAAACTATGCTTTTTTGAATTATGTTCATTAAATGTACAAAAAATTCAACCTGTACAGTCTAAAATGCAACCTAAGCAGTTCAGTGATTTTAAGAAAATCCTTCATTTATTTTCTCCGCGAATACTCATGACCAATATCCTCAGGTATGGACGTCAAGATTTTTGGCGAATTTTTTTCCAAAAACCGAAAATTTCTCACTATGTGGTTCAATTAAACCCCAGCAGAGCGTCATGTATACCTCACAATGATTCCTGTAATTCATGAAAAAAAGTTCCGCGTGACCGACCGTCAAACCAACGCGCTCTAGCTGCGGTTCCAAGCAGGCCAAAGATGGCCTTGCCACTTCGGGAATCACGGTATTCAAGACGAAATTTTCGTTGCCCCCTGGCGGCGCCACATCGGGAGTTGCTACCGTACCGTTCACATTGCTGCCGCTGATGAGTATTTCGGTGGCAGGAACGGCGGCATTGGCCTCTACAAAATTCTGCTGTTGCTGCAAGTGCAATTGCGGTTGCGTTGCTTGTAAATTATGTTGCTGCGATTGGATGCCATTAGCTCGGCTGATTACCGAGACGGCGTTTGACTGAATGGACGTGACGCTGGTGGGTGAAGCAGGGCATTGTGACATTTGGAGTTTGGCCCTGAAATTTTCTGAGTAGGAATACGGTAATATTTTTGCATCTTTAGTGCACTTAAATTTGAGAATTTGTAGTTTAAGAAGAACCGACAACATTCTCTGAATGCATTTAATACAAAGAAAAGTCCACAAAAGATACTTGTCATATCTCGTAAAACTTTTACCACCCGATGACTGATAAGGTCAAACATTTGCATGTAAAAATTTTTAATATCTGATTTTTTGGATGAAGGTTATCGTTTTTGCGCCGTACGAATCAATAATGTCTATTCGAAGGAGCCATAAATTTTTATTTCTAACGCACAAATTCTCTGGCATTTTAAGCGATGAAGGATTTTCTCTCCCCTTCAAGGCTCATATACCAGTGGCCGGTTTCTTCGAAGAGAATGCTTGAGATGTAGCTTGACTTTGTATGTTCTGCCGTAATAGTGTAGCTAAGCTGCAACTTGAACTTCTCCATATCTTTTGTGTGTGTAAGTTGAGCTGCAGCTGAGCTGCATCTTAACGACAATACAACATGCACAGTTAAGCTGCAGCTCATGTTGAATTTAAGTCTTTTCCATGAAACTGACCCCAGTCCCTGATACCATAGTAAATTTTTCCACTCAACCTATCAAATTTCACTGCTGATCGAAAACAAGTTTTTAGGTTCTCGAAACCATATGGGGCCCTGAGTTAGCTAGCGATCATTGGAAGAAGTGCTGTAACATCAAGAGAGCAAAGAATTCAAATGCCTGCATTCCAATCGAGAGTTAGCATGCTCCTGTTTCAACTAACCTCTAAACTAAAATCCATTCAGTTTGAAATGGCAGATCCGGTAACCTCTAAAGAGGTATTCTTACTGGGCGAAGTAATCTATATACTGCAAAAAACGCTAAATTTCTTCACGACAACGAGGAGGACAAAATGATAGAAACACCACTATTGGCTCGGACAGAACTGTGTCGACACTAAGTACTGATCGAATTTTTTTTACTATTTTCCCAAGTTATTGATAGAAATTGTGAGCCGGTCTCTTTACCACACATGGACGGAAAAATTTTTCTAGTCGATTACAGTAACAAGGTTACTATTTTTTATGTGTTGAACTTACTTTCAACGGATAGTTGCGTGTGCCATCTCGGAATAAATAGACTAAAATTCTCTACTAATCTATAACATTTTTTGATCGAAAAATTCTATAGTAAAAACTTTATGCGAACAATTTTGATGATAGTACAAAAGAAAAGCGATAGAGACCCTGTTCTATTCGTAATCATGCCATAATGTCGCAATAGTTTTTATGAAAAAGTAGACACTCTCAACAGCACCGTCATCTTTGAAAGGTCTAGTTATCAGAAAAATTCTTTGGTTAAAAATTGTTGAGCACAAAATCCTTTAGGGTCTCAATAATGATTCTCCTGAATGTAAATGTTAACCTCCTAGCTGCATTTGTAGGCTGCTGACGCATGGCCATTGTCAAACTATCTTCGGAAATGCGATTTAACGGTGAATCAGGCTTTATTCGTATCCCGTAATAGTGATATTTCGAATTTCCCCTAGAATGGACACAAGATTTGTTGAAATATCGCAATGAAACGGAGAACAAGAAATATGGCTTGATTATCCATATCAAACTTGCAGCGGCTATGACCGTCGACATTGTAGAAAATCATATCTCCTGTATCTGCATTTTTTGAAGCTTCATGTGTCAAACCATTGAAAATTAATTTGCGCAGATGTGTCCACAATAATGGTATTTCATATCAGGGAGAACTGTTCTGTTACGCAGTTATAATCTGACGAGGGAACGTTTTCAAGTGTAAATCGTTGTTCTCTGTGGAACTCCAGAACTGTTCCTAGTCTTTGTTACTGACTGTACAACTTATTTCGGAAAGAATATATTAAAACATTAATCCACACCTGGTTCCTAGTCTCCTAGTGCGAAGCCCCAAGAATACCGACCGTATCAGTTTTCCAAACGACGCGGCGTTCACCGGGTCGAGCCTGTTTTCACTGCAGTGTTTCAAATAATGACCGTATAATGTACACCGGGGTAAGGATACGCCTTCAGCTGTTTCATAATTGTGGAGGAGCCATTGAATCTGTGTGATAAAATTTCCAAAAATATTGATTTTACAATAGGTATATGTACCAATACTGACGCTGACATATAGTTCAATGTTGAAAGCCAAGAGATTAAACCCATCTTCGACTTCAAATGCACAACATTGTTCGAGAACGCACCAGCTTTCCGACATACACAATCGAGAACATGCAGGCAAATTTTGCATAACTTTTTCCAAGCGGTCAAAGTGGTCATATTTATCACAAAAATTTAGTGATGGCCACTCAAAAACGTTCACTCCGAACCGTTCTATGACAATGGCATAACCTTTATGCACATTTCACCTTGGGTTTCCTATAAAGCTACGTAATCGAACAGACATTTTGAGACAACATAATATGTGAAACTTCCTGCTGGTTGGACGATTTTCACTTTAGATTCACAAGATTTTCACAAATTTTGAAAATAATGGATGAAAAACTTGTGAAACTACAAATCATTTAGATCTGAGTAACTCATAAGATACTGATGAAATTATGATATTGTTTCTCTGCATCAACATGAGACATTGTGTATATCAAGTTTCTTCAACAGACGTTCAATCTCAAGAATTCAACTTCGACGAAATATGCACCGATAAGTGAGGAATAGTATATGCTGGATCATTCGTCAATATTTACAAAAAATTTACTGTAGCCGGTGACGCCCTTGTCGTATGATTGAAATTTTGTGGAGTACTGTCGTCCTCCTGCAAACCGATCCCGGAGCCGGTCGTATGTCCGCCCAAAGCGTACGGTGTGCTCGGTATAGAATGCAAGACTGCTTGCGGTTGGTAAGTTAGCTGAAAAAGCGACGCCAACATAGCCGAAAAAAGTTTTTTCAAACCATTCCAGCAAAACCTAAAAGAAAATTCTCCATTTACCGACGAATTCTGGTAATAACTGACGTGTGGGCTGTAAGTTCCTTCTGCCTGGTAAACGGCGTAGGTTGCTCCGGACCTGCTTGGAAAAAAGAAAAAGCTGTTTTCAGCCAACCATAAGAGCTGTACTGATTTGTAGCTGAAAATTTACAACCGAGAGAGGCGAGCTGCCATGGTTACCAATTTATGTTCATCAAACTGGAAAGAGCATGCCAGATTAGCTCAAGTTGGCAATAAAGCAAGCTCAGACGCAGTGAAGCGCAACAATTTAAGATTGGAGACGTGCCGAAAAATTCCTCACATTTTCCTAAATTCATGAATTCGAAGTTGATGATTTTCTATCATGGTGAAATTTCAAAGCCCGCCGATCAGTCAACTTTCAGTGGATTATGAGGTTTATGAAGAGTTTCTTTTCTAATAAGTCATCTCATCATTATTAGTGAAGAATGCAGCAAACATAAATTGTAGTAAAAATATTTTAGGTTCGCTTTGATATCATTAGTTAATATGAAAAAATGCTTATTTCACACTCAGAACGCGCGTGTTGCAGTGTAATGGCTCTCAATCGTTGTATGACCGCGAATTTTTAATTCATGAAAATAAATCCTAATTATGATGGCGAAAAATTTCTGGCTGGAGTCATTTTGAAACTCAGTTTCGTAAATAAAACAAAATTTGACATCAATGAAACTAAATTTGATGAAAGCGAGAACGTGATGCCTCTTCTTGGCTGTTCGCACTCAGACAAAACGTTTTTTATCCCTGAATGCAGATGTTTTGGTTCGCCATAAGAACCATGTTTCACCAACTGAAGTTTGGTCCGTTATGCGAAATGTCTCAATAGAATCTAACATGAGGAACAAAATCATAAAATACCGGGATACAACTCTTTACCCATGAATACAGTTCTTTCCGCAATACATCATCATGTGCTCGAGAGCAGAAGTTGTTTTCGTAAAACGGAAGTTGATTGAAAGAAAAATTTAGTATTTTTCACCGAAGCAGCTGACCATGGATTTTGAAATTTTTGATATTCCACCCAAAACTGCTCCCATATTTATACAAGACAGCTATGGTCCGTTTTTTTCAAATCCATTTCGAAAAGAAAGACACTTACGCAAATAATAAACAACATGCGTAAGAGGCCATCTTCTTTTCTCAAAACAGTACGACAATTTGTTAATGTTGGCTTATTATCCGTGGTCATCACTTGTTTGAAGATCTCTTTGGACTTTTTTGTATTTCGAGGTTGATTTGAAAATGAAGGACCTATAGTCTATTCTACAATCTGACCGTCAATCAGCTCACTATTATTCAGATGGCCGGTCCTCAGTGGGAATCAATAGGAGTCATGAAATCAACAAATTCATCCAAATAATCCTGAGCTAAAGCTCATCAAACTCTGAACAGAATGACTCTGAAATGTATTTTTATATTTAGATCAAAAAAATATATGATCAAAAGTAGTATCAAGATTAAAAAGGACTACGCTAATACTATGAAAAAATCACGTAGATGACTTCGAATGTAAAGAGAAATTCAAACCGAGATATAAACAATAAACACAAGAATTAATCCATGATATACAAACATTTTATACAAAATTCAAAATCATTGAGTAAATGCATGACACTCAAGCATGCTATTTGGTTATATACGAAACAAAAAGGTCACGAAAAAATTGAAGTTAGTATAAAATTCTAATGGAAATGGGTAAAAAGAAAATCTAGTTTACCGCCTCCTTGCGCGTTTAAGAATAAAACTAATATCACCGTAGTGATACTGTTTCGAGTCATAACGACATCTGGTTAGAGAAAGGGTGCCACGGTAACAACAGAGGATTTTCGTTGTCCTGACATAAGAAAAGTTGTGAGCCATTTACTTCGAGTAGAGTTTGACTTTCATCTCGCAGAATACATGTGTTCTCTATGACGCAAAGTTTGCGGGTTTTGCTGCGAAGGCGTGTAAGGTTCGTAAAGTAACAACTCAATGCCATCTCAGTTACTCCTACCTATCATTAAAAAATTGTGATGTGAGTATTTAAGGATCAATGTCTGTAAGAATAAACCCTAGCACCATTATCAAGGATCAAGGGCGATTACTCAAAAAATTGTCCTGAATTGTACGTATTGTGTTGTTCAATTTTGACGCTGATTATCATGACAACAGTCATTTTACACAAGACTCATTTTTTCTCGATTCTGTAGGCATATAAAGTTGCAGAAATTAGCATATAACTGCAAAAATGGTTGATGTTTCATTTTCACGTACATTTCTGTCAATTTGTATTGTATTTTCTTCGGGTTTTCTTTAAATGATAGAGCAGATGTTGCGCTACATTTATAACTTATGTTTATGGCAAAAACTGTTTCTTAACTTCTTCATGGACAAAAAAACGCAGAAATTTAAAAATTTGTCTAGTAAAATTTTGCACATTGTAGTTTACAGCACCCAAATATGTTCGGGCCGAACTCCAAATTTTGTCAGCTTAAAGAGCAGTCATATGGCCTTCAATGAGCCAGAAACAAGGAAAATAAAATTACCGTTTTAACATTGTAATTTTGATTAAGATGGATACTGGTACAAAATGCACACAGGGAGATCTGGACTCCAAGCAGATTTTGATTAACGCTCAGCGGATTCATGCTGACACCCAGAAAATTCGACGACCCTGATCAGGAATATGATGAAGGAAAATGAGAAAAAATGGAATGAAAGGTGTCATAAGAATGACGATGATAACGATTCTTCTAAACAAACATACTTGATACCATAATATCAAAGGAGTAATATTAAAACTTTAAGAACTACTGACAAAGCTAATAGTTTCATGTATTTTACTAATATAGACGGAAGAATATGATGCTTGGATGTCAGAAGACATATTTTTTGTTATCAAGAAATAGAAAAATCCATCCCACTCTTTGTCCTGACTGACGGCCAACAGAATTCAATGTTGTGCATGTATGGGTACAAGTTTATGATTTTTCTACTGTCGGAAACATACCAACAAACTAGAAATATTTTAAAGCTCATGTTTTCTACGTCGGGAATTACTTTTACGAAGTTGACCAAATTATGCACTGTGCGTTACAAAAGCAAAATAATGATATGCAAAGAACATCTTGAAAAATCTGAGTTCACGTGCGACAGGATTAAGATTGCAGAAAATCGTCGATGTTTCCAAGAAAATTTTGACATGGTTGTTTAAGAGAATCTTTTTTTATTTCTTGATGTTTTGCTTTACTTCATCTTTTGCTTAACAACACTGGTTCTGATTGTGGGTCAATGAGCTTTTGGTTTTTGATTCCAGTTGTCTTTGAAATTGGGCTAGTAGAAACAAAAAGAAAATTTTAAAATTTGCTATGAATGGTAGCAGCATTTTGATTTACCCTATCAATATATATTTTTCTCTCTTTTTGTTCTGTTTTTGATTGTGTCCCGTTACTCCTATCGTCCCGTTACCTCAAGTGTCCCGTTACTCCAAGTGATTCCGTTATTCCAAGTGTACCGTTACTCCAAGTAATGCTATAAAGCCCTTTAAGCCGGGTATATACTTACCCGTACGCACGTGCGGAGCAGTTTTGCGACCTGCCAATGTGCGGCCCAAATGCGGGTTGTCAAAATATACTTCAGCCAAAAAAGCCCATGCGGCCTCATTGCGGGCCGCATTTGAATATACTTAACCGTACGCGTACGGGTGTGCGGGAGGGCTGGAAAATCTAGTACAATCGTGCGCCATGAGTAAAAAACGATAGTTTACAAGTGCTAACGGCCGCGCCTGATAGAAACTAGTTAAGATTATACCCATGATCGGCGCGAAGCGCCGGAAATTTTGAGATTTTGACCCTTTTAAGTCCACCCAAACGCATCTTTTCGGTTTTGAATTCCCCAAAATTTTTTCCTCAATGGGAACCATACCAAAAATTTTTTTCCTCATTTCGAAATTTTTTTCCTCAAAACATCTCATTAGAGGAAAAACGGTGCCCCTCCCCCGAACGTATGAAATTGCGTTTTAAAACGCGCCAGGCACAGTAGCCATGTATTTCCCGCGCGTAATATTTTTCGAATTTTCTACCGTGCATCCGAAAATGTTTTTCCCAACTTGGGAAACAGTCCAAAGTTCTCCCCCCATTTCAGAAACAAGCAAAAAATATTTGCATGCGATCGCATCGCGCCAATGGGTGGCTCGAAAATGAAGTTCAGTCGTGGGCCATGGGCAAAAAACAATACTTTACTGTACTGCCGCGGTGGTTCCTGATCCGCATGAATTACAGATGTGCGAAAAAGTAGAAATGGTTTCTACTTGCCCGCACGCACAAAATTATTGGGTCCCGCAAATTTTTCGCCCAGCACACACAATGCGGCGCACGATTGTGCGTTCAATTTCCAGGCCGCAAATTCCGGGGCCCGCTCAAAAATCGGCGGCGCACGTGCATATGGGTAAGTATATACCCAGCTTTACTCTGTCACGTGCCGACGAATTTCGCCTAGCATCACATGATTCACATCATATTTTTCGGTTATGTTTTTCGCCACGTTTTGTTTTTACAGTAACTTACATTAATTTTACGTTTCGTTTTTATAACTTTTACATGCAATTTCTGTGTGTACTTTTTACGTTTCATTTCTGTTTCATTTTCACACTTTTATTTTGGTTTCGATTTATTATTTTCCGTTGCGCACGTAGACTACAGTATGTAAACCGCTAGTCAGAATTTCGGTTAAGGATAAGCTCTCCGAGCTCATCGCTGTAATTGGAGCACAACATGCACCTCTTATCAGTAAAAACTAGCGACGTTTCGCAACCTGAAACGCCTAGTTGGAAATTCGCACTAGATGATGTTCCTATGCTAAGCGTGGAGAGTGAAAACTCGCCCCAATGCTTAATGTAGTGAACTGGAAAATGTCTATGTGACCATAGGCATCTTCTGCAGCGATTTCCGATGCAGAAGTTAGCTTGGGGGAGTGTTAGCTCCGCCCAAGGCATACTGTAGATTACGGGGCCCTCTAAAAGGGCTTGTTTCATTAATTTTGCACTCATTTTTGGGCCTAATCATCTTGTTGCGTTTTACAGCCTGCGTTCCCATTTTTGCCTGTGTCATCTTATTATAATTTGCATATTGTACCTGCGTCTGCCACCTATTCAATAAATTTACATGAATATGTAAATTCCTTCCTCGGACGGTTCAATTGTGTCAGCTTGAACTGGAAGAAATCCTTTCTTCAGTTCAAGGAGCTTAGGGTTCCGTGTGAGGGCCTCATTCACAATCCTCCATCTGCGCGTGGTGCACTACCCTTGCAGGAGTTGATTGTCCTTGAACCTGGCTTGCTGAGGCAATTTACTGCACCTGTACCTTCACTATATGTGAATGTGCCCGAGGTAGCTTTCTTCCCTAAGCCCCTCTTGGGACCAAGGCAGCGTATATTTTGCTGGTACTGTGAGCACTGTGACTAATGGTCGCATACCCCTACAGGTAGTTAACCGGAGTACACGCTCAGTGGTTCTCTACCCGCACAGGACCATCAGTCCTGTGCAGATACACACTGATTCCTCAGGGGGATCGGCAGTCAAGTCTGATACCATCCTTGACTGGAAGTGGGTCGAAGCAAATGCTGTGATATCTCCCGATATTTCCTCACAGAACAGGACAGCGTTACTCGATCTACTAGTTGCATTCACTGACCTCTATGCTATTGATGAGAAAGACACAGGTTCTACTGACCTGGTGCACCACGAGATCAGCATGGGTGATGCTCGCCCAGTCTGCCGTTTCCCTTACCACACCGTGCCCAAGGAAAAGGACCTCATCATACAAGAAGTCAGAGCACTCCAGGAGAAGGGTATTATCTGGCCTAGTACTTCCCCCTGGGCTACTAATACCGACCTGGTGTGCAAGAAAAATGGGTCACACCAGATGTGTGTTGATTTTCATGGTCTTAAGGAGGTCACGAAAAAGGATGTCTATCCTCTACTATGGATTGATGATATCCTCGACACACTCAAGGGTATGAAATACTTTACTACCCTTGATCAGTCTAACGCCTACTGGTCTATACCTATTGCCGAGGCAGACAAGGAGAAAATAGTGTTTAACACGCCTATTGGGCTCTACGAGTTCAACTATCTGCCTTTTGGTCTCTGCAATGCCCCTGGGACGTTTCAACATCTCATGGACCTGCTTCTCACGAGGTTGCAGTGGCGCACAGCATTGACCTATCTCAATGACATCTTGGTGTTCGGAAACTCTCACACCCAGATGCTTGAGTGGCTGATGGATGTGTTTACGCATCTCTGTCAGGGTGGAATGAAGCTCAGACTGAGCAAGTGCAAGTTTTCACACTCTGAGGTAGAATATCTAGGTTACTGCATCTCACAGAACGCTTACCCTCCATGCTGAATCGCTTTCGGATAGTCGAATCCGCTTCCCCGCTGTCTGCAGGACCCATGCTTTGACCCTTGAACCCATCGCCCAGCACCCAGTACTTTGAGGAGAGGATTTAGTGAGTCTTCTCAGGGGTTATTATTGTTGAGGGTATATTTGTGGGAATCCTCCTTAAGCCAGTTTTCCCTTGAGAGTACCCCCAGTTGAGAAAGCCCTCGGACCCTTAAGGTCAGGGCCAATTAGGGGATTTAGGTCCCCTACAGTAAGCCATTCTACAAATGGCACCATACCTCATTCTCGGTGAATGAGGACTAGGGATTACCACCTCTGACCCAGCGGCACTGTCCATTATTCTTTAGCTGAACCCTAGGACAAGGCCGAGGTACACCATAGGTTTTCCTGTGGTAGTACCAGCTGGGTTAGGTTCCCGAACTGAATATACTAACGGAGCCACCCAACAGGGTCACAGCATGTCACCTACAGTGGCATGGCCGTATCTTTTACGAGATATGGTATGGGTTTTGCCCATCAATGTGACTGATCACCAATCTACTTAATGTGACATGGCTCCCAATTTCAGTTAATGTGACAACTCCAAGTAATGCAATTTTTTGCAAAAAAAGGTGTTCCGTTATTCTAACAATGCTATATGAATCTTCTAAAATTTCCCTCAGATACTTTAACACTTCAACTTACAAACACTTAAACAAAACACAGAAAACGAAAGAAAAAGAAATACAAAGGAAAGTATAAGACAAAGAACAGCATGAACATAAACCAAAAAATAAACAAAGATAGAAAACCGAAGAAAAACAATAGCTAAAAAAAAGATAAAAAACAAAGAAAACAAAGAAATCTGAAGAGAAAATAAAATGGAAAGAAACGCAGTTTTGCGCCGAAACAGCCGGCTCCAGCGCCCAAATGACCCAGTGCGGAACTGGCTGGCGCCTAAACGGCGGCGCCAAAGTTGGAGCGGCGAAATTGCGGCACCGAAACGTGATTTTCCGTACTTTGCATGGCCTTTGAATTGGAAATCGTTGTGCAATGATAAAAACTGAGAACTAAAAATATATGGTCGGGTCAGTAATTATAGTCGGTTTTTTTAATGCTTGTAACGCAAAAATGCTGAAAGTAAGTACGCGTGCTGAATTTCGTGCCGAGACAATATCGTTGTTGACCCTATATTAGGAATAGATTAATCGGCGGCGGTAAACTGACTTATAGTCTGTTTTTTATAAAATGCTTCCAAATAGAAAAGTGACACAAATCAGAACTGTCGTCAAAATCATTTACATAGAGCTGTTACTATAAAATTTTTTACTCGAAAAATCGTTAAAGGTTAGGTCAATACGCTCACAAAGTTCCAGTCCTATACACTGTTTTTTCCACATTTGCACTATAATGTGGAAAAAAATCTGGAATGTGGAAAAAATTTTTGAGGTCTTTCCACAAATCTGGAAGAAAAATTTGGGGTTTTCATATTGAAAAGATGCATTTTGGTGCATTGGAGGTCCGAATCTCAAAATTTTCCGGCGTACTTTAATAATCATCATTATTTATTCAGTAGCTCAGGCGCAGCTTTTATCATGTCTACCTTCGTTTATCACTTAATCTATAATAGTTTTCATCATCTTGAACGTATTATCTCATGTTTTAATTGGTAATCTTCATGATATTTAAGGAAGATTCGCATTTTTTCCTTTTGAGAAAGATCAATACGTCAAGTCTCTATACTTTTTGATGCGATTATTTCTTTGCTAACGTAAAATCAATTCAAAAGCTTCATGGAAATATCTTTCGGAAATTTATTTTCTTCTTACTATTTTCGACCAAGTTCATGAGAGTTTACAAATGAATTACAGATTTTAAAATTTTTCTTTTCCAGCGTCCCAGAATGTCAATATACCCAAAAAGTTTTCTTTTTAGGCTTTCACTTGCCATCGTAGAGGACTTGACCATCGATTTCTCATGTAATTCAAAGTCAATTATGCTCTTGGATAGTTTGCTAGAAAATTTAGTTCCACAATGCTAGTAGATTAGGCTTTAAGCCGAGCATTTCAATTTTTTTCAATTTTAATGAATTAACCTCTAAAAACACCGGAAGGCTTGGAGACGCTCAAAAACAGTGCGACAAAGCATCTGTGAGCATTTTTAAGCGAAAAAACGAGGATTTTAAGACGAAAAAAAATTTTTTCCACATGTGGAAAAAAAATTTGACCCCTTTCCACATTTGTGGAAAGAAGTTCGTGGAAAAAAACAGTGGTCCTATACGATATATCGTTTATCAGAAAATCGTAAAAATCTCAAATACTACTTGCTTTCCACTTTCATTATTTAGAAGCATTTCAAGAAAAACAAACTATAACTCTTAACTTGACTCGATAAATCTTTTAACAATAACTTCCGTCCGGTGCGAGAAATGTCCCAAAAAATTTCTGCGCTACTAAAAAAATATTTGCCCCGCGCAGAAAAAGCTAAGCAAATGACCAGCGCTGCGGCGCGATGCGCCGCATTTTGAGATTTCAACTTTCCAAAGCACACCAATTGTATCACGATTTTGTTTTTCATTAAATGAGAACCATTTGCAAAAGTGTTTTTCTCATTTCCAACTTTTCCAACAAATAGCCTTCGATTCCGTCAAATTTCAATTGCCGCGTTTTTCCCCTTAATACAGTGTAGTGTGCGCTCGCGCGGTAATTGAACAGGCAGTGTATACTTTATTCCATTTTTTTGGTTTACAAGCATTTGAAAAAAACAGACTATAGATTATATAACGATTCAAAAAAAAATGAATCACCCTGATCTTTCGATGCAACATGAGTGCAGGACATTAAGTCCGGTTCATACTTCTGCTCGTTGCTCGGCAAGCATGTTCGGAGCTGTGCTCGGAGATGTTCGGCGAGCACAGCGTCGAGCAAGCTGCTCACCAAGCATGCTCGGCGCACGAATATTTGCTCGGCGAGCAGAACCCCGAGCTCAAAAAATTTGCTCGCCGAGCATGCTCGGCGTAGTAGAAAATTTATAGGCGCTCTGATCGGTCGGTAGTAGGCATGTATCGGGCAAGAGAATATCGGGTTGCGTCTTTTGTAAAAATACCAAATCGGTCAGGTCGGGTCAGAGACATTTAGCGAACCAGGTCAAGGGTCAAAAAATATGTTCAGTTCATAAAGTGTAACGAAGCACATACTCGCCATGTTACATATTTGTCTATTATTTAGTGTAAATAAACATTGAAAATGAGAAATGACTATAGCTTTAAATAGTAATTGCTGCTTTGAGAAACGAGAAATGAAACGAGACAAGGGAAATGAGAAATAAATAAAATCTTTCTCTTATTCAAGGCAAAGAACGAGGATCAATCCTATCTACGATTATTGGAAACAGATAAAAAAATCTGAAATGATAGCCAAAGATGGCATGCACCTCTGTCTGCCCAAATTGTGTTTGTTAAGAATTTCATTTTTTGCTTAATCTCAAAAACTGCTTCTTGAAAATTTCTCTCAGGTACAAGACTTATATTTGTCTCTTTTTTATTAAGTGCTTGTAAATTGAATGACCAACATCGGTGTTCACACAAAAGTTTCACTACAGAACTTTTTGAATACAAGAAATTAAAGAACACTTAATTTGAAACAGTATTTCAGTGCTTTCAACGTGATATTGTTGAATAATTCTTCGTGAATATGAAAATTGAACGATTTTTAAGCACACTTTTTCAGAAGATGAAGGCTGAAAATTATTCATCAACCATTGTGTCATAATGCATTGAAGGTAAAAAGCACATTGCCATTTCATTAAACGTTTTTCTTATCACAATTAACCAAAAGTGACCCAAGATTTACACTTGCCCAATAAGTAATCACATGCAGGGCTGATTAATGCAAAAATTGCTGTAGAAAACAGGATATTATCGATCATAGCCCGCTCAAAAGACCATCGGCCGATATTTAAAAAAGTCAATTATCAGCCGATGCCAATACGTCGATCATTCCCTACCTTCATTTGAAAACTACCGAGAAAATTTCATTTTTGAAATATATGTAATAATGACTAAATTAATCTCATGTAGAACAAAATTTTACCTGTTTTTTCTTCTAACAGTGAAAATGATCAACTTGATTTTTTTGACCCGTGACCTTCAAGGCACAGAGGTATCCTGGATAATGGCTAAGCTCAAGTCTTTTTTCGTTCTTCGGGTCAGAAAACATTGCGTAGGATCGGGTAGCATAGCATGGTCAAAAGGTCCGATACATCTCTAATCGCTAGATTTATTTGTAGGATTTCATTTTTTTGTTGTAAAGTTTTTGCAATGTCTATTCGAAAAAAATTGATGAAAAATTTGAACATATAGAGCTTGTTCGTGAAAAAGAATTCCTGTTTAACGTTTGATCCCCTGATTACAAGGACGTTAGGAAAAAAGCCATGTTTTCAAGATACTGATTTTATGGTTCGTACATGGAAAGAAATAATTATACGTTTTAGGAGAAAAATTTGCTCGCGAAGTATGAACCAACTCCGAGCACGCTCGGCGAGCAAGGTGCTCGTCGAGCATCCCCGGGCATGCTTGGCGAGCATGCTCGGAGCTGTGTTGATTAAGATTATTTTGATTAATTTTAATGCTGATGAGCATTAAAATATTTGAGGTTTATTGGTATGTTTTCAGCAGTAGAAAAATTATAAACTTGTACCCATAAATGCACATAATAAGAATTTTGTTGGGAGTTAGCACGGAGGTTTGATGTAAACTTTTTTCTTTCTTGATAAAATATAGGACATTTAACATTCAAGCATCATATTCTTTCATCTATATTAGTAAAATATGTGAAACTGTTCGGTTGGTCAATGGTATCAAGCATGCTCTGTTTAGAAAAACCGTTGTCATTGTTATGACACTTTCTCTCCATTTTTCTCATTTCCCTTTATCATCTTCCTGATCAAGGTCGTCCAATCTACTGGGGGTCAGCAAGAATCTGCTGAGCGTTAATCAAAATCTGGTTGGGAACCAGACCTTCCTGGGTGGACGTTTTACCAGTATTCATTTTCACCAAATTACAATGTAATGCATAATGAGGATATTTACTTTGAAGCATTATAGCTCAATAAAAGTAATTTTATTTTTCTCATTTTTGGCTCATTGAAGGCCATATGTTTGCTCTTTAAGCTGACAAAATTAGGAGTTCGGCTTAAGCATATTTAGGTTACTGTAGGCCAAAATTTGCAGAATTTTAACAGAAAAATCTTCAAATTTCGGCGTTTTTTATCCATAAAAAAGTTAAGAAACATTTTTTTGTCATAAACACGAGTCATAAATGTAGCGCAACATCTTCTCTAATATTTAAAGAAAACCCGAATAAAATATAATACAAATTGACAGAAATGTACGTGAAAACGCAACATCAAACATTTTTGTAGTTTTGTGCTAATTTTCGCACATTACATGCCTACAAACATCGTAAAAATGAGTTTTGTGTAAAACGATTGTTGTCGCGATAATCAGCGTCAAAAACTGAACAACATATGTGAAGTTCAGGTCAATTTTTTTAGGTTATCGGATCTCAATGTGATGCTTACAGAAAGTGACTCTTGAGAGCCGGATGTGCATGCTTTATGTTCATAGTGCAGAATTTAATTAAATAATATTAGAAGTACAAGCACTATCCAATTAAAACTTGAGTCCATTATTCAGCCTCGCTGGGATTATTCGTCACTTGCGTCCCACATTTGCTTTATTTACTGCTACACCAGAATTCAAAGTTGGGAGAATTCAAGCTGTAGATCATGTGACAAGTAAACATTCAACTATCGAAATATCGCTTGGTAGGATCAATTTGAAAATCCGAAAAAACTCGCGAATACGAATATACTGTGTAGGCAGCAAGCTTTTGTGAGTTTGAATGGTTCCTCTGACTGACAGACTGCGCGTTTCTCGATAATCCTCGCGATTCTCATAAATAAAACCTATAACCATTAATGATAGCTTATTTCCATGTTGATGACACATTACAGGCGCGCTTCTTGATTGTGCTTCATTTAAAGGCTCAAATGCTCTGGACAGCAATTAAATCTATTCCGTGACTTCGAATTATACACCGGCAAAACATACAAAAAATAAGGGTATCGGATTGCAGTATTCTGTCTTACGATGACACCCATAAATAAATCCGACTCTCATGTGTAAGATAGTTGTGTAGACCGACTTTTTACGTCGTAGCCAGGCCGAGAAACGAATCGACCCATCTCAATTTTAGTATAGATTGACATTTTTATAACACTTTGGAGTTTCAAACTTGTAACTGTAGATGTGATCCTTGAAATTAGTTAGGCCCGAATGATGAAAGGAAGGGCAGGTTAGAGAGAGGCTAGGGCTAAATAGTGTGCTAACTATTTCATTATTTAGACCGCAATTTAGCCTTCGCTTTGTCTCGAGAGTTGACCCACCATTTAGCCCTAGATTTAGCTCACTAATTGCCCCTAGATTCGCCCTGCGATTTGCCCCGCGATTTAGTCCGCCATTTGCCCTTTGATTTATCTCGCCATTTAGCCCATCAACGGCCCACTGTTTAGCCCGAGAATAGCCCCATCACCGTATGGCGGAAAATATGGCAGGGCAGAGTCAAATAGCCCAGCAAAATAAGTGTTCACATGCTGGGTTAACGTGTTTTTCTCAGCGTCGGCAGAATGTAGATGGTGTGAAGAGTGTTAGTGTGGTGGGATCAGCTCTTTTTCTTGTGGAATACATCGCCCAGCTTGTGATTACATTCATTGAGCGCAAAGCAATTCTGGAGTAAGACATTGATAGTCATCGTCGTATGTACTATACGATTTTTAGATATGCAAAATCGACGCCAATAAACAAGGTTCCACTGTAGATAACTGCATCTCAGAGACTATTGAGAGTATTGTGTGACAATCAAACAGGAAAACACAACAAACTAACTTGGTGACGATCAGGACTCAAATACTCCAGCTCAGGGTTTAAGGCATTATTTCTGTGGTTCGCTAGTCGATGGAAAGTAATATCAATCACTGTTTTCCTAATCCTAATTTCAACTCGATATCGTCGTACATGTGGAACGTATCTTTTTTATTTCTAATTAAAGGTCTATCAACTTGATCTTCTTCTCAATCTTCATCCACCACGTCGTCTAGAAGATCTGCAAATTCCAGTAAATCCACCGATTTGTTCTTGAAACGAAATTTCTTTTGTACCTTAGTCCACCACCATGTAGGGCTATTTCGTAGGCTAACCTTTCATCGAAAAATGCCACAATTTAACCTAGTCCACCTTTCGTCATACGGCGGAGGGCTATCATTTGTCTAGCATGCCATTTAGTCCCAATATTGCCCCACATTTTGGCCCGCAGTTTTACCCTGACTTTAGCCCGAAATTTGCCAAAGATTTAGCCCGCAGTTTGCTCCGAGTTTAACCCATCAAGCCCCTCGATTTGCCATGTGATTTGCCCCACACTTCAGCCCACGATTTCCCAGCCGTTTTTTAATACACTTTAGATCGCTATTTGCCTCTAGTCCACCTTTCGTCATTCGGCCTTTAGTGTGTACGGTATTCAAGCATACCAACGGCCAATGTAGAGTGAGGTGCGACTATCCCCACCGGGGCTTCAATGGCCGGGTTCGGAGTTCTTGGGCTGTGTGGTTCATCAAAATAGCGGGTGGAGTGTGTGTACAAGAACATAACGACAGTAAAAGACAATTCTTTAACTTCACCGCTTGAATACAGTAAACTTCGATTTTATCACGCCCACTGTGTGTTCAATGCACCGATAATAAAAATAGAATACGATAAAAAATTCAACTTAAATAGATTAATGGAATATTGGAAATTATACATTATCTAGTCAGATCACATGGCTACTAGTAGCCGGAACAATGCATCTTTCGCCGGTATCATCTTGTGTCATGGCTACAATTAAGCGTAGAAATTTCTTTCGAATTTAGTAACCTTGAGAAGTGTTTTAATGGTGTGCTGTTAGCGCTTGTAGTAGTAGCACAGGGTTGATATGGAGCAAGAAGAGTGAGAAAAAGAGTTGTCATAAACATGTATTTCATACAAGTAATGTGCCACACACATACACACATATTGACAAATTCAGATCGTCAAAGAGACACCCTAGTGACCGGTGTTCGGGTGTAATCGGACGACCGGGCAGTGCTTAGGAGGCTACTAGGCAGCCACAAACATCAAAAAATCAGTCCGTATATATATGCTCAGTAAGTATCCTGACGGTTAAATGGATCGTTTCGATATTACTGGATGTATTTTTGCAGCAACTATAGAAACTTCTCACAACTTTTTGCTCGCCATTATTATTGCTGTTATACCGACAGTAGTTTATCTCAGCTGGTTTTTAAGCACTTTCGCAGTATGTTCAATGTGATAAGCAAGTTATCTTATCCAGCTTATGCAATGAAAATAGTGACTACAGTAGCTCATACCTAGAGTAAGTTCTCATGTTATTAGCTTTTCACATTACACATATTCCACAACGAATATTACCGGATGTCTTACAAGGACACCCACGGCTAAATTATTTGGCCAAATTTCTTACTGTAGCTGATGCACGTTCGCGTGGCCTTGGCCGCTGCCCGTCGACGATGACGTGTACAACATGTCGGCAGGCGAAAACTCGGCCGGCACATACTGTATTGCCGAATAAAGAGCTTGGCTCGATGATTCGTGGCGGACGTCGCCGTCGTTTTGGACTGGAATAGGTGTAAGTGATGAAGTGACGACAGAGGAAATAAAATTGGAAGTTCCAGATTATTTAACCAACAGTTGTGAAAATGAGTTATTTTAAGGATTATATTTTTTATTCTCTCTGGAAATCCCAAGAGAGGCTAGAGTAAAAAGTGTGAATAAAGACGAGACACTTCTGATCTATGATTCGATCAAGAAACGCGTGTCGTAGCACAAAACTTCGGTATGACCCACATGAACGGAGACGGATGCAGCTGTTTCATTTAACTCTTATTTCGCATTTCCATAGCTTCGGTGTTACATTCACAGTCAGCTTGAGAACTGATTTTTCCAAAAAGAGCTTGTTTAAAAACTTCCAGATGGAAGTCGTGACAACAGTTCAGTAAATTGTGAATCGAGTTTTTCGCAGGAGAAGAAAAATGTGATTTCTGTCCTGAACTCTTTCAGTTTCGGGTGACATGCATTCACGTTTGATGCAAGCTACATTTGAGGCTCTGAATACTGTGAAGAATTCGGACAATCTGGGGTCGTGTGACGTCGAGTTTGATCTATCATCTGCTCTAGTATTCCATATATCCGACGGAATAAGTATTCTGCATCTGATAAAAATCCATTACCACGTCATGTTCTTGAAGAAGTCTAAGTTAAAGCGTTTGAATTCAGTCTACACTTATAATCTATTCATCTCAAACGCTTCTGAATTAGTGAGCAAACTTAAATAGCTCGACAATTGTGAAAAAATTTTACAATAGAAGCTCCAAGTGATTTTGCAAACAGTACTTTTTTTATCAATTTTTTTGATTTAAAAATATATTTTCTCATTCGTTAACAGTATGCCTCGAAATATATCATAACTGAGTTATTTTCTCTCAACCTATCTCTGGACAGTCATTTTCCTTACTGTATATGAATGTGGGTTGAACTCGGAATCGGTTCCTGCCGCATTCGACAGATAAAAAATAGGGTGGGAAAATCCGGACCACTTCCCTTAGCCTAAGCATACATCGGTGGCAAGAAAAATAGGGGAGGGGTCTAGTTGCACCAACTCACTTTTTATCGCCTTCGGCCGACTTCAGACCTGAACAATTCGTGAACCGAGAGCCGGATATAAGCTTTCTTATACGTTGACTTCGAACCCTGCATCCAGCATTGGAAATCCAAATTTTGGAATCGGAAAAGCTCATAGACGTGGTTGAAGGGCCCTCCTTGGGAGATGAATGTGTTATCGGACTCAGAACAACTAACTTCTGACCAAGTTTTTATCACTCATGATCCAGTCAAAAATGTAGATACACCATCTGAGAAAATTATTTTGGATAGATCTTATCGGGACCTATTAACTGATGCCCAAATGGTAGCGTTTCAGGATATAAATTGATGTTTACCATACATGGTTTGGAGATACAAACAACCTTCTGAATGAGATCAAAGACACTCGGGGTGAGGTCGAAGCTCCGTGTCAATGTATGAGCAAGCCTAATCCAAGGTCCGGGTCCGTATTTTTCCAAAAAATTTAGAATCCGGCCGTGACTGGATCCTGATCCGGGCAATATGTGCTTTCGTAGTGCATCATATAGTAGCGAAATCAATCGCCAAGTTTAGCACAAATGCTTCAAGTAATCTTTAGCGCATATCTCAACAAAACCTGAGCCTCTGATCTGTTTATTTTTATCATGTTTACTATATTTGCTGAGGTCAGAAAGTTTCAGGAAAATATGAACTTTTGAGCTGAATTTGACTTATACAAAAGTTTATTTTTAGGCCTGATTCTGTCAATATCTAACTCATGAAGATGTTCAAAAAGTTACAGTAAACTTAAGAACGGTCATCGAACTCCATTTAATCAGCAAAATCTGGACTTTACTTCTATAATGATACCGGTCGATCATGACGATTGAATACTACAGTATAATCGCAATATGTCGAATAAGAGAAAATTTTCTGCAATAGTTTCAAAACGTGGTGAAAATTTTGCTGGTGTTGGTATGCCGCCGTACCTTTAGTGAAAAGAAGCAATTTTAGTTATTGGCCCCAGAATGCCAGGCAACCGTAACGCACGGAGGGAAAAAAGGGCACCGCCCGCCCGATTGCCGTGAAGGTAATAACAGTAATAATAAAGAGATGAGCAAGTGCGAATTTTGTTGTCGCACACACCTTCCCGTGAAATATAATCAAGTCCCGGATCATTCGAGTGAAGTGCACTTACAGTAAGAAAAGATAATTTGATGAAAAAGCACTTATCTACTCATACAGTTTGGTGCTGGTGGTGGAAAAAAGAGAGATTGATTTTCGGACGATGATTTTCAACAAAAGGTGAATGCGAAATGGCTTTTCGTATGTTGAATTGGATTCGAATCAGACTGATGAGCTTGAAAGCTTCGCAGCATTTTAATTGAAGCAATTTTTAGAAAATGAAGCATCGGACCGAAAATTGTGGAGGCAATTTGAAGAATGAGATGGTGGCTATCGAAAAGCCTTTTTATTATGCCTACCTACGGGCCTTATTAAATAGCACGAAAGTTGTATGCTGCCAGATGGCAGTCTGTACGACGACAGCCTTGAATTTTGTTACCGTAATCACGATGTATACTGTATATGTATATTACCAGGTAACGTCAAAACTAAAATTTCATAACTTATTCAGACACCTGTGTGACACTCGTTGTTGGACATTATCCGTGAATTTTAGCTGCATATTGTTTATTTAAAATTCACCCGTTATTTAAGCAAAATGTGTGGAAAGTGATCAAAGATTAATGAATTGTTGGTTCACTCGTGAAAATGTGTTCATCCATAATTCATCAGCAGACGCAAAAGTCGCGTGTGACTCTTGCTAACTAACTGCATGGTTAGCATAATGCTTTTCTGCTCGTTTGTTTTTGTCGTCGATTTTTACTCCCTGAATTTGAACACAACAAGCAGAAATCTATTGAATCTTCAATGGAAAAATTTATGGAAAAATTTATTTACCATAATCTAAATAGTTATCAAAAAAAGAATTATTCCGTAGTAAGAATATCAGTGAACCCCACAATTCACTCCCAGTAATTTTCCCCCACCGCAGTTCGCCCCTGAACTATTCGCCCCCTGCAATTAACCCCTGGAAAAGCAACTCCATGCTATGATGTAATATATTACCAGACATTTTCTCGATTAGGTAACCATATATGTGAAGCATAAAGGATATGAAAAAAATGACTTTTCACTTCGCCCTATCTTCTCTGGTTTCCTTTTTATTCTTTTTTACAATGTCTTTTTTCTTTCACTTTCTGGTTTTATACGTATTTTCCTTTTCTCGTTTCATTTCTCGTAACTTTTTTTCGGAATCTATGGAGAGAAATTAAGAGTATTACAAAGCATGAAAATTATTCTGCGTGTGACTCTATCGTCTTCTTTACTATATTTTTAATGATAACTTTGCAGTGCATCAAAAGCGAAAAAGAAATAAAAATATTGGATAGAAAAAAATATAAAGGAAAAAAAGAAAACGGAAATGGGTAAAAAAAGAATCAAAAACGATGTAGACTGAGAAACTAAACAAGAAAGAAGAAAGAAGAAAGAGAAAAAATAATTACAAGATAGAAAATTAAACGAAAAAATTAACAAAAACAGAAAAAAACAAATTCAAATGGAAGAACATAAATGATTCGAAATTCTGCTTATGATATCTGTGTTACACATAAAAATTCTGTGTATGTTCTCCAGACAATTCACGCCATCTGACTAAAATTTGGCATGGTTACTGGGAATTGGGCCACCATCATTACAAACTTTGAAAAATATGAATTTGTAAATTTCCAGTGTGACATTTTTCACTCATTTTTGGTCCAAATTGATCAATATCAGATACTTAAGCTTCGCCTGCGAGCTTCCGTTTTGAACTCGAAGCCACACATTTTATTCCAAGTGGAAAAAACAGGTCACTTTAAGTTCAGGGAACCACTGTTCAAATGCCTGTATTGCTGACTACGAGTAAAAAAGTCTTATACTGAGATAGTACTATTGTAACGTACCTGCTAAAGCAGTACTGTAAATATGTAGCATACTGTATGTAATAGACATTTATTAGATATTATTTTATTTTCACATTTTATCGTCTCAAGGGTGTCTGGGATTCACACCCAAACATTCCTACAAAATTACGTGAAGTACTTTATTTTGATCCGTTCACACCCCGGTAGCCCAATTAAGATGCCCTAATTAATTGGCACAAACGGCAGCTGTTCCCCTAGGACCTACACTAAACTACACATTCCACAGCTACCGTAATCCCCCATAAAAACCGTAAACAACACCTGC
Organism: Romanomermis culicivorax; assembly: GCA_963922205.1. Classification (NCBI taxonomy): domain Eukaryota; kingdom Metazoa; phylum Nematoda; class Enoplea; order Mermithida; family Mermithidae; genus Romanomermis; species Romanomermis culicivorax. The sequence continues at coordinate 650,522 of CAWUHX010000098.1, read as the reverse complement.
ACACAGTAAAATACGTAGAAGCCCCGCCAGACAGTAGTCTCAAGTGTAACAGTAGCGGCGGCCCCACAAAACATGTGTATACAGAGAAACCGATACAGGAAGCATGCACAGAAGCACAGAGGTGTGGCTAAGCCCACTGTAAGAAGCAAGTGAAGCACAGAAAGCATACAGTACCAGGAAAGCATTAGAGAGGCGTAACTCAGTAAGCATAAAAAGCGTAACAGGAAACGACAATTGGTGGAAGAAGATGGACAGAAGCTCGACCTCCCCCAACGTCCAGGGAGTGGCCAAAATCGCCGTATAAAAGAAGAAGCAAAGCGTGATTTTCATCATTATTGTATTGTTCAATTTTTCGACCCCGCGCCCCGTATTTGCAAGCATTGTTTTGAGAGCGAGTCTCATTTTTTATTCGGAAGCAATTAAGCCGTGTGTACTCGCTGCGTTTATCGTTATCGTTGTTGTATCGACGTCTAAAGCAGCCGTTGAGTATTGTAAAGCCGTATATTATCGCCCCGTATTGTACCGCCCGTGCCCTTTTGCCCCGCCGTATCGACCGATTGGTTAGAAGTAAAGTACCTCACACAAATCTGGTCGTTACACTATGCACGAGTAAAAAAACCTTATATTCAGAAAAAAATATTGTTTGTGGACCTTTATTTGGAACATTGCTATAGATCTTTTTCTTTTTGTACACAATAGTTGCACTCTGCATGCAGATTTCATGAATTAACATGCTATTTCGGCTGGGAAAACTCATATAGTTTTTGTCCGCTAACAATCTATAGGTGCCATTATTTTTAAATCAAATTTTTTTATTAAAAAACAGTAAATTGGGGCCAATTACTGGGGTGAATTGTAGGGGGCGAGTTGTGTTGGGAACGGATTGCGGGGGCGTATTGCTGGGGACGAATTGTCCGTCTCCCCTGGGGTCGCTATGTGGCACATTAGATAGTGCGAAACGAAATGCATGCATAGATGATAGAGCAAACTTTTTCTTCTGTGCACTTCATCATGCTAAAAAACCAAATTTTCCTTAAGATCACTATACATATCATTAAAATGTCTGCATGTATAAAACGTTACATTTCTCCGTTTTTCTCGGAAATTTCACTTGGTTTCCTGAAATAAGCTCATACTCGTATTTTTTGATTTTTTGTTGTTTTTTTAAATTTTTTTCATTATTTTTCGATCGAAAGTAACAAAAAAGAGTCTCTCGGATCTTTAGATGATACCACTGACGTGAGTGCACTTGGTGTGACGTCAACGATACTCAAACTGAATGAAAAAATTAACACAACAGAGTTAATGGTAATAATTTTTATCAGTTAAGACAAAGTTATTTTTGTATGAGGAATTTTAGATGAAACATCCAGATGAATGATGTATAAAAACTACGAATCTTGTCAGTTCAAGATACTTACAGTTTCATAACTGTTTCACTGGGCTGATGAAAACTTACTAAATAAAACTCGTTCGAGCATTCGTGAAATTTCAGTCCGTTTTTCTTAAATGATTCCAAGCAATAAAAGTGGAAAGCAAGTACTATATCATTTCAAGTTTTTCTGATAAAACATATTAAACGTACTAGAAATTTTCGAATATACTCAGCTAACATTAAAAATTTTCTGCCTGAAAAATTCTTCTGTACAAATTTTGATCAAACGATTTTGAGGACATTACTGATTTTCGTTATTTCTCCATTTGAGAGCATTTAAATAAAAACAAAGATTATATTCAACAAGCTTTTAGTTTCTCGAGTTACTTATTAAAAAATTGTATGAGGTATATAGTGGATATGATATTCCAAAATGACTTGACATGGGGTAGTTTTAGATTGCTCGTTTTTCTATTGAATTTCATTTAAAATAAACTTTGTATAAATTCTCCAAACAATAACAACCGTCTCAAGAAAATAATTGATGCAAACTATTTACTAACTGCGCATGTTTTGATAGTATTTTTCCCAGATTAACCTTTGGATTAAAATTCTACACTAAACGCTTCCTGTGGTTTTGAGAAAAGTGTTTATTCTTCTCATTTTAAAATTTACAAGCGTTTCGTGGAAAACAGACTATAGCTTGGTTTTGTTGACATCATCACAAGTGTAACAGTGATGTGTAGATTGCGTGTGTTACTGATTCACGTTGAAATTGGGCATTGATAGTCCAAATAGTAATAAATTAAGTCTAGCGTAAAAATGACTTTTGTATCATTGTTATGCAGAAAAAAATCACCTTCAGATCTCAAATCATCGATATTGATCGAATCTTGGGTATCCCGATTCGAACCTACGGCTTGTTCCAACAAAATCTGCCCATGTTCACCAGTCGATGTCGCCGCTTGTGTCGTCGTCGCTTCAGACGTCGCAGTCGAATTTGGCTCCGTCGACGCTAATTCACTGCCGTCGCTTTGTTGCAATGCTAGTCTACCCAAAAGCACGATGTTTTGCTGATATGGCGCCACCTGAGCGCCGCCGACGGTCGGCATCGATTGTTGCGATAGCGCTTGGTGGTGGTCCAACGTTTGCAAAATAACCGCCGACTGTTGCTGCGATGTCTTTTGGGCCGTAGCGATGGCGGCCAACGTCGCTGACTGATGTTGTAGGTCGGCGGCTGCGGTCACCGACGTGGCGTAGGATCTCAGTTCTTGAGGTTGAGCTTGGAGCGTTAGGGGGTTGGTCGTCAGGACAATAAAACGCGGCGTGGTCGAAACAGTCTGAATCGTTGAAAAACCGGCATAAAGATGGCCAGAAAAATTTGAAGAATTGCAAAAAATGGTCTATAAGAACATTTCAGCGCCTGCCATTTCGGCGCCAGATAAATTTTTTTAAATTTGTTATTTACGTCGATATGGTGATCAAAGGGAGGGATTTCACAATCTAATTGAAACAATTATAATTGCTCTTTGAGAATCGGACGTCCTGATACTTGCTGCCCAGAGCAGAATCTTGGCGAACAACAACAGAATATATTTTTTTGAATATGAACAATTTTTTATGGTGAGAAATTAATTCTGAGCCTTTTTTTTATCTTCTGTGAGTGTTTCTACTCTCGATTAAAAATACTGAAATTTACCGTCCAAACTCATCGTCCGTTGTAAATCAGCTCATGATGAAATCATCAAAGCGTATATAACAATATCGTCAAATACATTTTCTGTTGTAAAAATTGAATTAACAAAAATACAAGCAAATGAAAAATTTATGGATCAGTGAGTGAGTGAGGTCAGTGAGGTCAGTGAGGTCAGTGAGACCAGAAAAACTTGCAAAATATGCGTGCAGGACAGCAAACTAAAAAAATATAGTGAATTAAAACGGAATATGTACAAAAAATCGAATGCATACGGAAACAAATGAAAATCAAAAGAAACGAATTAAAACGTAAGGACGTAAATAGAGAAAGCATTGTGAGAATGGAACAGAAATCATAACAAAGAAAATAAGAAAATATGAGAGAAACATAAAGTCTTGCTTTTCTAAACGTTAGACTGATCAAAGTAGCATGACTCATACAGAACTTGAGTTTTCATCTGCACTAGCATATCACTTATTTCTTTCTAAGTAAAAATTTACTTGGCCCCGGTACGGTAAGCACCGGAAGGGCCGGTGTCGAAGTGGCGGCGCTGAAATATCCTATTCTGCAAATTGCCAGCCTTATGCAACTCAAACCCAAATCAGAAGTGCAGTCGCCGATTTTCGCTGACTATCACCGATTGTCAGCGACAAAAATCCTAGAATTTTTTCACTTCTGAATTGGGCTTTCTGCAAATTGCCTATTCATTCCTTAGGATTACCGACTGTCGCCGATTAAATCCTAGGAATTGGCGACAGTGGCCGATTGTCGACGACAGAAATCATAGGATTTTCCATTTCTGAACAAGGCTTTATGGTTTTACTCGAAATCGTAAAAATATGAAATAGTACTTGCTTTCCACTCTTGTTTTTAATAAGCGATGCAAGAAAAACGGACTACGGATAAAGTTCACTGGCTCGAATGTCGAACCGCCTTCAAGCCTGAAGTGATAATTTTACCCAATGAATCACTCAGAAGTATGTACACTGTTAGTGTGCAATCATAGTTCATTTACTAAATGTCCGAATGTTAAATAATTCGTATAGAGAAAATTTTTGTTAGACTTTTCGGCGCCAGCTGACTTCATGATGGTGAATGTCTTTACGTGGTCATTTCGGGGAAGGATTTTTTTTCGATAAAAAACCGGCGGTTTTTCCGAAATCATTTCAAACAAAATTACAGAAGTCGTTGTGAGTGCTGGAGAAATAATGAAAGTCTTGCGTTCAATTTGTAAAGTATTGGTCGTTCGAATGTTCAGTGGTTGGGCTTAGGATTAAGTCTAGGCTTATATGGAATACAACCACATCATACGATACGTCTACTACTCAATTTTTTAAAATTTTATTTCCTTATCCGGAAAAGACGTTCCGGCGCCGCCATTTCTGTCTCAGCCATTTTGGGCCAAACTTTTTTCTCTTGTTTAATAATTTTTTCTTCCGTTTTCTTTACTTTTTTTAATCTCATTCATTCTCCATCTAATTTTTTCTCAGTATTTTTTGCAGTCGGAAAACGTCAGCAAAAACTTTAAAAATAATCCATGACTATAATTTGTTTTGCCTGATATTTTTTCTGTAAGGAAACAATACTAATAGCCTGCTTTTTATGAAATGTTTGTAAAATGAAAATTGACAAAAATTAACACTGCCGTTGAAATCGTTTACACAAACATTTGACTGTACAATTTTTTATTCAGAAAATAATAGTCTATTTTTCTTGAAATGCTTCTAAATAATGAAATTGGAACGCAAGTACTATTTTAGATTATCACGATTCCCTAATAAACAATATATTATATAGGACTGGAAATTTGGAGCATACTGACCTAACCTTTAACAATTTTTTGAGTGACAAATTTTACAATAAGAGCCCATGTAAAAGATTTTGACGACAGTAATGATTTGTGTCACTTTTTTATTTGGAAGCATTTTATAAAAAACAGAATATAGCCAAAACTTAGTTCAGTATTTTTACCGGTTCTCGGCTATGTGACATACGGTTTAGCCGAAAATCTTAAAAGTCTGGAATAGTACTTGTCTCCCACTCCCATAATTTGGAAGCAGTCCAAGAAAATAGACTATAATTAGCTATTTTTTTATTTATTGCACTTTAAGCATATGCTTTCCGACACTTTCAGTAAAAAACCTTTTTTTTCATTTTCTGCAACAATTTTTTTATTTTTGCATCTCTTTTCCTGCCTCTTTCAATCTCTCTCTTGTTAGTTGTGCATTTTTGGAGGTCAAAGTCGCCGACTCATCGAATTGGCCGTCCCTGAACAAAACGTCATTCAGTGACGGATATTGAGACTGTTCTACAGGATAATCGCGTATATACGTCGGCCCTGGGGTGTGGTTGGCGCGGCAATATCTTACCCAGGAATTGTATGACTTCACTTTAGGCGTACATTTATTTTCGATGGAGTTATAGGAGGTTAAAATCTGGTTGACCAACATCAATGTGTGGTTGCATCTAGTCCTCATGAGCCAGCAATCCCTAAAGGGAACCAATGTATCTAAATCAATATGATTAAAATCAATTTTGGTGATAGAGCACCATATTGACCAGAATTGTATTGTCATCATTTGACGCTTATCGTTCTGAGACGTGTAGTCTCCAGATTCCATTTTCGTTCGCTTGTTTTGAGTGCTCATTCGGAGATGATGAGTAGAATTTGACACTCCACTATTGCTAATTCTTCAAATATAATTTTGCACGCGTTTTGGTCAATTACGGCCCGTGCGGCCAATTACGGACGCTCTCCTATTAGCCTTATCCTCTATTTTCGGATATCATTCGGAGACACACTTTGATCATTTATAGTACATTTCATATTATCATCACGTTTTCAGTTAGTCAAATATTGCATAGTGATAATACCTTCATTCAGCTTAGGCTCAGGCATTATAAGTTAGCGTGTCGCAGCTTTTCAGCATCCTACAGTATGCACGGACCTATTTATACAAGCATCGCGTACCTGATGAAGCAGGCTGTTATCATGTGCCGCGGATTCCAAATCAACTGCTTCCACCAGCGTTATTTCTGCGCCCAATGATTCCGAAATACGCACTTGGGTACCACTTTCCATAGTGTGACTTGGATCTAGCTGCACAAAAACCTGAAATATGTAGAATGTGCTCATTGGGTAGAGAGCAAGTGTTCCAACACAAAAAAGTAGGAATTCTTGATGATAGCGACTTTAATCCAACGATATTTATAGGAGGTGAAAATTGAATAGGTCATACATTACATTTCGTTTGCATATATTTTTTATTTTTTATGTTTCTTCCGTAGCAAAAATCGTTCGCAGTCGTACCAAAGCATTTCTTGAAATGCTTGTAAATATTCAAAGCTGAAAGCAAGTAGTATTTCATATTTTTATGATTTCCTGCTAAACCATAAGTCAGATATGACTGGAAATTTGTGAGCCTGCGAAACTAACATTCATCACTTTTTAGGTAAAAATTCTACAGTAAAAGCTCGGTGTAAAGACTATTGAAGGTGTAAACGGCATTGACTTACTTATTGTTATTTTTCACCTTACAAGTATTTTATAAAAAACAGACCATAGTACCGCCGGAATAATTACATATTAAATCAATGCAAAGCATCATAAGAATAGCAGTGTGGTAGTGAACTATTAAAAACGAATAATAATTTATCTTCTCCTTTGGAAAACTATGAACTTTGATTCGAAACATAGTATTAGAGGACATCTGAACAAAATGTTCCACATTTAGCCGAGGTGTGATGCATGCTATGATAATAAACTGTGTCTAGAATATTTTAGTCAATAAAAACAAAATTTCGATAAGTTCATTTGAAAGTGGGTATGTAAATTTAAAAAATTATAAACTGTAGTCTTTAAAATCGTATGCATCGAATCTTCGATCAAAAGTTTGATTAGTTTGCGACTTGGCAGAAAATCGTAAAAATGTAAAATGATAGTTGCTTCATTCTTATATTATTATTTAGATGCATTTGAAGAACAAATTTTAGCATGCCATTTTCAGTAACATTCTCAATTACAAGAACTTCAGATCAATCAGCATGTTATGAAGTTCGAAAATTGATTTGCTTTCGCCGCATATTAGGATAGGCTTTGTTGGCATGACTATAACGTTAAAAACTCTTGATGATATTTCAATTTCTTTGTTACAGCAAAAGTTGCATTTGTTGGATCTCAGATCAGCATTCTAAGAAAAAAAAATTTGATGATTCAATAAAACCTTTTATTGGCAAACGTTCTATAGTATATTTATTTTCAAATGAGCCTGGGAAAGGTCAATAATTCGAAAAATATTTATGATTGTGTGGTAAACCAAAATAATTGATTTTTTCATGCATGTAAATTTGGTCTCATGTATTTCACCTGTAACGTCTTGAATTTACTGCATTACTAATATATCATGTATATGCCTTATTATGTTATGACTTAGTATTCATCAAAAGGTTTAAAAGACTTGGGTAAGTGCCGAGAAATGTAGTGCTTGATTTTGCTCTTCTTCGTGTCACGTGTAATACTATGATACACAATATTATAATAGAACTGTTGCCTTCTGTTTGATCCAATCCCAGAATATGATCATGTGGTGTGGCTCCATATCGATGTGTGTGTTTGTGGCATATAAATCGAAAAAATCAAATAACAATGATAATGATGATGTTCACGTTATCATTCAGTGATGGTTAAAGAGTTGTCATTTGCTTCTAGGTAACAAGAACAGGAAAAAATGTGTTCAATGTATACACATGTGCTCTACAGTGCTTTTCAGTTATGGTGGCTCTCTTCTTAACACAATACCCAATGTAAGGCTGCACTTTCACCAGGGCAACGGTCTCTACCCGCGCGTGTGTGCCCGGCTACTAGGCTACCAATCAACCAACCAACCGGTAAAATTCCAAACTATCTTTCTCTTTCTCTAGCTTCTATCGTTCATCGTAGTCCTTGTGCATACACAGCATAACATTAGCATTCGCTTTTTTGTACTATTTACCCTTAATGTGCGCCCAGGCAACGGTTACTGTGGAGCTTGAATGGAACGACTTTCGTGGATGGTGACGATACAGAGAACGCATTCACTCTGCGATACTGTATTGGAGAGAGATTGAACGTTTGACGGCGGTTGTTGATGTGGTTTTTGGCTCGCTGAGGATCATTCTTGGGAGAATTTCGGCGATTTTAAACGCTATCAAGTGAGTTTTTACGCCTCCGGAGTCTATAAAAACATATGTGCAATTTTATTGGGCATGACTTTGAATGAATGCTGCTGTAGAGATATGTTTAGGTACCTGCTCTCTGTGAATTTTCACACTAATAAACTTTTGAATGGTACATTTGTTTGTGATAGTCAGACGTTAATATATCTGGTAATGGAGTAAACCATAAAGTATCGGGGTGATACGAATGAAGCGTCCCAGTCCATCGGTTCATATACAGTGTGATTTAACGCGCTTGTAAATTAAAAAACGACAGAATTAACAACTTTTGCCCAAAGCTTTTACTGTGAATGCTTCATTGAAAATTTTCTGAGGGATTGGTTGAGTGGGCTTACGAATTCTTTCAGCCGCACATGGGGCGCGGCTTAGCAGAAAACCGTAAAAATGTAGAATTTTACTTGCTTTACGCTTTCTACAACAATTTAGGAAAGCATATTCTTTGTAGCGAAGACATAGTTTAGGGCAAATGACATCGGCTGGTATCAAGCCATTACCCTTGTTATACATAAGGCATTCTCTTACAGTTATGATGCCAGATCACTTAATCGAAGAGTAAAATGATGATATTAAAATTATCGCGTTCCTACTCACTGCTCATGAAGTAGTCGAGACGTCAGCTGCTCATAAAAAGCGTTATTATGAAAACGGCTGAACATTAAAGACTTGTTGATGTCAGTCCGGGTGTTTCGCAATTGGTATTGTTTACTTATCTTGAAATGGCAGACGCAATGAAGTCGATGTTTAAGTTCTATTCAAAAAAACGGTGAGCTAATAAGGAACATTCAATAAATTTTCAACATGAAAAATTTTATTTAAAATTAAATTTTATTCAACGGTGTCCATTCACTTTGAGGTGGCAGATTCAATGACAAGAAAAAAGTAGGTTCAATTTGACACACATTTTTATGAGTAAAAACTTTATAGTGTAGAAAAAAATTTTAATCACATCAACACAATAGGAGGACCAAAATCAAATAAATGGAATTTTACTTATCCATCTTTGATTGAGAAAGAACTGTTGACAACACGTAAGTACACTCGACCAGGCCACTGGAGAAAATTATCAGCCGGTCTGTTTGTCGCTCATGGACGAGAAAGTTTTTCTAATTGATTACAGTAACAAAGTTACTATTTTTTCTGAACCTATTTTCAAAGCTTCGCTGCATCTACCAGTTCCAAATCAATAGACTACAAGATTTTGGAAAATGATTTTGCTTCTGCAACATGCTCATTTATTTTGAAATGACAGTGGCGGTGGCAGCAAAATATCAGGTTATTTGGTAGACACTTTTCAGGAAGTAGTAAACCTTTTATTGTAGAAAAACATTAGATTTTTCATGACAACGGGATGCCTACAAACAAGATAATTTTTCGTATGCACTTTTGATTCGGATAGAAGCGTGTCGAAATCCAAATGCTTTAGAAATTTTGATAATTTCATTATAGTTATCGAGAAAATTATCAGTTTCTTTATTTGCCACTCATTGACGAAAAATTTTCTCGTCGATTGCACAGTAATAAGTTTACTCATTTTTCCGTATTGAACAAACTTTTATCCGTTCACTACAGCTATCGTAGGTGGGCTATAGTGCAATTTACTGATATTTAGCTGCTGAAATTTCGTATCTTGAAGTGTAAATTTTTTAACTTTGCATGATCACCAGCTTATCGATTGCTAAGGATCTTGTAAACTAATAAAGTGATTTCTCTGTTTCCGAAATACCAGCGGCGATGCCAGAATTCACAGAAAGTTCTTTTTATATTCGCATTTTGTAAAAATCTTGCGGACTCGCAAATCTCTGTACTTAGGCGTAATGGTAACGTGTCGATTCGACAGCTTCATACAGGGTGTCACGAAATGATAGGCCCTCCAAAAATCGACTAAGAGATGCGATAGGGAAAACTTAAAAATAGTGGCTTGTAGAGCATTAAATTCTGCGTCGGATAGTGTGTAAAGCAAGATTCATTTTAGAATAGTCACATTACAACGTGACAACAAATTTAATCAGTCAGAAAATTTAGTTTTTGTTTAATCTTACTAATAAGGCTAATAAAACTCAAGCTATTTTCTTAAGTAAATGAACTCATTTCTGGGGCAACGACTTTTGGCTTGGCAATAGTCCGTATTGGAACTCAACCGAAAATCTTAGTGAAATTGTTGAACACAAAGTTGGCTTGTGCATCTGGAATCCAGAATTGACCGGAATTCTAGGGAAACATTGTCGAAAAAATTAAATAGGATATTAATTGAACTAGAACATAATACGGAATTATTCAAAAGTATGCTGTGCTCAATGCCCGAATGTCTAAGACAGTTCCGCGAAGCCGATAGTGATAATGCAAACTTTTGAGTCAAATCAAATACGTGAAAATTTAAAAGTTGGAAAATGTTCTATTTTATTGATGTTATTTAATTAATGAAATTTTAACTCGTGGAAATTGTATTACCAAAAAATCATTATTCGACGTAGAATTCAATGCTATTCAAGGCATTGCTCAAATTTTCTCTATCGCATATGTAAGTCGATTTTTGGAGGGAATATCATTTCGTGACACTCCATATTATTGCTCAGATTACTTGTAAATGAGCTTATAGTTGTTGAACAAATAATTTAAATAACTGTAAATGTACCGCTAACGGGCGAGTTATGAATGTAATGCCACTGACTTCGCTAGGAGACGTCAACAATGTATACATGGGCTAGGTTTTTTCGATAAGCTTTCTTCTAATCAGAGAACATTTTCTGTACTTCTTTTTTCCACTGTACTTCTTTTTTCCAGACAGTCTCTCAAAGAGAAAAGATTGCAAATAATAAACAATCTGCGGACGCTTTTTTCGCAAATTACCTGTAGCAGTTACGACTACAACTTGGAAAAAGAAAATTTCGGCTTACTATGCACGGATACCACCAGATTACGGATTCTGAATATTTTTTCATTTTCGAGTCTCACTTGAAAATGAATGAAGTATAGCCAACAGAACATATATTGAAATCATGCATATCATAGTGTATTAGATGACTCTTGACGAAATGAGTTAGTTTCATTACTCATTCTTGGCAGCGAGCTAGTTAACTTACAGCAAAATTCGTATTCATGTCCATCTTTCTTGATGTGCTCGAAAAAACTGAAAGTAGAAAGCAAGTGGTATTTCATACTTTTTGACCTTGTAGTGATGAAATTTTGTGAGCATGCACGACTAGCCTTAAAAAAATTTTCGAGTATGGAATTCCACAGTAAAACCTTTCTGTAAAAGATTCTGATGTCAATGCAAACCTTTGTTTTTGTCGATTCAAAAACATTTTAGAAAAAACAAACAGTAGTTCGTCTATTCTAAATTTTAATATCCACAAAAGCAAGAAGCAACAGATCTTTCTGCCTAGTAAAAAATTCCCAACTCAGCCCTCAACAGGCAATCGACGCCTTTTAGGTAAAATTTCGAAATATTAATGGACAATTTTTGCCCACAAGAGTCTATTCACTACTTCAGCAAAAATCGATTATCGAAAAATTGCTGAATGATAAGCAACAACTCGATAATTAGATTGATATTGATCGAAGGCATCGAAGCCCTGATGACCTCCTCATAATATTGCTGTGCGGCTAAATTTAGTTTTATTAGAAGACATTGGCGACTTTCAAAAAGATATTTAGCTGTGTTAGTATAGTAGCATAGCAGAAATGTGTCGTGAAATATTTGGGAACTTTCTGTCAACCATAAAATTCTAATCCTTATCGTTTAAAAGCGGCTAACAGCTGCGAAAGGTCAATTTGAAAACCAGTGATTCCAAAGTATAAGCAACACGCGAGGTCTATAAAAATAATGCTTTACGATTACAAATTACGCAAAAATTTTCGAATGAAAGATTGACACTAAGATGAATTCATTGTTTCCTGTGCTAGAATCAGTAAATTTTTCAGTCATATACTGATAACTGATGTGCAGCCTCGGCATACCATAACCTACAAATAACCAACAGAAGAAATCCAATTCACACGTGGCATCTTATAGAATCTGCGTAATACAACCACATCAGTTATAGTACATATCATTAGTATCGTCTCTAAATACTAATCGAGCGTCCTCATTCTGTATAGAACAGCAGCAAAGCAGCAGCTTTCAGTCTTAAAAACCGGAGCTTTTCCCTCAAAAGCACACTTCTACACAATACTTTGCCTGACCTGAAAACGCCTGTCAATTCATATCCTTCTTGTTCAAGATTGAATCATCGTGGTAGTCGGTCAAAGTAGAGTATACCTGTCTGAACGCTATACGATATTTAGCCCTGCCCCGTTACATTTTTCTGTATTAGCCTCCCCGTTAGCACACACACACATTTCATGGCCTTGCGTGTGTGCATCATGCATCGGGGATAAGCTTATACCGGCTTCATATAATGATGATGGAGAATGTGCTTTCCCTACACTACTTTTTTCACAACGTCCTCTTCATTGGGGTTCTCTCTAGCCGTATGCTAGCTGATGAAAAACCCGTGAAAACCCTACAGTGTTCGATATCTTTTACCGACCGTGGTTGCCTGGCAACAGTGATCAATTGTACTTAATGGCCTGCATGTACGACGAAATCATTATTAATAATAATAATAAATAGAGGAGGATGATTAGCTTACAGCTCGAAATACGACAGGTTGAGCAAGCACTGAGCACTCACACGTTTTGTGTAGAATGGAATAAAAATCAATGGGATAAAAGTAAATAGGACACGTGTGAAAATCACCAATAATATTGTGAGCTACATGCTATTAAGTGTCACTGTTTGCATAATGTTTACGTGTAAAGTGCGAAAAAATATACAAATTTGTTTTTTTACCTGGATCAGCGATCGACGAAAATTCTCAGGTGGATTTAGAAGGGGATATTCAGTAAGAAACGTAGGGGAGGGGTAAAAATCTCCTTCAAGAGGCCAATTTTGGCGAAAAAACAATTTTTTTGTCATTTGTTGTCACTTTCTAAGACCCGAATGACGAAGGGAAGAACAAGCTAGGGCTTAATGTTCGGCTAACTAGCTCACTGTGTAGCCCGCAATTTAGCCTTCGATTTGTTTCGACAGTTTGCCCACCATTTAGCTTAGTAATTGCCCCTAGATTTGCTCTGAAATTTGCCCCAGACTTAAGCCGTCCATTTGACCCATGATTTATCCCAGCATTCGCCCCTCGATTTATCTCGCCATTTAGCCCAGCAATGGCCCACTGTTTATCCCGAGAATTGCCCCATCACCGTATGACAGAAAGTGGGACAGGGAAGGGTAAAATATGCGTTCACATCCTGGGCTAAAGTGGTTTTCACAGTGTCGCCAGAATGTATATATAGTGTGAACAGTGTTATATTGCATTTATACTTCACGGCACGGTCAGGGCCACGGCGGCCGTGACCAATTAGACTGCGCCATGAAAAACTGACGTTAAATATGATTGGTTGCACGTCACGTGCACTGAAATTCGGCTGGTTACGGCTGCCGACCGTGGCCGTGCCGTGAAGTATAAATGCGGCTTTAGTGTGATGGGTAGCGTATTCATTTATGATGAGCTCCTTTTGTTATGGAATACATTGCCCAACCTGATTACTGTGGAGAATTAACATTCATTGACTGCAAGGCATTTCTACTATAAGATTATCGATAGTTATCGTCGTATGTACAAATATGATTTTTAGATATGTAACGCCAAAGGGGTCCGTCTGTAGATACTGCAGCTCAGAGACTGTTGGGTATTGTGTAACAAGAACAGGAAAATGCATGCAGGTTAACTTGCTGTCCAGCAGAACTCAAATACTCTAGCTTGAAGGGTTTGATGCATTATTTCTGTTGATACAGCGTAGTCAATGGGGAACTATGTTAATCACTGTTTTCCTAATCTATATCCTAATTTGAACTCAATAGCGTCGTACATTTGTAACGGATCTCTTTTATTCGTAATTAAGGGTCTATCAAGTTGATCTTATTCCCAATCTTCATCCATCACCTCGTCTAGAAGATGTAAGAATTCCAGTAAATCCACCAATTTGTTCTTGAAACAAAATTTCTTTTGTACCTTAGCCCACCACCATGTAGCGCTATTTCGTGGCCTAACTTTTCATCGAAAAATGCCACAATTTAACCTTACCCACCTTTCGCCGTACGGCGGCAGGCTATCCATTGTTTAGCCTGCCATTTAGTCCCAGTCACACAAGGATTCTAAAAATTTAGAATTATTTGGTGAAATGATCCTAAATGTTTCAATTTAGAATCATTTCACAAAAAAAGCCCCAGCTTGTCCCGCATTTTTCAATTTAGAATCATTTCACACAAAAGAACCCAGCTGCAATAAACAGAATGGCTTCCAACTGGGGATAATCCCGAATATTTTTGAATACACGGAGACCATTAACTTTTTACTAGAACCAATGAGATGTCCGCATGCGCAGCATGTTTTCCTCTTCAAAATCATTTCTCCGCACCCAAGGCTTCACTTGTAAATGGCTACAAATACGTATGCATTCGGTGAGCTACGATAATACGGTAGGTACTCACCGTATAGGCTGCTCTTCAAATTTTTCTCACACGCTTGCAGTTATTATCACGTAATTCGATGAGTGTCGTTTGAGTTATATTGTGTACTTTATTTCTATCACTGCTCACTGCAACCATTCTGGGCACCCTTCCCCTGCCACTTCGTTTTTTACACCAAGCGATTAAATCCAGTGATTTGGGTTTATGATTAATAAATTATACAATGTACAAATATTATGAATCATGAAAATAGGCGCGCACAGAGGAATACAGTACAAAATTGCTGTAGTCTATTTTTTCCAAATGAGCCACGGCGCGCAGAAACCTGGCGTACATGAACTTATTTCCCTAGTTGACTCCAGTAGTTGGGCGAACAAATTGATAAAAAATACCGCCTACGATGCAGGTTTGTCCGCTCACCGATTTTTGTGTATTATTTTGCTTTACGAAGCTCATTTAGAAATGAATAGACTTGAGCATGATAAAAAGGGCAAACGAATATCGATGACTTTTTAGATGGCAAATGGAAAATCGCGGGTAGTTCCATTCCTCACGAGCTTACATGCACAGCATGGAAATTCTGCTGCGGGTCAGCCAGGACGGGGGGTGGAATACAATTTTTTTCGTTCTTGATAACGAAAAGAAAGGTCTCAGAAAGTCTTCTAACGTCCAAGCAGCATATTATTCAACCTATACTAGCCAGATATGTGAAATTATTTGCTTAGACAGCACTTTTTAGTTTTGATGTTACTTTTTTGAAATCAAGTATGATTTGTTTAGAAAAATTG
Source organism: Romanomermis culicivorax (assembly GCA_963922205.1). Taxonomy (NCBI): domain Eukaryota; kingdom Metazoa; phylum Nematoda; class Enoplea; order Mermithida; family Mermithidae; genus Romanomermis; species Romanomermis culicivorax. Next base: position 634,941 of record CAWUHX010000098.1, on the reverse strand, counting down.
TTAAACTACAGCATCATTTCCATTTTTATGACGACTTTCTCTTCTCTATTGCTCATTTTTCTTTGTCATCTTCTCAATCATTGCTGGGAAAGTCAAATCTGCTGTGGGTCAGCAAGAATCTGCTGGGGGTCAATAAAAATCTGCTGGGGGTCAAACCCCCCCAAACCCACCCACGTGCATGTATGCTCACGAGTCGCGAGATTCTCGAGACATCGTCGTCGATTGACGTAAGAGCCGCCTCAGAATTTTGCCGCTGGGTGATTTCGGGATTTCTTTCACAAATTCGACACCGCCTTTCAAGTGTTTATAATGTATAAGTTTTGCTAAAAATCGAGTAAAACTTAAGAATGAGAACCCTCGAAAAAACATCAAACTGATTCTGGTTTCGTTTCGGAGTATAAACCTCCGAAAAATTCGTTATTACGTGGGGTAAATGCGGATTACTTTTTATTTGCATGGTGTCATTCAAAAAACATGGCGTGTTCATTTTCGAGGAAGAAAGGGAAGTCTTACCAGTTTACTTTGTCCGAAGGGGAGCGTCTACATTCCTGTCGTGAAATTTTTAGCTCTAATACAAAAAAAACTATGATTGCTGCAGTCGAATTGACGGAGGTCTAAATGCTTCTGGTCTGAGAAAAGAAAGATTTTGGGGTGAAATTTTCTCTGATACAGGAAGAATGTAATATTCCTCAGATAAATCAAGTATTCAAGACTGATGCACTTAATCTACAGCAAATAACAAGGTGAATTAGTCCCATTTACAAATTTTCCACCAAGCGAAAACTGCTGACTTATGACGAATTTAGTTGTGATAAAGGTTCAAAACTGATGAAAAGATTAGAAATGACAGTTACGATATTAATGTAAAGACAAAAATGCGGATGGTGAATAAAAACTTTTTACGAGCATCGAAGGCTCCTTTAAATTTGAAACAAAAAGGTATTTACAGAGAAATCATTTTATATAGTGTATGGAACAGAGCACCCCATGGGGGGGTATGGGGGTGTATTACCCCCGTCTTAGATTTGGAAATTCATTTACTACCCCCATAAAAACAGCTCACTATAGCAAAAAATTTTGGTAGACTTCATCCTCTCCCCAATAGGTTATACTAATTCGAGAAAAATTGCAGAATGTGTGATTCTGAGGAATTACTCACTGCTGTTTTTGACACATTTACTGAGCAAATGATAATGGGACAGTATGCAACTTCTGTGCCATATAGCGATTTTTAGGAAAGAATATTTTTTAGGAAAGAATATACTACCTGTAGGAAATCATTATAAATATAATTGGGAGATGAAATAATGACTTATGTGTATGTGATTAATCAAAAAATCGCCCCTTGGGAAGAAAAACATTATGTTCTTAAAATTCTGCCTCTTCATGCTCTCCTTTCCTTTTCCCCGCTTCTGCGTTGGGTCTTCTGTGCGCATATGGTTACCCAAGCTGTGGCATACTTTCCTGCTATGAGTTGAGACATGCGAGGTCTGTTGACGCGGATCAGGAGTGGTACTTGGTTTCAAACTCGTAGTTCATAGTCTAATGGGATTAATAATACTGAAGCCACATTCAGCATCAAGACTTTCAATTGGAAGCACTGTTCCAGCCTAACCAGTGATGGGATAAGCCCGTACTCCTGAACATGCTGGTTGAAACAATGTTTCCAAACGTATGTTGTGCCCGATTCTTGAAATGTGCAGGAATCAGTTGGCACAACAGTCTTCAAAGTGTGACTATTCTGTACGTATAATTAGTGCATTAAAGTTGCATGATTGGGAGCTGGAAAATGGAGTTGAAATAGTAAATGTTTTTTGACAGTAAAAAGTATAGGGGCATTTTGTAAGTTCGAGAAACTACAACTCGCCCCTCCTTAGCAAAAAGTTGAGAGCAAAAAAAAAAGAAAGAAAAAAAAGGTCACGGCATATTTCAAGTACTACCCTTAAAATTTACGATTTTACCCCTACCTACATTTTCGACCTTGGGGACCTCTGGTATGGAAATCATTTTTTCGGACGACACTGTAACACTATGATTAGTTATTATTTCATTTTTTGCAAATGTGGTATTCAATCCAAGGATACTTACTACTAAAAAAGTTTGAATTTTAACATTTTCAAATTTTAGGCCGTTGGAAAGTAAGGAAAAATCAATCGAGCTATGCCTTGTTTTATAATCTTTTGGAATCTATCTTAAAAACATTGTGAGAAATTGAAAAATCAAAACTGTCTCCTAATCCTGAAGATTTAGAGATAAAACGAGTGAAAAAATTATGTTTTCCCATGATCATCTCAAAGTTGCAGGATATCAAACATCCGATTCAGCTTTATGCATATTAAGGCAAAAGTCGTAAAAAACGCAATGTTCATTTTTGAAGGTTCGATTGTTCAAACGTGTACAGCGTTGTTTATACCGATGTTCAAAAAAGTATGGAGTTTCTGTAGTGAATTTTCGACGAATGAGGCAATGCTGACAACGTGCTTCATTTGAGTTTGTCTGCAGAGGTTTTGTAAAGCAGTTGGCAAAATTTTTATTCTCCAGAAACTGAGTTACCAAAATTAAAATTTTTGAACAAAAAACGCTTCATGATTCTATCTGAAACTACAGTGTTTTCTTCTTTCGTTATTACAGAAAATTTTCGGCTCTTAGGGTACATAAAAAAGGCACTTTTTGGTCACAGGACAAACGAAAGTGTCACTGAACATCTGAAAGACTAAATTATGATGCTAGAGGAACCTTTCTATTTGTCAAAAAAACTACGTTTCTAGAGTTCTTCTGAACCTTTCTAAAGGTTCAGTGGTATAGAATTTGGTGCAAGCCAAAAACGCCACAGAACTTTTCTATTAGTTCAGTGATGTAGAGTTTGGTGCAAGCCAATTTTTACGCCTCTGAACCGCTGAACTAATAGAAAGATTCAAAGGAGATTTAGTGTTTTGAGCTTGACATTACCAAAAATTCCAACTCTGTCCGTGATAGAATTTTTGTCCTGTGCGTCTCTTTACGGATATACAAGTCTTTACACGAATAGATTTGATTTGTCTTTATAACTCACAGAATTACCTAAAACTTAAATTAGGAAGTATGAGAAGATAGATTTGGTTAAAACCTTACAATTAACGAAGTTGATTAGTTCGGCTCGATCCACTTTGAAGTCATCTTTCAAGACGACAAAGGCTTTGGGGATCTCGCAATCGGTTGCGTCCGGAATACCGATCACGGCTGCATCTTTGATTCCTATATGGCTCAATAGAATGTCTTCTAATTCTGCTGGCGCCACCTGTAAAAGAATTTAGCAAAGACTGAAAAAAATTTAACGTGCTTGCAAGGCCAGAGTCTCAGAGTCTATAGAAAGATTTTCGGGTAGTGTTTTTGAAGATAAAATTTCTTGAAGTTGTGTGTTGTTGTTCACCTAATATCTAAATTGACGTGCTAAGACCGGAAATCCGGCAAATTAGTTAAAAATCAAATATTCAAATAGAATATCGCAGTTCGACTTTTTTCTACCCCCCCCCCCCAAAAAAAATTTCGGATTTATCCCCCCCCCCCCAACTGGTCGGAGGTCTTACAGGTATGCTTCAACGTTCTGAAATGATTGGTAACGCGGATACTATTTTTTCGGAATTAGAGTCGTAGTATACGAACGGATCTTAGTCTGAATTGAACAGAATAAGCAGAAAATAATTATTATACTTTAGTATCAGGTCAAATGGTAGTTACTGATGGCAGACGTTAGGATCAGTGAAAAAACAGGTTAATCTAATCTTGAATTAAAAAAATTATATATCTGATTTCATCTTTGTGTAGACACATACAGCCATCAACTAACTAGATTTCGTCTATTCTGAATTAACCATTTTACAAAATTATAAATTTAGCATGTACTTATAAGCGTAGCACTGATTAAATATTCGATCAATTTTCTATACCATGATTACGTTTGATATTGGAGCTCACTCACTTGAAATCCTCGAACCTTGATTAATTCTTTCAATCTGTCAACAATATAAAGGTAACCTTCGTTATCGTAGTATCCCAAGTCACCTGAAAAATCGGAGCCATAATGATCTCAAAAAATATATTTTCCTTTTCACAGAACATGCAAATCTTCCATTTACCCGTATGCAGAAAATTTTCCTTGTCGTAAATGTCTTTAGTGGCTTTCTCATTATTGTAATAGCCAAGCATGCAAGTTTGACTCTTGACGCATATTTCTCCCACTTGGTTATAGCCTAGTTCCTCGCCAGTTTCATCGTTGACGATCTGGAAAATAGTATAAGCAATAAAATACCACAGATTCGTTCGAAAACGATCTCATAGACAATATAATAAAGACTAGGTGATTCGTTTTGTACACTCTACACGAACCTTTTACTCAATTTTTGTTTCCACAAAGTAAAACACTGATCAATACATTGCCTGCGATTCCGCAGAAAATTCGCATTGAAGCTAGCAAGACTGCGCACTGTGATAATATTTTCAGTTGATTGTATCACTTTGCATAGATGTGTAGAAACATACGAAGGTCAATACAAATTGCACTCAGATTAGTACAATAAAATAACTAGCTAGCAAAGCTATCTTAATTCGTACTTCGTTTTCAAAAATACTCTATTTCTAATAATAGAAAGGGTTGAACAACAGCTCCATACTCACCTTGGTTTCGTAATTAGGAATCAACATTCCACAACTGCCGCGCTTCTGACCCTTTGGCGTATATTTAGGCATGATATGCGACACGCCCGACATTTCAGTCATACCGTAACCTGCACGTCGTAGCCCAATAAGCCCCAATCGATCTGTATATCAAAAGTCATACCAACTAACCTTGTAAAACGTGCATGTTCGGGTGTCTGGACTCCAATTCAAAGACTAGTTGTTTGCCGGCTGGTGCGGCACCGCTGAGGCAGGTCCTAACGCAGCTTAAATCGTAATTTTTGACTTCGTCAGCTTTCGCCAAATAATTGAGTATCGGTGGCACGACAAAAATTACTGGCACCTTAAAATCAAAAATATCGGTTCGGTAATCAGGAGACATTTGAGGTTCCGATTTTCACATCAAAATCACTTTCGTATGATATTTCCGAGTTTCCATCGGTGCTTTTAAATTGACAAACGTTTCGTTGAGTCTGAACTCTGAAGCGTTAATTGCTGATTTTGTGGTATTTCATGCATCGTTTTGTGACAGATTTCAGAAAATATGATGAATTTTAATAGAAATGTAGTAAAGTAAAAAATGCTGAATAACAATTTTATCTACAACGACTTGTATTAGTTAGTTAAATTCTTAATCATCGGCAGTTCTACAATGACAGAAACATTGAAATTTAGAAGAACTACAAATGCCACTCAAAGCAATCAATATCTCGCAACTGATAGTCAAAATATAGCTAAAGAAAAATTATCTAATGTTTATCCATATTTTACCTGATTCTCGAACATTTCTAGTTTAGAGAATAGAAATTCAAAGAATTCGATCCATCCTGTAATGATCTACACGAACTGGAGCGAAAATTCACCTCAGAAATCAATGCGGCCCTCTTGACATTAATATGTATGAAACCCAACAGAAAAACTACAGCTGAAAAAACTTGGTTACTTTATTATCTTGGATAATCTTTAAATACAATTCTTTCTGAAATTTGGACATCGTCCACATAGTGGATCCAATTTCTAATGATCTGAACAACATAACCGAGCCGTAGATATGGTAAAACGGCAATGCGCTGACCATGTGTTCGCCTGCGGCAGGAAAATCGAATTTGGATGGTCTGGTAAAAAGAGCATTCGTAGGCATGCTAAGTAAATGCTATGCTAACAAAACTACTCACTGATGGAGAATTTGTAAAAGTGAAACGAAGTTGTGGTGTGACAGCATAATACCCTTGGGTAAACCGGTCGTTCCACTGGAAAACGGCAAAAGGGCTAAATCTCGTTTCGTATTCCATCGAATTTTTGTAGAATTCTGGCTGTCAGTATTCAAAAATAAAGTTTCCAAAGAGTGCACTGTGTTGTTCGACTCTTTTCTAAGCTCATTTTGAACGAAAATACCCTGAAAACCCGGAACGGCAATAAAAATTATCCGAAATGTGTAATTTTGTTACTTTTAATTTGAAATTCAATGACCTGGCTGCATTTAAAATCTTTTCTAAATTTTCACCCCTAACGAAGATGTAGGACGGTGTGGACAAATTGAAATGCGACACTAGCTCCTCTGAAACGAATAAACAGCTCACCTCATTCAAGTCAAGCACACATCAGTTGAATTAAACAATAATACGTTTTATACAATATCGTGTTTAGGGACATACATGCACAGCATAGAAATTCTGCGGGGAGTCAGCCAGGACTGGGGGTGGAATACAAATTTTTTTTTTTCGTTCTTGATAATGAAAAAAAGGTCTTAGCAATATATTGTAACATCCAAACATCATATTTTTACACCTATATTAGTCAGATATGTGAAATAATTTGCTTAGACAGCACTTTTTAAAGTTCTAATGTTACTCACTTGGAATCAAGTATGCTTTGTTTAGAAAAATTTTTAAACTACAGCATCATTTCTATTTTTTGACGACTTTTACCTCTCTCTTGCTCATTTTCCTTTGTCAGTTTCTCTATCATTGCTGGGGTAGTCAAATCTGCTGGGGGTCAGCAAGAATCTGCTGGCGGTCAAACCCCCCACGTTCATGTATGGTTAGGGACCGTACCATTCATCGGCTGTTGAGAGCTTTTGAGTAGATCTCAACAAGATCTGTCGATTAATATCCAGTTCTCTGCATTTTGGCATAAAGCGTTTCGCTCACCCTAGCCGATTATATAACTCATTAAACTTTCCTGAGAACAGAGGCCCTTTTCTGAATTGAACAGTGTCTTGGGACATAGCTGTACTTTTCCGAAGTAAAGCTATGTCTTAGAATATATCAACATATCAACGTGGCACTGCTGTTCCGAAACGGGCTTGATCAGTTCCCAAAAATTCTTGACTATTATGATTAGCCAGTCATACGGTCGCATGTGTTATAACTTTGTTGGCAACATGACCAACTGTCATATTCTGATCTGATGTGCCAGGAACAATTCAGCATTCGTCGAACTGCCGTTTCTTCATATATCAATCCATGATTAACTAACTGAGCCGCCACACACGTGTCTAATTTTTATAGATGTAGTTGAATTCAGTATTTTTTAGAACAAACCGTTTGCAAATATTTTTTATGGAATATTTTGAAACATTGTCTTTATTCGTCAATTGTTATGATTATGTCATGTTCGCATAATGGCCCACTACGGTGCTACCATTCTGCTATGCTGGTCATTACTCTTTTTACCAGAAACAGTTTTGGAATCGCGTATACACCGATGAGCAGGACAAAAAATAATATATATTCTCAATGGCAGATTAAGCACGAGCCAGATTTTAGTATGCGGCTCCAGGTGTTCATTTTAGCTCAACACTTTTTTTCAAATTTTCTCATTTTTCCCCGTCAAATTTACATATTACTACACACCGATGGTATAAGCTGGGTTGATGGGCGACGGCACGCCACCGGCCAACGCAACGCCCAATACGACTGTCGCGAATTCGGGACAGTTGGGCAAACACACGGTGACTCGATCGCCTTTTGTTAAATCGTGTTGTCGGAGTCCGGCCGCCAAACGGTGGCAAAGTTCGTATAATTCTATATACGTCACTTTTTTATTGTTATCGCTGTTTACCTGTTGAAAAGAATGGAAAATTTCAATTCCTATGGCTGATAAGAAGAAATTAAGCTTTTTCGGCGTAGCAGCAAATGAGAAAGGAATAGATTAGGTTTGTTCAGCGTGGGGATGAAGGTTCGTTGTCGATTTCAGCTGAAGGTTGTTGTTGATCACACAATCGAGAGGATAAAATTTCCAGACAAACACAGTTTTTAGCACCAAATTCGCATTAATCGATAGATCTCATGGAGACATAAGACCTACTCAAGAAAATGGCTAGCATTGTATTTCTATTTTTGACCGAGTTCCGGCCCTTCAAAGTTCAGCCTGATTTCATCATATTTTCCTTGCTGACGATATATGCTCAAATTGTAAATTCTGAAATAATGAGTGGAAATTGTGCATTATCACCTGACTCCAAAAAAGTCTTTTAGTAAAAAATTATATAGTAAAAGCTTTGTAAGAATGACTCTAACGACAGGGGCCAGTTGCACCAACGATTATTGAACTGCTGGAACACTATTGAACTTCAATAGTCGAAAGATTCGGTTTCACCAAGGCTTTTTCCACTGAAATATTCTAGTAGTAATTCAGTAGTTCAATAATTCTTTCCAGTAGTCGAAAAACGACGACTAGAACAGCTCAAATTTTCAGTAGTTCTGTCATTATATTTTCTAGTAGTCGAAAAAAGTTTTTGATGAACGATAATTATAATCATTTTTGTCAATTTGAATAATTCTTACAAGTTAATAATCTTGTGGGGGTAATAATGACGGTAAAGACATTGATAATGTGGAAATTCCTCCTGAAAACGGCTTATTCAACCGCGTATTAATTCTGATTTTGATGATTTCGCGCTACTATGGATGATATACTTAATAAGATAGAACTTGAACTAAGCTATGACACGAATCGAAATTTTCCGCTTAGTTCTAGGAACCAGTTTCTGTTGGCTATTCGATTTTTTGCTACTAGTGCGTGTATGCAAATTTTGGGCGACGCACATGAACCTCACAAGTCGACGGTTTCGAGAAAAGTTGAAAAAGTTTGTTAATTGATCATTATTTTGACTCTGTCATCATTCGATGGCCGAATAATATCATAAGAGTAGCGAATAATTGTTATGCAGAAAAACGACCTGCATCATCGGCTGTATGGCCGGAACCCATGTTTCCATAAGGCCCCTGTAAAAAACGAACCTCAATTCGTTAATGGGCATGGAACTCATTCTTTGAATTGTATGACGGTGTGCGGTCCTGACTGTTCATTTCACTATGTTTCATCTCATTAGCCGGGAAGCGTTAACGATACCCACGTATATCGCAATAGCTCATTATGCAAATTATTCCGTGATGGGTGGTCACCGCCCGAGAATGCTATTATTTCAGCAGATTCTGGTTACGCTTGCACTGAAAAAAATATTGACACCCTGTCTTAAACCAACTGAGGATTTTTCACTAGCTGAGAAATTATATAATATATCACATAAAAAAACTGGAACGATAATTGAAAATGCATTCGTACTATCAAAACAAAGGTTTGCTTGTTTATAGTATTTACGTGTTGACCCGTTATGCTGCAAAAATTGTAATTCCATGTTGCATATTGGACAATTTAACTATATGCCGGATGATGGCACTATGCCTGACGACGACTCGGAATGGATAGAAGCAGATGATATAGAAGGCTGGGTGTAGTGCAATGTAGTGTAAGATCAGATTATTAGCATAGTAGAACCGTTTGCGGCATCGTATGGGTCCCATTAAATAGGATTTTTGAAGTTGTGATATTTTCGGTTTAACGAAGCTTTCGGTCTAACAAAGTTCATTTGCGAAATGATCAGTGTAAAACGTTAAGGTGGCTATGGACATCGGAACTACATCTGTGATTTCAGAATTCACAACCGGAGACCTACGCTCGTGAGACATTAAATTGAGACAGCTTTCAATGCTTTTTCAACTACATAATTTTCCACCATTTGCGACAAAATATAACAGCTTGTGGAAGTCAAATTATAGCATTTAGCAAAATGCTTTTGAATCGTATTGTTAGCAAAATGGTTCGTATAAAACTTGGGTAGTATTTCTCGCTGAAAAAATTGTTGAAGGTTAGTTGAGAACGCTCACAGATTTCTGGTCTTATGTAATGGTCTTGCAGAAAATTGTAGCACTGTGTAATAGTGCTTGCTTCACTTTTATTATTTAGAAGTGTTTCAAGAGTAGACTATCGAAACGCATAATGTCTGTAAAAACTTATACTGCAGCACCCTATGTTGAAATTTCATGTATGTGCCACAATGAGTGCTGCATTATGTTCATTGACATGGACGTTAATTTCGGAATCATATTTCTGTCAAAAAGGATTTCATCAGGTCTGACAGAGTTAAATAGTTGCGTCTTCTATGTGATTAAAGTCACTTAAATAGTGACTTTTTTATCGATTCAAAACGATTTAACATTCTTTAGCATCCATTAAGCTTATACCTACGTTTACACTGGTTGCTGTGGCATGAAATTTGTTTGTTGCAAATGCAGTTACTTACAAATGCTATGCAGGTGCCGAATTTCTTAAATTTCTCCAAAAAGAAATCGTGCAAACTCTTGTCGTCTGGGTGAATGTCTTCGAAAAAGCTTTTCCGTCTGACTTTTGCTTCCTCGACGTTAAAATTCGATACCATAGTCGTCTTTGTAGTATAATCGGTCCATTGGATGTATTTGATCTTTGACTTTAGGTAACGCGAAGGCCGAATGAATATCTTGAAATTTTTCATTATCTAAAAAAAATATTTCACATGGAAAAGGTGAAAATTCTAATACGAAGCACGCTGCAGTTCCATAACAGAAAACATTTCCCTTTAGGAAGCAGTACAACGTCTGGAAAACTTCCCATCTGCACCAATAGGTAGACTTACGAAATTGGCACGTGTTTCGTATAATAAATCACGTTGGGTACAAAGGACGGTGAAGAAAACAGAGTCCTTATGGCTAAAGCGAACTTTGGTATAGAGTTTGATAAACTTTGAGAACTTTTTGCGCCGTCGTAAATGTAATCTTGCTCTGTCAGCTTCAGTAAAAAAATCTGCCAGCAATGGCGGAAAGTCATTTTCGAAATCCAGTTATCGGTTAAACAGGATTTTAGTGCACTGGGCGAGTAGTCAACATTGAAAAAGCTAGAGCACCGAGAAATTGATAGTGATCATGGAAGAAGAGAAAAGAAGAAATGGAAAAGGATAAAACTAAAGAAAGGAAAAGAGATGAACGCGGGGCGGTGTTAGGATGAGAAGGGGAAAACAAAAAAAGCAGAAGAAAAAAGGAAAGAAAATGAGCGAAACGGTCGAAAAAAACAAACTAATACAAACAGTAACAAAAGTGCATAACGGCAAAAGAATGATCCAACAGCAAGAGCCAAAATTATTCAATCGACAGAATTTTGTAGAAATTACGCTCCCATGGAAAATTGGCGCTAAAGGTTCATTGTTGAGTCAATTTAATCACAAAATAAAAATACGGAAATAAAAAGCTACGCATGATTCATAGTAAACGATTCATTGCTATCATGTAAGCCAATGCAATACAGAGGCACAAAGCGAAACCCGCAAAAGCGACCAGGACTGACGTTTGGAATGACTGGAACTAAATATGACCGAAAGTCGAAATTTCATGAATAATCAGACTAATCTTCAAATCTTACATTCTTATTCACGCTCAACTCTTTAGAACTCGATTTGTAACTATCCGGGTGGTTCAACATCATCGTGGCTTTGGAATTCCCTAAAATAGAAAGCATGGTTATTTTTTTTTAAATTTCGCTTCCAAGACCATGAACGACGAGTTACATCGGGGAAAATATGCTGATCGATTGAATCTTTAGTAAGCACAGAGAAAATTCACTTTTTTTCAATTTCTGAAACATCCATATCTTGGATAAGTCGTTGATGTGCATGAAATTCAAAGGAGACTGGAAAATGACTTTTTTGGGAAAAATCTCCAACAGTACCTTGATTATCATTTCCAGTGCAGTAATAAGCCGATAAAATTTCTAGTAAAATGGAAGCGACAATAAAACTGATCAGGTAGCCGATCATAACGGCGTCCGGTTGGTATCCGAAATTTCTTCTCAAGCCACTCTTTCCAAGACTGGGCGACAAAAAGATCGTTACACCTGAAAAGAAGGTTTTTTTAATGTTTGAGAGCATCTGAAAAATTTGCGATTCTTGTTGCTGCAGCATGTAGTTCTTTTAAATATAAAATAGAAGTCCGTCCTACGTAAGATTTCAAAAAATTTCTCATATAAACTGAGCGTCTTTTTTTTTTAACTTCCCACAAGCAGAATCAAGCTGAGAAAAATAACACGTGAAATTTTACATGCAATGATCCATGATGCTGTGCCAATAAGCCAATGAGACCAGTTGAAAATTGGCCTCTTCGGACTCGACGGCATTGGCCTCAACATGGCCAAAAGAGGCTAAAATCGATAAAAAAGATAAAGATTGGTGATATCCTTAAAATGCTTCTAAATCATGAAATTAGAAAGTAAGTAATATTTCAATTTCTGCTCAACCACTTGTCACATAGGCATACTCAACCGAGCTTTTACTATACATGCACGTAGGGGAGTAAACCCTCCTACATGAGACCCTGGACATACCTCCTGACCCGAAAAAATTTTTTGCCCACCCCACTCCCTCTCAATGAAAGGTCCCCAGGAAAATTCTTGTCGTGTATATCTACCTTGAAAAATCTATTGAGTAGAAAATTCTGGAGCAAAAGCTCAAATTTACTCAAAGTCTGCCCGTAAAGATTTATTTCCGTAACTGCAGTAAAATTCAATTTCTAGAATTGATATTTCAAGTCAATACAAAATTTAAAATTTTTATTCCACGAAGTTGATCGCTTTCGTCTTTAGTTTCAAAGTCAATTTTGCATCAAAAACGGATTTCAATTGAACGATTTATTTAAAATAAGAAAGTTAACAAGAATTTTGATGTTTTCACCACAAATTCTAATAAAAGCATACGTCAGCAGCAAGAAAAATCAGAGGAAGGAAAACAAATTTTAACTAACCTCTTAATTGTCTTACTTTTCCAATCTAATTTTTGATATTTTTCCGAAAAAAAGTTGACAAGGAATAGTATTTCCAATAAACATATCTACAGTAATCATGTCAGAGACGTGAACATTTCTCTATGCAAAAAATGAATTTCAAAAAAAGTCAACTCATTCACTCGTCATATTTTCGCCATTCTCAAAAACTTCAACTAATCCGTGATTTTTTTCTGTCAATCCACAAAAACAAGATTTTCGATCAAGTTCAATTGATCTTAAGTTGAATTAGCATGACGTACAATTTACCTCGAGTGGGCATTCAATACTGTGCATAATACAATACTGAATGCCCACTCGAGGTAAAGAGATAAATGATGATATAGCATTTACTTACCTGAATAACGGCAGCCACTGTGCATATTATTCCCAATATAGTATGCAATTTCAAATTATAGTACTGAAGTATAAAAAAGATCTATTTTATTAAAGTAAGTTAATGGGTAGAATTTAAATAAGAGGATTTTCCTAGAATGTTCTGAACCTGGCTGAACAAATCTGGAATAGAAATTGCCGACCAAAACATATTAAACTTTTCCAAAGGATTCTATGTTTGAAACTCACTTATTTTTTCATAAACATTAAAATTGGAAACTTTTGAGTTTTTGACATGAAAATATTTGATTTTATGCTATGGTCTATGCACGGAAAAATGCTATATGATCTTTCATACTTCAGTATTGCAACTATACGAGCAGGTTTTGAAACTCCATGCTTGGACGAAAACGAAGATGAATGCGACTGCTTGCAGCAAAATGGACGTGATCATGAATGCCCGATGAAGCTGATAATTCCAAAGAAATTTGAACAGAAAGAAAGAAAACAGAAAGTGAGTTACCTGAAACCACAAAGCAGTACCGCACAGCTTGACATTCGGCCAACTATGTTTGGCGAATCTTGAAAGTAGGATGGCAAACGATCCGAACACCCACCATCCGAAAACCATGAATATGCCTGGAAAAAGACTAGATTATATTAAGAAGAGTCACTGAAGGTATGATAACAAAACAATTCAATAAAGAACACGGAGCATTCTGCTAAAAAGTATTATTTGATTTTTATGCTGAATTTTTATGCTCAAGCGCTCAGCCGAAATGACGACAATTATTATTGGTTTTCTTCGTCTCATTCGAGGTGTAACTTAATTCGCAAATTTTTATATTTAGCTACTTTTCCGTTCTTTTTGTATTGTATTAACTTAATTTTCGTATTTAATAAATTTCATTATTATAATTTCCACGACACTTTACACGGAACATCGACCGAGAGCTTTGCTTTAATCATAGGTGGCGTGATAGCATCAACCTTTAATACATTTGGAACCCCCAAGTTAGCGTCGCCCCCTCTCAGGGTTCATACAAAGTTGGAGAAAAAAAATTCGCTGTGTTTTCCAGGTTTTCAAGGTTGACAAATGAAATTTTTCCAGGTTTTTATAATGACGAAATACACTATCCTGAAGAAAAATACTGAATAATAGAAACATGTGTGAGCTAAAGTATCATCAAAAATAGAGTACTTAATCAAAAAATTTATTTCAAATTATTGCGCAACCTAGCGCCGAAAAATTTTGATTCCGAGCCCTCTAAAACGTCGGAAAATTAATTTTTCAGCACGTTCTTATGCAGCTACCGATGATCAATCGTGACCTTTTACCATTTGATTAGTGGAAGCGTTAAAACATTTTTCTAACTTTTTCGTATATCAAGAGCCAGTAATTTACCAATCATAATCATTTATGATGTATATAAACCAACGTATAAACCAGTGTTTTTTTGCACGAGCTGTTTTGCACGGTGCAAAAAAATCACCAAAAAAGTTTTGCACGCCAAAAAATTTTTTGTACGCTAAATAAATAGTCACATTTTCCACAAACTTTTCTTCCACAAATAAAGAAGTCAAATTTTTTTCCACACATCAGTGTTTTTTTCATCACTGGGCTTTCTGCATAGTGCAGAAAAGCCAAAAAAAGTTTTTGCACTGCGGTTTTCTCCTGATACTACTGTTTTTGTCGCTCAAAAATGCTCATAGACGCTTTATTTGTGTATTTTTGATCTTTTTCAAACCTTCTGCTGCTTTTCAGACTTAATTCATTAAAATTCAGGAAACATTTGAAATTTTTGAGTTTGATTGAAGTCTAATCTATAAGCATTGTGGAACAAATTTCCAGCAAACTATATGAGAGCATAATGACTTTGAATTACACGAAAAATTTACGGTTAGGTCCTCTTGATGACAAGTGAGAGCCCAAAAAAGATAGTAATGTTTCCGGCGCTAAGCGCCAGAAAATTTTTTTGGCTATTGACATTCAGCGACACTAGAAAATCAATTTTGCGAACAATTATTTCAAGAATTAGATTTGAATTCAGTGTTAAAAGTCGTAATTTTTAGAATTTCATTATTTGAAAAATTTTTAAACCAGTAATTTATTCGTTAACTCTCATAAACTTGGCCGAAAAGATATATATGAGGGGAAGAGTAGAAATTTCCGAAAACTTCTTCCATGGAGCTTCCGAATTGATTTTACGTTAAGAAAGGAATAATCGCTGCAAAAAGTTTACAGACTTGACGTATTGATCCTTCTCAAAAAATGTGTCAAGGAAAAAATGTGAATCTTCATTAAATATCAAGATAAAATACTGAAGATTACCAATTAAAACATGAGATAATACTTTTAGAATGATGAAAATAGATTAAGCAATAAGTGAAGGTATAGAAATGCTAGAAGCTGCGCCTGAGCTAAGAAATAAATAATAATGCTTAGTAAAGTTATAAATGCTTATTAAAGTTATTTTGAGATTTGGACCTACTAAAATGCACCTAAATGCATCTTTTCTATATGAAAACACCAATTTTTTTCACACTTAATAAATATTTTTTTGCACGGTGCAAAAAATCTGAAAAAAAGTTTTGCACGAGCGGAAAAAGTTTTGCACAGCGCAAAAAAACACTGGTATAAACCATAAAAAAGTGTGATAGATATTTTACTTCGGACTCGGATATCGATCGGTAATTAATGCGGTTCAGAGCATCAGAAAAAATTTGGATTTTGATATTCTATATCGTTGGAAAATGAATATTTTTAATATCTATTTCCTGCCTGACAAGTCTAATTTTTCAGTGAATTCAACATGTTTTCAGTCAGGCAAACTAAAATTCAAAAATTAGGCAAGCAGCAATGAATTGAATGACTTCTTCAGACAGAAGAACCTCTGCTATTGTCCCACGCTTAATCATTTTCCCAATGCAAAAAGTTATCTTCACGAAAGTCGAAAATTCTAGAGAACCACAAAATGATTTTTTGGAAATGATCTAGAAAAATCTAGGTTTTAGTCAAATATGTGAAAAAACAATACAAGGTCAAACATTCATCCATAACATGCTGATGTTTAAAAGCTATAAGCCAGCGTAAGCTAGGCCGACATTTTCGAACCGCACAACAGAAATGATAACAAGAATCATAAGTGATTTGAAATCCGGCGCATCGCCGGAAAATTTTCGATATGTTTTTTTAAAAACGCATAAGAATGCATCTCCGGACAGGAAGCTCACCCAATCAAAAGGGTCGTTAGGCTCTAATTTTTATAAGCAATGTTGGTTTGAGCCCCTAAATTTTTAGGAGTCAATCCGAATTTTTAGAAGCCATGGCTCCTAATTGACCTAAAAAAACCCTGACCAGACTCGATTTTTTTTCGCTCGCAAATATGAATGCTCGATATAGCCGAAAACATTTTGTTGATTAGTCTCCAATTTCCTGGCATAAATGAGGAGTTCGAATGTTTTCTCGAATATTACCCTTACAATCCAATTGAAACGTTGACTTTGACGTAATAATTTAAAGGCTAAATTAAAAGTTGAAGTTGAAAAACTAAGAAAACGATCTCAAATACTCGATGACTTTAAGCAATTTCACTTTCAATGTGCATAGTCGAATAAGAAAACTCGCTGCAGCGCGGCGAAAAAATTTGACGATTTTCCTCTACTTTTCAACACAAAATAATTATTTTTCCACAAAATTCCCTGTGTTTTCCAGGTTTTCCAGACCTGAAAAAAATTCCCTATGTTTTCCAGGTTGTGTATGAACCCTGCCCTCTAGAGTCAGAACGGTATGATCTAGAAATTTGGCTTTTTTCATAATTTCGGGCTTAGAGACAAACTATGGGATGCTGTAGTCATTTGACCTCTATCTGCAAATGCTGCTCCAAAAGCATGCAAAAAACGGCCTTTTTTGGGCTTTTAGTTCCAGCAAGCCCTATATTAGGTATAGCTTCTCCGAGCTCGATTACACGTTTTTCTTTTTTAAAAATATGGCCTCAATCCAATTATACCATGGACCGAAGTTCCGAAAATCACTAAAATTCCATAATTTCGTGATATAAAGTTTATGGCTTCAAAAAAAATTTTTTTGCATAAAATTTTTTACTGTATGTTGTTTAAGCATGGTGCATTCATGCTCACATGTCTGCCTGCACGCATAAAGTCGTAAAGAGTTATATGAGGTGCATATGTCATTTGACTACCTTGGCCCGCAATGGTTACGGGCGGACGGAACAAGTAGTCTTCGACTACGTGGTCACATGACTACGAGGGGTTCCAGTGGATGGGACGGCAGCGTGCTTACGCTTGCTTGGCGTGGCCAACGGGTCACTTTCGCCAACGGGTCACCTCCACCACCTGATCATTTCCACCACCTGATCGTTTCTACCACCTGGTCATTTCCGTCATCGGGTCTTTTCCCCCACCGGGTTATTTCCATCACGCGTCATTTCCGTCAGCGGGTCAATTCCGCCGTCGAGTTATTTCAGGCACTGGCCTAGTTGGACAATCGGAGCTCCACCTAAATGGACTATCAGAGCTCCGGCTACTTAGAATGTGCAGCCATCCGCAAGTGGAACCAGTCGTCCCCATGCGAGAAGCAGCAATTTGCAGGTGAGACCAGTTGCCTGCGGGTGAGACGCAACTATCCGCCTGTGAGACACGGCTGTCCGCGAGTGAGGCGCAGCCAGCTGCAGGCAAGACGCTGCGGCCCGCGGGTCCGATGCAGTCGTCTACAAACGACGCAGCCACCCGCGGGCGAAACGCAGCCGTCCGCAAGGGACACACAGCCGTCTGCAGGTGAGACGCAGCCATCTGCAGGCGAGACACAGCCGCTTGCGAGTGAGACGCAGCCATCCGCAAGCAACACGCAGCCATCTGCAAGTGAGACGCAGTTGCCTGCAAGTGAGACACAGTGAGACGCAGCCATCCACAGGTCAGATGCTACAGTCCGCAAGTGAGACGCTGCCTTTCACAAGTGAGACGCAGCAGGACGCATCCATCCACAAGTGCGATGCAGCTGGCCGCAAGTGAAACGCAGCCATCTGCAGACATTATGACCATCTATCAGAACATGGTCGAATTATCAAGTTCCAACTAGTCGGAGCGCAATGAACAAAAGAAAAATTCAATAGATTGTGAAATGAAAACTAATAAAAGTAGTTTTTGATCATATTTGGCTCTGTTTACAACATGTTTCAAGAAGTATGCAGTTTACACACATTACTTACTTTTATCAAAAGTAAGGATTCAAAGCTTTAAAATTTTTTAAATTGTTTCTCTAACGTGAAGATGAGCAAATTTAAAACTTCCATGTGCTTCATCAATGAAATTTTTCATGTATCGTCAAGGTCCACTAAAAAAAGGTGGACTAGTTTATTGGATAATGCCCCAATGAGGCAGGAAAAGGAGAATATGCTTGCTTGGACAGTGGCCAATCTAGAAAAAGGAGTGAACTAGATTTTTGAGAAGTTGGCTGAGAGTTTAAAAAATCCAGTTTTGTAATATTGGATTTTCATTCTGATTCATTAAAAAATTTTCCATGTCTGTGAAAAAGTATGTTCTGCAGCTGAGTGCCTCAACAGGCCTTTCAATCATACATGTGCAGCTCTAAAATTTTGAGGAGGGTACAGAGGGTGGAAGCCGGGGTTTTGACGTTTATTAAGACAAAAATCCAATAAAGTTTGCCAAAAAATTTCTTACATATGGAAAATTTTCCAATTTCAAAACTCTGAGGGGTAATGTACCCCCGTGTGCCCCTTCCCCCTCGCACAAGTGTGTTTTCAACTGGATGGAAATCTTTTACTAAATTTATTGTCCATAAAACAGGAATCAACTGTGGGAAGTAAACACATAAAATCCAGCTCAGTTTTTGAGAGAAAAAGTTACGGCACAAAGTCCTCTTAGAACTAAATGAATTGTGTAAACCAATTCCAAGCATTTATGGAGATGAGAAAAAATCTGCTATTGTGTTAAAGCAATTTAGGCTAGAGATGTGCGCAGGATTAAAAACTTTGCCTGCTTCCCACCCGAATAGCCAATCCTGCGCCCGTCCCGCTGTTGACCTGATCTTCCCGTACCGTGAGGATTGTTAGTTCGACTGCAAGAAACTAATCTCGACATTGCCTCAGAAACTGAAGATCAGCAATTCAATAGCGACGTTGAGATTATCCTCAAATTGGTCAACCCCAGGTCTTTTATAATGCTAAAAGACGATCTTTTAATCACAACTGTAGGTTGTAAAACACAAAATGACTATAATATGCCCATCCCTCACTATTTTTCAGCTAAAGTGAGAGGCGTAATTTCGAATCAGTGAAGAGTTAGAAATGCTATCAGTTTACCATTTTTATACATTTGAGAGAACTAAGCCATCAGCATCATTGCATATAATATTCATTAAGAAAAATTTTACTGTAGGGGATACAATACTAGGCGAAAGAAAAATCCAATATCGCAAAAATTACAAAAAATTTAAACTCTCACTCAAGTTCTCAAAAATCTAGTCCACCCCTTTTTCTAGCAACTATCCAAGCAAGTATATTCTCCATTTTCTGCCCCAGCGGGGAATTTTCCAATAAACTAGTTTTTTCTTATTATATTAGCCATTTATCATCGTATGAAGAAATTTTTTGTGGTGGAACGTGGTGGAACGAGGAGTTAGGCACTCTTGTGTGGGACAGAACCGCTACGCTTGATTCAAAGGGTCAGGAGAGACCAAAGAGACATACTAAACTCAAACACTCAAACTCATCGACCCAACTTACATACGTTGATAATGAACAAATACATACTACTACTGAAAAACTTTCCGATAGGACAACTGACGAAAATCGTGCACTAGAGTAGAAAACTTTGAAATGCCAGAAAATCTGGAAATTTTTTTATCCTTTTAAAATATGATGGGAAGTATCGAATCATTAACGGAAACTGATAAGACGAAACGTGGCTATTGTAAATCTTCAGCTGGACTTATACATTTGAGAATTCGAGTATCATTTACATCTACATTACATTACAGGTATCCCTATAATTAAACGATACTGGAGTACTTGAGAAATGAACTATGAATATTTGTGAAAAAACCAAAACTCCCGCAATTAATCTAAATTATAACTTCAGGATTTTCGTATTTTTAAATTAGAACTTTTACTCTACTTCTCAATACGCAGTAATCCAAAATTCGCGAACTCTGATTTCAAGGATCCTAAAGTCCCATATAGCCTCCATGAAATCGTCAGTGTTTGTTGAGGTTATCACCATGTCGCCAGAGATCCTAATATACTCCCAAATAATTACACGTTTGTGTGCTTTAGCATAAAATAAAAGATTATAAAACAATCCTGGTTTCTCAATTTTACGATTCACTAACACCTAAGAAAAACGATTGTTTTGACGCTGAACATTTGAAAATCGAGTAGGATGTAAGTACAAAATGAAATAAGTCAAACAGCTCAGTTCAATTTTTATGATGTTTTGATTACTGCTATTATGAATTCTAGCTCTGACACAAATGAAACAGACGTTTGTTACGATCTGAATAAGTCAACTCCACAATTTTTTCTCACCATGAACTTTAACCATATTGTACTGTATCGAACGAGGAATACTAGTCTGCTTCATAGACGAAACAACGACATTATCGGACATTTTGACGTAATCTTTGGTCATCCAAGGAAACATCGCATCATCATTGGTGCTATGAATCCCCAACTCATAACCTTCTGTGAATTCGCATGTGAAAATTATTCCAAACGCCGGGACAACAGAAGGCTAGAATCACCTCCAACTTTCGTTCTTCCTTTGGCGATTTGAAGCATGTAAGAAATTTGCCGAAGGTCAAAAAATTTGAAATTATCATTGGTCGGAATTCCGGTTGTTTTTTCATTGTGCAAAAGCCGACTGGTCCGGCAAACCAGGCGACCATTGACCACTTCGCCGCTAGTATTTTTCGTAAGCAATACGCTGGCCTATAACATTACGAAATAGGGTTAAAATGTCTCTGGGGTCCAGAAACATCTAATCCGGAAAAGGCGTGTGAGGATGGAACAACTTGTGGAAGAACAGCTTCATGTATGAATTGGCAGAAACCGTCTTTTTTGGAACATTAGAAATCTACGAGAAAATTTCAAATGTTTTCTAAACTGCATACAAATACTTAAGGGAAAATTTGAACATCAGAATCAAAAATGCACAGAAAAATTGGATTTTTTCGAGCAAATTCAGCTTTTCACAGTGCTTTGGCGAATTTTGCAAAATTCAGTGGCGCGGACGACCAGCCTCTCAGGACAGGGGAGAGAGACATAGGTGGCGTATGGATTATTCGTATCTGCCTGCCAATGCATAACATGTGATCTGAGTTTTTATGACATGGTTCCCGGATATAGGGTAGAAACATATTTAATTTATCTAAATCAATATCTGGTACACTCCGTTGAACTCTCATTGTTGTAGTCAACTCCTGAAATTTTCAGAAGAACCGTAGACAAAGCAGTAAATGATTCCTCATCTAAGTGAACGAAACCATTCTGCTCGTACATGTGTAATGAAAGCAGCAGAAAAACGATAAATGTCCATATGCTGTCTGAAAACATCCAATAAATTGGGAGCGGCATAAAAAATTACCTCGACGAGTCTAACATTGCTTTTTTCGTCATTGAAAGACACATAAGCGCCGACCGTTCCGTCAGGTTTCGCCACACATTCGACAACGGAATCATCGCCCTGGAAATCAAATTCTCAAAACGAAAAAATAAAAAAAAACATTCTGATCAAATAAACGTGAACATTGAGTTAGTTATCCTATTTTTCAGTAGAAAAATGATTTGCAAGTACGATATCGTACAATATGGACTATAATATACAGGGTGAGCCAAAAAAGGGCGACCGGTACTGACTTTCATAGCTTTCGAATGGATGAAGCTTTTTCAACGCGGTTTGCCGCCGTCGATAGATAAAACATCTAACATAAAATCGCAAGATTTCAGCTAGATTTCTCAAATAATGACTGACTGTAACCAAAAATGCTAAACATCCATTTTTTTGCAAGTACCAAAAAATTGCAAAATCAACATTTTTAAGGCGTTTTAATGTGTACGCTTTTTTGTTTCGCCACTAATTTTAATCGTTTTTCGAACTGGTAATGGTAGAATTGATTTTGTTTTGATCAAGTTGATCCCAAGCGCACAAAATCTTTTCCCACAGGTGATCAATAACACGGATCGGCTTTTCATAAACAATTTCCTATAGAACCTTCCAAATGTGACGATGAAATAGATTCAAGTTCGGAGGCCATTCGTCAGATTTCCAAAAATCAGGCAAATTTTGACTGATCCAGTTGACAGTCTGTTTGGCTGTATATTCACAATTTACTTTTTGGAAGATATTCACTTTTACGAAATTTCTGTATATGTGACCACTATAAAGCCTAGCAGCATTAACTTGGCTCTTACGACAGAGAGAAATAGGGAACTCTAAGGTATTCGTGTTGAAAAAGCTTTATCCATTCAAAAGTTATAAAAATCAGCACCAGTCGTCTTTTTTGGCTCACCCGGTGCATCCTCTTAAAACTAAAATGTGGAATAATAACGATAAGCAACATAAGGAAAAGAAGCGATAATCTTCCAAATTCTTTATTTGAAGTAGTTTTTGGAATTGTCGCGATTATACTCACAGGAAATTTTTTCAGCTCAAAATTTGTGATTTGCTATAGCTTTAACATGAATATCACCGATTATAGTGAAACGCACCAAATCTTTCATCAGAAATTGAAACCAATTATAACACAATGCGATACGTGCAGGAAATTCCTACGAAATGAAACAAAAATTTGAGTCAGTCGACTAACAAGAAATATTGGATTTTGCAACCAGCTAGAACTTGTGCCGTTGCCTAGCGTGGATTTCGATACATACATGTGATATGAGTGGAGGAAATGGAAAGCTCGCTTAAATTTTGATTCCCCCAACTAAACTCACATCCTCCATCAAATAAGTTGAATGTTGGAAAATATCCGACTATACATAGGTTTTCGAAAAATAGGACCCCTAAGAGGCTAGATTACATATGTAAAAGTTTCATTCTTAGCCTACGGAGCTCATAACCGCTCCGTAATTCTCCAATGTTCAAAACTCTAAATAAAAGTTTGATTTGTTCAATTGAGCAATTTCGTCAACTCTGTGTTTATTTTTTCCCTCTGGTCCGTGGACAATTTGAAGCTTAGCTGAATTTGGGCGCTCATACATCACTTTTAGTACATCATATCTGGAAAATGTGTTTGAATTATACACCTGATCTGGAATTCTATAGAAAAAAAGCGTAATGCCCCACTAAATCGATCTGCGTAATTGTGCAATCTAGCCTATGAAGCCGTAGACCAGCAGAGGCTTTGCTCATGTATGGAGGTATTACACATCTGTCTCGGACTCATGAATTCTTGCCACAGTCACGAGTCAAGTGTAAGCTCCGCCTTTTTGTACGTATACTTAAAGCGTTAGAACGCATCGGTTATCGTGATTAACTATGCCGAACTTTCGTACCATGAAACCATCCTTCGAAAATGCTAAAGCCACATAGCGACCTGAAAACGGAGATGTCGTCAAACCGTCTATTTGAGAGTCAAACTCCAACGTCACATAGGGTTCGTCCACTTTCCACGCAACCACGGTAGTACAGTTAGTTCCGGCTTGACTGTCGTACGTACAATACGGTGGCATGAACCAGCAACCTTTCGATTTACCACACGTTGAAACGTCCAAACTTCCGTGGGTTTGGACCTTAAAAGTTATAAAATGCATATTGAAAAGTTGTAATGCTTCCACAGAGGCGGAACTTACGATACTCAAAAACCAAAGTAAGATGAAGGTGGGAACAGATGACATGGCACTGAAAAAAAATTAAAAAAATATTTATCTGTTCACAGCGAATAATTGTTACAGAAAAACGACTGCACTGAGACCATACATGTAATTGGGGGGGGGGGGGGGGGAGGGGGGAGTGGTCAAAAAATGGTCGAAAACCTCAATTTTCTCGGCGCTTCGCGCCATGAATAGATTTTTTTCGGTCTTTATCGGAAAAAATTACTATTTATAAAACTATTTTTCGAACTTTGCACCTAAAAAAATCAAATATTTTTTCCTTCAGAGACCCCTCCCCCAAAATTTTGGGAGTTACTGATCCCCGACCCAAAAAAGTAGCCCGACCCCCCAGACGTCGGGGCCTCGTTACATGTATGACTGAGACTAAACTAAAACATAAATGGGTGATTGTAGAAATGACCAATATCTGGGGAGGAGCAGATGGTGAAAAATTAGCTTTTAAGTGACGATGAACCAACCTACGCAAATCATTCAATTGTTCAGACCGGTTTGTTACGTGACTCCCCACAAATTCCATTATCGTAATACCTATCAAACATTTGAACCAGTTCATGAAAGTGCAAGACAATTTTTTTCTAGTTCTATCACGTTGTAGAAAATATCGTCACATTGGAAGTTGAAGTTATCTTTGATCCTTCTAACACGATTTTTGCCTTGGTCTGACACGACAATCGTTCCATAAAGCGAAGGCTTCCTTCTATTAAACGACGTTAACACTAGTATTGAGGATCAGTAATATCAAGACTATCAGGAAAATGTTCAAAAAAGAGAAACTTTCAACTAAGTGTGTGAAAGTGAAAGAACATTTGTAATCAAATCATATTATGAACCTTCATTACACAGCACATTTCACTAATGACCATAACCAGCAGTATGGGTCAGAAATATGCATCTGAATAGGTGCAGAGTGACAGCCTATAGTTCGTTTTTCTTGAAATGATTGTACATTTCAAAAGCGGAAAGCAAGTACTATTTCATACTTTCCCATTTTATGCTCAACCATAAGTCGCACAGGACTTAAAATTTGTGAGCATACTCAATTACCTCATTATTTTTTGAGTAGAAAATCTGACAGTATAAGCATTGTGTAAATGACTTTGAGGGCTCTACATTTTTTTTGTCACTTTTCAATTTGCAAGCATTCCATACAAAACAGACTACAGTACGAATATTTGACATTCCGGATAAATTTTGAGATGAATATTTATCGGAAATCATAGTGAAAAAACGCATGTAAGCAATTACTGACTTTTTAAATATTCTTGGTGGCTTTCTTTCAGACTAATCAGATAATCTTTCAATCAAATTTGGAATTTGACACAGTTAGTTTCAGTTCATCGTTATGTTCCAAAACGCGGCAAAATGGTCTGAATAGAAAAATTTACAGACAATATCAGAGACATGATCAAAAATAGCCCGCTGCTCTCGGACTCAGCGGGATAGTAGCTGGTTTTCCATAAAATCGTAAAACATTTTGAA
Source organism: Romanomermis culicivorax (assembly GCA_963922205.1). Taxonomy (NCBI): domain Eukaryota; kingdom Metazoa; phylum Nematoda; class Enoplea; order Mermithida; family Mermithidae; genus Romanomermis; species Romanomermis culicivorax. Next base: position 609,473 of record CAWUHX010000098.1, on the reverse strand, counting down.
ATTTGAGATGAATAAATATTTTGCAGGATGAGCCAGCAAAGAGCAATTCTAGGTATACGCCTAGAAACGCCGATTGCGATGCACAAGCACATAGTTGTGGAAAGTGAGGTTAACCCATCATTTAGTTGAGATCAATCTTACAGTAATCACCTAATTACATAATTTTGACAGAAAATACATTCTCATGGTTAGGATGCATGAATTTTTTCCTACCAAATGTGTGATGCAGCGCAAAAAGCAATGATCTTCCGCATCAAAAGTTGATATTTATGTAGCTCCAAAGTTTTAACATTAAGGTTATGAAAAAATTGACATTTTTCAGTAGGTTTTCGACCAAAAGAATGGGGGTACTTATGATTACCATGTTGTAGTGTGAAATCTGACACACTCGTGTCAGTTTTGAGAAAACGCCCACAAGTACAACACGTACCACCATGCTCGACCTGACCCAATGCGATGCTTACTGTAGAAGATGGATTTTGTGAATTTGTCTGTGAATTTTATTATTATTCTCTCGTGTGCCTGCCTATGTTTTATTATTGATTTTCACCCATGCAGTCATCTTGTGTATATTCTATGAAAAACGTTATATTTGCTGATGGGGCGATTTAAGGAGGTAAGTCAGTAAATAAATAGTTAGTTAGACAATCGTTTTATTTGTGTTCTAAAGTGTGTTTCCTAGTCTGGCTAATTTTAGTCAGGATTTTCTTGGGTAAGCAGTATTCTTGCTCTGGACTTCTCACTCCTGATTGAGGAGTCATTCACAAGTTTGAGGCAGGTTCAGGGAAGCACTGGCGTTTAGGTTGAAACCTGGCTACCTCTCCTGCACAACAGTTCCTCTTACTGATTTTACCTTCTTCCTCCGACCCCATAGATTAACGAGGCAAGAAATCGGTCTGAGGGCCCAAAAGCCATCTCAATTTTTAAAAATAACAACCACATGGCTAGCCATAAGATTGGCAAATCCTGCAGGGATTATCCAATGGACAATGGACAGCAATATGGCTGACGATTCATGGGAGGGTTCCTAAGGCACTTCCCCTAATTCCATGTATAGCTTAAAAATGATTCGCTATGTAAATAATCAGAGGAATTTTCGTTTGTAAAAAAAAGTTACAAGATACACTAGATTGTGTCATGGATGCAGTAAGTCTAGAGCAAAAAATGAAGTTGTTGGAAAACTGAGACACATTCTAAAGCCTGCCTCCAGATCATTTTAAAACGATCGAAGAACTGAGACACTTTCCTAAGAACACTGCCTGATATGAAAAATTTCATGATAACAGCATTCCAATTAATTTTTTCAACCATTTACTGTGCACGGGCCTGTAGCCAGGAATTTTTTTTGGGGGAGGAGCACACATTTTTTGGAAGCTGATATGCCACTCAATTTACTGTAAAATTGGCATTTCTGACTTGACTTTTTGCTTTTGTTAACATTTGAAACATTTGGGGGGGGAAACAGCCCCCAACTCCCCACTGTCTATAAGCCTGTGTGTGCAAGCATCGGCCGATTGTTGCATTTTTCGGCCATCGGCCGATGTTTTGCCAAATAATTGGCTGACTGGACTGGGTTCATTAAAGGAGGAATTGTCGGGAAAAATGAATCAATATTTTTATAGAAATGATAATCGAGCCCACTTTAAACTCATTGAAGACAATAGAATTCATGCTTTGGCATCTTTACTAGATCCTCGATTTAAAAAGGATGGATTGAAATTTGAAATATAATACATATTGATAATACAAATCAAAATTGAATAATTTAGGCTGTCTGTGATCCTCAAGCAGAATACAAAGCCGAACTAGCTTTGGTTAGAATGGTTGTTGATCAAAAACAACAAAATCAATGCTTTTCTGAAAATATTGTTCAAAAATTTGAATGAATCTTCAATCTCATTCTCCAAACTTTCTAATACTAATGTAAATAATTCAAGCATTTACACAAAATTGACCAATTTCAGGCACTATTTGACCATTGCAAGTTCATCTGAAGATGAGCTGTAGCCCGAAAAATATGCAATGTCAACATTTGAGCAAGCAAAAGCCGTTTTGGAATAGATTACTAGAATAATGGAAGAAAAATGCTGCAACAAAACCAGGATTAGCTAATGTGAGTCACAATAGTATGCAGTTGAAAATAAGCTTCATTATGGAAAAAATTTCTTTAGCTTGCCATGAAATTTTTATGAGCTCCAATTGGGTCAGTAGCTAAAGAATGATCATTTTAAAAAGCAAACGATGCTAGAAGTGGAAAAAGATCCCACTTATTGCTGAGATTGGATTCAATAGTGCAAACTGGAAAAACAAGCTGAAGTTGAAGAAGCTTCTAGTGTACTCAGCAATCAAAGTGAAGGTGCTTTTGTTGATGACAAATTGGATGAATGAAATGTTGTTAATTATTGAATGTTGAAAATATCAGTAGACCTTGGTGAATAATTCATAATAATTTTAAATTTATTACAGTGTAGCAACTTCAGGTTGCATTTTCTACATGTTACAGCCGATGCATCGGCAATCGGCCATAGGCTGATGGCAAATTTTTGGCCATTGGTCCATCACTAGTGACCACTGTCTGGATCTTTAATGATTCGATTGTTGAGAACAATGCATGCAACATTTGGTAGGAAAAAAATCGGGCATAGTTTTCAATGATGAGAATACGTCATTTTTGACAAAATAACTTAATGCTGTAGGACCAATCTCAAATGATGAATTAATCTCACATTCAAAAAACTGTGGAACATGGTTTTGCCTCAACATATGTGTGAAAGCATAGAATAATCAATATTCCATTGCTATTCTCATTGTAGAGCAGATGGCTGACAGTACTGTGTAACCAAGTGTGCCGGCTGGCCGACTGTACCGAATGGTCGCTGTAGTACATGGCTGATGGTACCAGGTGGCTGAATGTACCATGTGAATTCAATTTGAAATAGTTTATAAGCCAAATCTTATATAAAATGTTGTTCAACTGTGGATAAAATGTTGTGTTGCTACATATATATATATATATTTCCATATATATATATATACATATATATATATATATATATATATATATATATATTAGAGGTGCAATGGTTCTTGATATTAAACAATATCAGTTCTATTTCCAGTTCTTCGATTTTTAGAATAACAGTTCCAGTTCCCATTCAGGTTCTAGGACAGTATGGTTCTAGTTCCTACACAAAGTATAGATACCGACATCTATTGACCTTGAATTGTCAAATAATATATTATTATGTCATAATATATACCTTTCATTGATCAACTACCAACCACACTATACTTTTGGCTAGGTACTATAAAAAACGTGAGTAGTCAGGAAATATAACATGACACATTGAAGTATATATTATATCATTTGAATAATAATTTGATATGTGTGCTGTAACATTTGACTAGAGTTAGTGTGTACTTGCTAGGTACCTACTACTACTACTACTACTTACAATACACCATTTTTTCCTCAAAAATTTTTTCCACATAAGAACCAGACCCAAAATTTTTTTCCTCATTTTCCAAAAATTTTCCATCTTTTTAAAAACGTTTATGATGATGGCTTCGGATGTTTTTTTATGCATTTAAGGAGCATACCCAAGCATTTTGATGTTTTTAGAATCAGTAACCTGCAAAAATAAGGAAAAAATTGAGAAAATTCTTCTCGGGTTAGTCAAAATAGAGGAAGAATATATTGGTGTTCTAAAAGAGAAGAGAAAGCATTTTTTCATTAATTTATCTGTTATTATCATTTCTGTGGTTCCAATTAGGATTATCCAATTTTATTTAATTCTTAGTCACTGGAAAATTTTTTAGATTTTCACTTCCTAAAATGCTGAAAAATAAACTTTCACAATGTTGAGAAATGAAAAAATCAGACTGATGAAGTATTATTTCTTCCCCATTCTGGTGTGAAGTGCTGGAAAAATTTTCGAGTTTTTATATTCTAAAACACTGGAAAATGAATCTCTCCAATAGGTATATGTGAACAGAAGTTCTAAAATCACAGTCTAGAATGATGTCTTCAATTTCCATTTTCATAAATCCAAAAGTTCATGTTGCAAATTTTGAAAAATTCCAAGCATCGAGAGAAAAATTGAGAAAATTGATGAAAAATCTTTTTTTTGGCAAAATAACTGTCTGTTAACAATTAGAGAATGAGACTAGCTAACCTGATTAATGGAAACTGTTGATAGTTAATTAGTAAGTGGAAGTAGATAAGCTGATGGACGCACCTGATAGAAAAGAGTGATTATTATACACTTGACTAACGCAAAGCACCAGAAAATTTTGAGATTTTGATTTTTGGGTAAATCAACGAATATGTGCCCCCCACGAATTTCGCTAGTTTACACATATTTTGTTAGATCTCGGTGACCTGAGTTCATATAAACAAAAAATTTGATTGGGTCCACAACATTCATGAAGTTACAGTGCTTGAAAGCTAGGAAAATTTCAGAAATTTCAGAAGTTTAGAGTACTACGAGTTCAGCTATGAATTTGATATGACTACATAATAAAAAAGTTATACATGATAGAAAAGATATAACACTGATGTAGGTTCATTTCAACAGGCAAGCTACGCTTGCTGCCATCAACAGAAAGAGGATGATTTTAGCAGCTGACATTTATTCTTCCTTTAAAATCTTTGGTAGAACAGCTGCTAAAATCACCCTCCTTCTGTTGATAGCAGCAAGCATAGCTTGCCTGTTAAAATGAACCTACATCAGTGTTATATCTTTTCTATTATGTATATCTTATAGCATGTACATGTTAAACGGGTGTCAACCAGCTCCACTAATACCCAATATATGCTGAAAACAAAAACTTCAAACAGCAGGAACTCCACCAATATTCACGACCCAATCAAAATTATTGTTGTTCTGAACTCGTCTCATCAGGGGCTTCCAGAAAATGTATGAATTACAAAAATCTATGAAGGGCACATATCCGCGAAAAACTCCTGATTTTTAAGGTCCACCAAAATGCATTATTTGATCATTTTAAATTTCTTTCATTCAAATTTTATGAAAAAATTAAGTTTTGAGTTGAAAAAGATCTTTTTTACTATCATGAGAACCCTTTAGGAACCAATATTTTGAAGAATTATATAAGGGTTTCATTTCCAGTCCTGGTTCTAAAATTTAGTATTATTTGGTTCATGTTCTGGTTCCAAAATTTTGTTTCATTAATAAGGGTTCCGGTTCCAGTTAACCGTTTCACCTCTAATACCACCTCTAATAATCAATGCATAAGATATTGTCAAAAAATGCAAGAGCTGTGTAAAAATATGCTAATTGAGTATAAACCACACATTAGTAATTCTGAATTTCTAAAATCTTTTCATTGTGTAAAAAATTGGTTCTCTTCTATATGTACATTTTGTTGTGTATATTAGTAGTTATATGGGCCCATACAGAGGATACACAAAAGATACACCTGTACAAAACATATACATCAAAGTTTGCCGCCTTAACTGAGTGGGGCCATACAGGGGGTGTAGAAAGTATGCTGGACAATTTAATATGATCCAAATTTGTATAATGTGTGGGGCGATGCACAGGGTGTAGAAAGTATAGTCAGTGATGTAATATAATCAAAATTAAAGTTTCAATGTGTATAATTAGAAAGCATGCTCCAAGCTTTAACAAGTATACATCAACCTCAATGTAGAAAGCCTCCGCCAACTCAGACGTTAAAATTGATGATGTAATATCTCCCAAAAAACTTTAATGTGACTCCTAGAATCTAACAATCTAATGGTTTTGCTCATTGTTTTGCTAAATTTTTAGAAAAAATTTTGTTTGAGACACAACTCTTACATATTTGGGGCACGTTTTTCAATGATTCCCTGATTTTGTAAATGAAAAAAATAAATAAAAATCATGGTTGCTTTGTTCCTCTCCATCGGCTTCCAATTGAGTAGGTGTAGCCTACCAATTGAGTAGGCAACCCAAATAGAACCACAATCTTATTCTATGGTGCTATTTCCTGGCTCACAGTTTGGTAATCAGTCTTTTTTCTCTATCATATTAATCAAGCGAGGAGTACCTTGACACATACATTCAAGCAGAAAATTGATTTCATTCAAAGAGAAATTTGATTCTTGATCACAAGCTTTTCTTTGATCACTCATGATAAGCTCTTTGTGGAGTCAGTTAGTCAAATGAGAAAAAAATTGAAGCAGTAGCGAAAAAACTGATCCTGACTCTTGTCAGTAATAAACTTTAATGTTCAGAGTACAATTGGGAAGAAAAAAACACATTTGGATGAAGTTAGCTCAATAAAAACATCTGTTAATGTTGTGCATTTATTTTATTCATGGTATAGTTATGCAATGCTTATTCACTATTATGTCATACGCATAAATTTATACAATAATAGTCTAATTGCTCATTTATCGGCTGAATAGCTATTCACCGAATAGTGCTGTTTGCTAAATAGTTTATCCATCCTTCTGTCGTCCGACTCCTAGTCTACAATAATTCATTTTGATTTTTATAGTTTGTCAGATGATTGATTTGTTCTGCATCAGTCTTGAAAAAATTTTCAAAAAACGCCAGTGGGACATAGAATCTTGTGATTTAATGGTTTTACTCACAAAAATTGTACAAAAATGTTACAAAGAATACAAGTAAAATCATTAGATTCTAGGTTTCTGAGCATAGGATATAACGATCTACCATTTTTACTTGCTGAAATTGCACAAAAGTTTTGTAAAAAATGAGCAAAAATATTAGATTTTACTGAAAAATGAGAAATTCTTTGAGAAAATTGGTACTGTCTGGTGAGTCAGCTGTTGACTATAGTCTGTCCCATAGTCTGTTTGTCCTGCATTCTTGGAAAAAAATTTTAGAAATCCCAGAGGCATACCTGGACATTAGGTTCAACTGGATTCAACTCAGTATCAGATGAGGCGACTGTGGTACCAGATGAGTTGGTTCTCAGCATCAGATTATGTTTTGTGTGTGAACCAATTTCAATTGCAAAAGGGGGATAGATGACTTGGAGATAGACTATCAACCACTGGAAACTAGCTCAACCAAACTACTTATCATGGAACAATCTTTCAATCAACGAAACAAAACCAGGAAATCAACCAATCAGAGAATCACAAAAATAACCAACTAACCCAGCAGTTAACCAACTAACCTAAATAGGAAATCAACCATTAACCGGAACCAACCAGCCAACCACTTCAGGTAATCAGCCAACCATTGAATCAGAGAATCAACTAACCAAACAAAAATCAGGAATCAATCCACCAATCAGGGAATCAATGAACGAGCCAAACAGGAAATCAATCAGCCCAGGAAGTCAACCAGCCATTCAATACATACAGGAAATCAACACACCAATCATGGAATCAACCAACCAGTCATGGAATCAATATATGTGTTGCATTGAAAAATTTTGAGATTTCAACCTTATAAAATGCACCAGCAGGGCCGTGCACAAGGTGGGGGGGGGGCGGGGGGCAGCGGCCCCCCCATTGAGGCAGTAACTCTAAACCGAAAAGATGCGTTTTGGTAGACTTTAAAAGGTCAAAATCTCAAAATTTTCCGGCGCTTTGCGCGGGTCATGGGTATAATTATAACTATATTCTATCAGGTGCGGCCGACTTACTAATTAATGCTTAACAGTTTCTATCAATCAAGTTAGCTCGTTTCATTTTCCTTCAACTTAATAATTAATGCTCAACAGTTTCTATCAATCAAGTTAGCTCGTTTCATTTTCTAATCATTTACAGTCAATTATGTCGTCGAAAATAGAAATTTTTCATCAAGTCTCTCAATTTTTTCCCTCGATGATTGGAATTTTTTTAAACGTTTGCAATCTGAACTTTTGCATTTATTGAAGGTGGAAATTGAAGACATTACTCTAGAACGCGATTTCAAAACATTTGTTCACAAATTATCTGTTGGAGAGATTTATTTTTCAGCATTTTAGAATACAAAAACCCGAAAATTTTTCCGGTGCTGTGCGCTGGGATATGAGGCAAATTATGCTTCATCAGTCTGATTTTAATTTATTTCCCAACATTATGAAGGTTAATTTTCCAGCGTTTTAGAAAGTGAAATCAAAAAATTTTTCTGGCGCTCTGCGCGGGACCAAGAAAATGTTTTAGAAAGTGAAAATCAAAAAATTTTTCTGACGCTCTGCACTGGGCCATTCTATAGAACACCAATATATTCTTCATGAGCTCATTTTGACTAACATAACCAGAATTTTCTGAATTTTTTTCCTCATTTTTTCAGGTTTCTGACTACAAATACAACAAAATGCTTGGGTATGCTCCTAAAATGCATAAAAAAGCATCCGTAGCCACATTATAAGCGTTTTTAAAAATGTGGAAAATTTTTGGAAAATGAGGAAAAAAATTTTGGGTCCAGTTCTCATGTGGAAAAAATCTTTGAGGAAAAAAACGGTGATGCACACAGTATATCCGTGTAAGATCAACATTTTGTGGGGCTATTCAGTGAAAAAATCTAGTCTGCCCCCCCCATGACAAAATCCTGCGCACGGCCCTGTGCACCAGAATAGACTTTTTCAAATTCTCTGACTATTTATGTTTTCAGGCATAATTTTTTTCTCCTAAACTTCCAAGTTTTCCTGGCTTGCTGGATTGGCATATCCTAAAAAGTGTGTAGATTCTGACATAAAGCTTGAAAATAAACTTTTATTTGATTCTGTCTATTTTGTATCACTTAATTTCATTATCTTGATTCGAGTCAGATTTACTTTCAGGACAACTGCCCTGGCTAATCTCCTATACAAAAATTTGATAAACTCATTATATAGAACTTTTTCCTGTTCACTCAACAACCTTATAGATTGTTGAATAGCTTCGATTAAATCTATTACAGATTCATACCTTGCAGAAGGTGTGCACATTCCCATTCACCTCACAAAATCAACCTATGAGGCAACCTGATACTAAAATTTGAAGCAGTGTTACCCAGATCACTCTGAGCATTGCTCTGTAATGTTACATAAAACTGAAAAATCCATTTTTGAATATGTCTTTAGGATGAAAACTAACTTTTATATTCTGTTGAGCTGGTCACATATAAATGCATCATCATATATGGGAGTATTTATTCTAAAGAGACTGCTGATGAAGCCAGTGATGAATTCATCAGCATAGCTTTGTTCCAAACTAGCAGCAATATCTCTCATACTTATACCTCTAACTATCCACTCAAGAAAGTATACACATAACTGACCAAATGTAGCAGTCAAGTACTGTTGTAAAAATTTGGTTGCACTTGTAAGAAGTAGCTATAGTCTTGATGTAATTCCTAAGCTGTTGAGGTGGTTTGAGGCCATAACTGTCAAAATAATAAGGTGTGTGTTTTTTATCAACCAACAGAGCTACCCAGTGTGAACCAGGTTTATCCCACTTAACCAGATTTACAACCAATACTGGGGGCACAGTGTCAAGAGGTGGCAAACAGTCTATTGGGAAT